>OZ022263.1:237323748-237838748 GCA_963978885.1 Nemotelus pantherinus
TAGAGCGCCACGGGGAAATATGGAAATTATTGAAAAAAAATCAAGTTATGAAAAACGATAAAGGTGGATGACGATGACAGACAGTTTTGTTACGGACAGTGGCTTTTAAGTCCAAACAACAGGTTGGATATGACAAAAAAATGTTTGTACTGTTGTCGAAAGCCTGCGGAAATGGATGTAATGTATGTCAAAATGCTGGTATGGCCATGTGATAATACTATCATCGCGGAAGAATGGCCTTAATTTCAACTTTAAAGTTTGTTCAATAGGTTCGCATCTTTGAAAATTAAGTAAACAACAAAAAAATAAAAAATAAATATTAAGGTTCTGAAGTTCGCGTTATGAAAAGCCTCAATGATTTTTTACAGCTACCGAAGATATATTACAGTGTGGATTTTCAGCTGGACGTCATTCAAAACGAATTTATCTAATGAATAGACTTTTCATTTCAATCAGATATCCACAGCTTGTAAGATTAATAAAGTATTTCATAAAGCTGACCGTTAGCCTCTCTCAATCATGTAACTTCTTCAAACTTCATATTAGCAATAGTCTACCGAAGTCATTTTGTGATATAATATGTGCCTACGAGGCTGTGCAAGAGCAAACAATAATAATAACAATAATTTTCGTCTGTCAAAAAGCTCAAATAACATCCATTCAAAAGATAATTGATTGAACACTTTTACTATCAATCAATCAATTTGTAATACGATTCGAAGTATTGTATAGCCATTTAGCAATAGTGAAATTTTCAATGTTCAATTTTGAATTGATCATTTTATTTTGATTTGCGAATAATGAGTATTGCAATTTATAAGTATTTGATTGATTCGGCTAGATCTTTGGTTCGATTTTGTAGTGCGAAAGTAATAAAAAGTGAATTATTGATTTCTCGCAAATAAAAGCAAATATGGAAAGTGGTGCTCAAAATGAATTCAATTTACTTGATAAAGAAATAATGGTTGAAAATATCGGAGCTATGTTGTCGGCGTGCCAAATTTAATTCTTGTACTTTCTCGAGGGTAGCGTTCAATGAGGTATGATTTGTATGAAAGAAACAGTGAAAAAGAAAAAGTTTCTTAAGATCTGAATTCGATTAGTTTGGGTTCGATTTAGTACCATTTTTGTGTTTGACAAGATACTGATTAAAATTATGACAAGATACTGATTAAATTATTGCAGATATTTCAAAATAAATCAAATTCAGTAACCTTTTTAAACGAAAATGTTTTTCAACAGCTTCATATTATTTTTCTTTTAGCTACGCAGAAATAACTAAAATGGTGACCATTACAATATTTAGAGTTTTTTCGAAGAAAAGTAGATAATTACGAGATTTACAGGATAGGTTTTTGAATCTATAAGAAACGTGGTCCTTATGAATTTGACGATAGCGTTTGTCAATAAATAGCCAAATCACCTGCCCACCGGAACTTTTATTACGCCTGTTAAATTTTGAGACCGATCCACCCTGTGGATTTTGTTTTGGTTCGATGACCTATGGGAATTTATTATTAGAATTTATGGAAACGATGAAGAATTTAAGGGAATGTATGATTAGCTATGGGAGAAGAAAGGTTTTGAGAACTGCCATCCGCAAGAGTTTTAATTCTTTGAAAATTTTAACGAATTTTGCTTATTTTCATTATGGTTTTTTTTACATCTCGCTAGTTTCATTTTAATCTGATGATCGAGTCGTTTGTCTCACAAAAAATTTCGAAAATTTTAAACTGAAAGAGTAGGAAAAGCGTTAAAATTATGCTAGCATTTTCATTAAAAAAAGTGAAAAATTTTCAGGAGGCTTGATGGTAAGAGATATGTTTTTATGTACATTCCGAAGCTAAAAATATAACGTGCACCTATATCTCATTGGTATCAACGCGTCCTGTAATTTTCGTAATTATCTATTGTCCATGTCGGGTTTGAAAAATTTACTTACACATAGAGTTAAACATTTCCAAAAATCTTACAATAACTAAGCTTAAAGCTTGATTGATTTCCATTTCGCATACTTTTTCCTAAAAAATCTCTCTTTCATAGAAATAAGAGTGCTAGTAAAAGCATCTAAATAATCACTTAACTGTCCACTGTTACCAAAGGGCTAATCATAATTTTCCTAATTTTCTTCTTAATTTTAATTTTAAAATTTTCAAAAATTTAATCATAAGAATTCAAGAATAGAGTTTACAGCAATGGTTTATCATTTAAGGATAGTTCTGCCAAAAAATTGTTAAGTAGTGTCAACAAACCCCGATCTGAGCGAGAGAGAAGATGAACGGAGGTGAGGATGAGTATCAAGAGGGCAGTCAGTCAGTGCCAAACGTCGCCGTATCGACACCGCGCACAACCATTTCATTTTGTCAGTTTACTTTTTCAATAAATCTTATCTGAAATTCCCGTTCTTGTTTCTTATTTTACAACTTCAGAAGTGGGATCAAACACACAACGCGCCGTGTAAGTTATTAATATCCTCGAGTGATAGCAAACATGTCAGCCCCTCTTGAATCTTTGTCGAGCAAAGACTTGAAGGCCGAGTTGGAGAAACGACGCTTGTCTACAACCGGCACGAAGTCCGAGTTACAGATAAGACTAAGACAAGATATCGGTAGTGACACAGTTCAAACCGGTGAAATGGTGCCCGAAACAGTGAGCCGCAGTGAGTTCGAAAAGTTAAAAACAGATATCGTAGAAATAACATCGATGCTGTCCACGCTTGTAGCATCACAAAATGGTGGTGCATCGAACACAAGATCAGGTATGAGTGATAGTGCTGCTGACGCCAATCCAACGGCAGTCGAACCAGACCGTGTATTAGATTTTGCGACCGATGCCGTGTTAAAACCCTACGTAAAAGGGACGAAAGAAGAGACCGAAGTAGACTCATGCATCAAACGACCGACCGCCAGCGCAGTACCAGCCAATGAATCCCCGGAACGAGCGTCATCCGAATCGCCGTGGGCGAAGCCATTCAGCATTAGTGAGGTTGCAGAATTGTTGCCCAAATTCGATCCACCGTCGGAGTTTTCAGTCTCTACGCAGCAGTTTATAGATCGCATAAATATGCTGAGAGACGTGTACAAACTAGAAGACAAGCTTATCCTTCTTGCCATCCCCGGAAGCCTCAAAGGCCTCTCAAAATTGTGGTATGATAGTCGTCCGATCGTGCATACTACATGGGACTTGTTCTCATACGAATTGTTGCGTGCGTTCCCCAGCGAAGTGGACGAAGGAGAAGTTCATGTGACTCTGATCAAAAGCGAACGGCAGCCAAACGAGAGTGTCGAAGGATATTACCACAGGATGTGCGCTATTGCCCGCCGAAGACACATTAGCGAAAAGGCGACGGTTAGGTACATTCGTATGGGACTCCGTCATCAAGCCTTACAGAACTCTATCGCAGGTACTGATTTCAATACTACCGCCGAAATGCTAAATACAATCAAACGATACCTTGCGAACTCCAACGAACGTGGTCGTGAGCGAATTGATCGTCATGGCTACCATGCAAATATACCGACAACGAATATGCAACGAATTAACAGGCAACATGAATCCGTCCACACACCATCAGTTAACAGCATGGGCTGCCGCACACTTAGAAAGTCCGTGTGTTACAATTGCGGAGAACCGGGACACATATCTGTAAATTGTACACAACCACAACGCAAGGAACGCTGTGCCATATGCACTCGCACAACCCACAAGACAACACAGTGCACCGAAAAACCGAATGTTCATCGGATTATGAGCACTAAGGAGAAAACCCCGTTATGTGCGAAAACAATACATGTGAACGGCCAAGAAGTGAGTGCATTTATCGACCCTGGCAGTGACCACTCTCTCATCCAGAAAACACTCGCATTTGAACTCTCTGCTGTATCAGATAGAGCGCCATTAGTATTGAAGGGATTTGCAGGCGGCACATTTACAAGCAAGCAATGTGCAACAGTTGTAGCAACTATGGATGGACACGCATTAGAATGCGATTCACTTGTTGTTGACGACGGATTGATTCCGGCTCCTATACTATTAGGTAGCGACGTGCTTTGTTCGTCGAATAACCGTCTTGTGCTTGAGTCTGGCCAGTGCAAGTTAGAGCGTTTGAACACAGAAAATCTAACAGTAGGAACGACATTAACAGAGGAATACAAACGTAAACTTCATGATCTGGTCAACGAGTTCTCAAATTGTTTCGCTAACAAAATGAGTGAAGTAGGACGCTGCCGTACTGCGTCAATGACAATTAAACTGAATTCGGAAAAACCTGTAAATTTACGACCGCACCGATTGCCATTCGCCAAAAGAGAGTCCGAGGAGAAAATCATACAGGAGCTGCTCGACAACAATATCATTCGACCGAGTGCATCTGAATACGCGTCACCAATCGTAATGGTGAAGAAGTCAAACGGCGAAGATCGATTATGTGTTGATTATCGATCTCTCAACGCTATAACTGTCAAGCAGCCATATCCATCACCAACGGTTGAAGAGCAACTATCGTTTATTGTCGGAAATCGTTATTTCACGACACTGGACTTAATGTCAGGGTATTACCAAATACCAATCGAGGAATCATCGAAGCGATTCACAGCATTTGTGACGCACGAGGGCCATTACGAGTTCAACGTCATGCCTTTTGGACTTGTAAATGCACCAGCAGTTTTCCAGAAAGCATTATCGCAGCTCGTCAGTAAAATAAAAGGACAGGTTATCATGTATGTCGACGAAGTGATAATACCCAGTAAAACAACGACTGAGGGTCTTGAAAAACTGAAGACATTCCTTAACATTTTACAAGATGCCGGATTGACACTAAGACTGTCAAAATGCGTTTTCCTAGCTGAAGAAACTTCGTTTTTGGGCCACCGCATATCAGGCGATTTAATCAAACCAGGATCAGACAAAACAACTGCCATTAAAGAATTTGCTCGTCCTAAGACAGTCACTGAAATTCGCAGATTTCTTGGACTTACAGGATACTTCCGCAAATTTGTTAAAGACTACGCTCACATATCACGACCACTTACTCAATTGTTGAAGAAGGAAAATGTTGGCTTTTCATGGAACGCTGAGCATGAAAGTGCATTCCAAGAACTACGGAACATACTCTGTCGTGAACCTGTTTTAACGATTTACGATCCAAAGCAGCAACATGAAATTCATACTGATGCTAGCAGTAAGGGCCTTGCTGGCGTGCTTTTGCAGTCGACACCTGAAAACTCGTGGAAGCCTGTATTTTTCTACAGTCGATTATGTAACGGGAGTGAACAGCAGCTGCACAGCTACGAGCTGGAAGTCTTGGCAATAGTTGAAACGCTGGACCGATTTCGTCTATATTTACTGGGAAAGCATTTCCGTATCGTGACCGATTGCTCCGCTATCAGCACCATGAAGGCATCGAAACCCCTCGCACCGAAAATGGCTCGTTGGTTACTCCGCCTACAAGAATACGACTACGAAATCGTTCATCGAACTGGGACAAATATGCCGCACGTCGATGCGTTGAGTCGTGCTCCAGTTGAACATCCCAAGGAAGCCACTGATGTGACCGAACGCATTATGCTGGTAACAACGGATACTGAAGACTGGGTGGCCGCTATGCAACTTCAAGATGTCACGCTCCGAACAATTATATCATCGCTTCGTGGAGAACTCAATTGTGAACAAGCCAGTCAGTATAAAAAGGAATATCGCTTAAGAAGTGATCGATTGTATCGGATCGAAGATGGTAAAGAAACATTTGTTGTACCACGTGCCGTACGCTGGAAAATTTCAAAACTATACCATGACGATATGGGTCATTTCGGTGTCGATAAGACTATCCAACGCATACGCGAACGTTTTTGGTTTCCCAGAATGCGTAACTACGTGAAGTCGTACATCGCCTCTTGCATTGAGTGTTGCTACAACAAAAGCGTGAAAGGGAAAACAGAAGGCCAGCTAGTTACATATACTTCCACACTAGAATTGCTACAAAAATATGATACTCTGTTGCAGGATGTAACCAAACACCTGCAACAGGTAAGCGACAAATACGCTAGACAGGCAGATTCTCACAGAATCGCAGACATTAGGTCAGCACAATTATTTCCATAAATGTGGAGTATGTGTAGCTTATCGTAGAGTTCAGTTTCAGTCGTGTTCAATTGTAGTCGTCACTCGGTCAATTTTAAATCGTGAAATAAAAGAGTTTGTAAAATTAAAAGAAGTGTTTTTTTAACAAGTATTGAAAAGCAATACGAAACTGGCGCAGTCGAAGTGCGAACAAACGCGAATTAATTTATTTCGAGAAGCCGCGAAGGGTACTCGGAATTAAATAAACCAACATTAATTCATCTCGACAAGCCGCAAAGGTAATTCGTGATTGAATTATATAAAAAAAAAACTTGTTCATTCGAAGAAGCCGCGAAGGATAATTCGAATCAACAATAATAATAATAATATACTTTGAGTTTCCGAAAAGGAAATCAAAGTTTTAATAGCCGCTACGCGCCGAAATAAAATTAAAATCGACTAGAGAGACCAATATATTTTTTAATATATAAGCCACCTTAGGTCTCTTAAACCCCATGGCAGAGGCTGGTATGGGATCTAGTCAAAAATAAAAATAAAAAGTTGACTGATAATAAAAACAAACAAATAAAGAAAAATATATAACACAAAATAGTGTGTGAAGTACTAAAAGAAAAAAGTACAAACAAAGTGATTTATGTTAGACAGAAAAGAAAAGAGAAGTGAAAGCTTTAACTCACGGCGACAACCAGAGGACCAAGGAACCATGGAAGCAAAAATTCAGGAATTGGACAGGCAATTGCACGAAAGAAATAACCAATTGGAACAGATGTCAGCCGCTCTGCAGAATCTACAACCGACAACTGAATTCCTGCAACAACAACTTCAGGAAAAAGAATTATTACTCAACCAAATGACATCGATTGTGCAAAACCTCACTTTTAGCCAAACGACATCAGACGTGAAGGAAAAAATGCTAAAAGAAATACGATTTATGAGTGCGTTCAACGGGCGAGGCGATATAACCATCAACGGATTCTTCAGCAGCGTCGAATATTACCTGCAAGGTATAAGTAATGAAGAGCACAGGAAAGAAGCGGTTCGAATAATATTCTACGAGAAACTGCAAGGAGAAGCAAAGGACGCTGTGATGGGTGTTCAACAGACCGACAATTGGGATGTCATCAAAAACACTTTAAAACTACGCTTCAAACCAGATCTGCAGCCAACCGATATTTTCCGAAAAATCACCAACATCAAAGTGAACACAGTAAGTGAACTTTCAACTGAAATTCAATATATTAGAGATAAAGCAAACCAACTGAAAATTTATTATAAAAATGATAAATGTATAGATTTAGAGTGTATCGATTCCATTTTATGTAACACAATTAAAGAATTAACGCAAGGTGTATTGCTAGATAAAATTTATAGTGAAACAAATATTGAAGCAATTTTAAATATCATGACGCAAAGAAGATATGAAGATTTTTGCATACGACCAGAATTCAAAAAAACTAAAAATAGTAGCCATAGAAGTCACAGTGGTCAAAATCCGAATCAAAACTTTGGCAATCATAGCAAATCTCAAAATAAAAGTAATAATAATACCTTTCGAGCACCTCCAAATATCACAGAACAGTACGAAACACATACAAGACAAACTAGTAATAACAGACAAAACGATACAAACGATGATACTAGACAGTACAGACGATTCAACAATAACTGGAAACCTCGAAATGACAATTATAGTTATAATCGATTCGATAATAACAATGGCTATTCTAATAATAATTACTCTGGTCAATTTAAAAGAAATAATCATTCTGGTCAAACTCGATCTTATAGACAACAACCAGTAGAACCTATGGAGATCGATAACATTCAGGATAGTAGGAACTTAAAATATCAAAATAGTCAATCTGATCAAAATTCAAATAATTGGCAACCAAACTCCAATATAACCAAATCTGAGATAAACTCAACCCAGAAAGAAACATTTTTTCACAATTAGCCTCGGAAAATTTACCCATGATACCAGTCACTATAAATAAAACTAAATACATAGCCCTTATAGATACTGGTTCATCTTTTAGTATAATAGATGACCAAGTCACACACTTTCCAAAAATTCCAATCAAACCTCTTTTCTTTTCAACAATCACTGGTAAAGATTCAATTTGTTACGAAGTACACACTCCAGCACCAGATGAAATTAACTCTCCACCAGGTGGGATGGTGAGGTGGAAAGTTAAACATCTTCAAAATAGAAGATATCAATTCATAATTGGAATAGACCTTCTCAATAATCTTGAAACACTAATAGATCTTGAACGAAATTTAATTGTGTTAAAGGGTAAAATTACTCAATTTATCAATGATCCGTACTGCGACCAAGAAATTTTATTCCTAGAGAAAATTGAAAATAACTACTTAGAAAGGATCAAATTAGATCATCTAAATAAAGAAGAAAGCAATGCGATCATTAGAGTTATAAAACGTTTTGAAAATCTATTTTATAAAGAAGGTGATATATTAACAAGTACACATAAAATTCAACATGAAATTAGAACTACAACAGATACCCAGATTAATGCTAAATTATATAGATACCCACCAAAGCACGAAGCCGAGGTGAGAAAACAAATTTCAGAAATGGAAGCTCAAGGTATTATCCGGAAAAGCAATTCTAAGTATTCGAGCCCACTAATTGTTGTACCAAAAAAGAATGATCATTCCGGTGAAAAAAAATTTCGAATCGTCATTGATTACAGGAAACTCAACGAGGTGACAGTTGACGATAAGTTTCCTCTCCCAAACATTGACTCGATTCTCGATAAACTGGGTAGAGCCCAATACTTTTCAACTATTGATTTGGCAAAAGGATATTATCAAATACTAGTTAAAGAGGAAGACAGACAAAAAACCGCCTTTGTCACTCCTCATGGCCTTTACGAATTTGTTCGAATGCCATTCGGCTTAAAGAACGCCCCTGCGACGTTTCAACGGCTGATGAATGATGTTTTAAGAGATGTTATAAATAAAACGTGCGTAGTATATCTTGATGATATCCTCATCTTCAGTACCTCCTTACAGGAACATATCCAATCAATTGTCGAGATATTTCAAATTCTAGAAGCAAATCGCTTGCGGATACAAATCGATAAATGTAATTTCATGCGCAAAGAAACCTCATTCTTAGGACATATAATTACAAGAGAAGGACTTAAACCTAATCCGGAAAAGGTTAAAATTATCGAAAATTTGGCACTACCGACTAATGAAAAAGAAATCAAAAGCTTTTTGGGATTAACTGGGTACTATCGCAAATTCATTCGTGATTATGCGAAAGTAGCCCAACCTATCACAAAATATCTACAAAAAAATACTCAAATAAACGTCCATGATCCAAATTATATAGAAGCTTTTGAGAAACTAAAAACGTTAATTTGCTCTCCACCAATCCTAAAATATCCTGACTTTGATCGATCCTTTCAACTAACCACAGATGCTTCAAAATTTGCTATAGGCGCCGTTCTATCCCAAGATGGTCGTCCTGTATGTTTCGCATCCAGAACTTTAAACGTACATGAACGAAATTATTCTGCTACCGACCAGGAGTTTTTGGCTATAATGTGGTCAGTAAATTATTTTAGGCCATATCTTTATGGAAACAAATTTACAATCTACACTGACCACCAACCAATTAAATATCTACATGCCAAATACAGAGGAAAAGATCTTTCGCCCAGGCACCAGCGATGGCTTTTGAAATTGGGTGAATATCAATTTAATATCGAGTATCTGAAAGGTCGGGACAATAAAGTTGCCGACTACTTAAGTCGAATCAAACCTGTAGAAGAACATGACTCTAAATCTACAAGTAAGATGTTAGAAACCCGAACGAACTCATATTCGAACCTCGGAATAATATTGAACATCGAAGAAGAAGAAAATGCAACTATGGCAACTAAACACTCTGCAGATGAAGAATTATGTGATCATATACCCATAAAGGAGGAAATAGTAAACAAATATCGCACCCAAATAATTCTGACCAACAATAAGATCCAAGAGTTTGAAACAAATCATAGTAAACGAATAATTTATATATCGGAATATGACTTTGAAGATTTGGACAATATATTCAAACGATACATCAAAAAAGGAATTACCGGTATTTATTCAGAAATACCTGACACTAAATATAATGTAGTACAACAAAAATTAAGAGAATTGTATTCCAACGATGCCCAGATAAAATTTATTAGATGTTCTTATCGGGCACGAGACATCAAAACGGAAGTTGAAGCTGTGAAACAAATATCCCTCTACCACGTCAGAGAAAGCATTCATTCAGGGATCCAAGAAACATTTCACGCTATTAGAAATAAAATATACTACCCGAAACTTTTGGAATTAATTCAAATTATTATAAACCAATGTGAAGTTTGTCAACAAATCAAGTATGATCGAAATCCCATCAAACCAAAATTTAATTTCACCGAAACAGCCAACGACATAAATCAAATTATCCACGCAGATATCTATCAGATAATGAAACACAGTTTTCTATCTTGTATTGACAAGTTCTCAAAATTTGCAGCTGTATATTTTCTAACTGATCGTAATCATATCACCATAATAGAGCAATTAGAAGACCATTTCGCCAAAATTGGCAAACCAGCGAAAATAGTAGGAGGAAACGAATTTGATAGCATTCGCATGAAAGATTTTTTGCAGCAAGAAGGTGTAATTTTGCATCTAACAAAACCACACAGCCATACAGGTATAGCTGATGTTGAAAGATTTCACAATACAATAGCTGAAAAATTTCGCACATTGTCACTTAATAAAACTAAACTTTCGCCGAGACAAATACTACAACAGTCAGTCAGAAATTATAACGAACGATATCATTCGACAATCAAATGCACTCCAAAAGAAGTCCAAAGCCATAAAGTGGATTTTGGAATAATTCGAAAAAACCTAGAAGCAACCAAAAGAAAATACATAGATAAACTGAACGAAAAACGTGAAACCTATATCGAAGACAGAACAATTGGTTTTGTAAAAAACTACAAAGCTGCCAGACTGAAACAAGAACCTAAATTTAAAAAAGCCAAATTGGAAAACGTGCATTTAACAAATATAAAAAGAAAGCCAAAATTTTCAGACCATAACCTAGAATCACAAGAACCAAAAAAATCCATTATTGACATTAATTTTACAGAAGAACAACAAAACATAATAGATAATGCCGTTAATGGTGGCCCATGTGATGAAGTATTGATAACCAAATTTCACATAGGAATAACCAGGCAAGATATATCCAGTCTAATTGGAGAATCTTGGGTGAATGATAAAATAATAAATTTCTACTTAAATCTTATAATGGAATGCAGTGAAAATCAAGACTTTGGTAGTTCACAACGAATTTACGCAATGAATACATTTTTCTTGTCAAAACTCCTACAAGACGATTATAATGGAGTTCGTAAATGGACCCGTAAAGTCGATATATTTGCCTATAATATTATTGCTGTTCCGGTTCATGTCAATCATTCTCATTGGTGTATGGCCATTATTCATTTAACAAACAAAACCATAAGATATTACGACTCTCTTGGCAAAACCAATTTTCCCGTTCTAGACGCTTTAGAAAATTATCTAAAACAAGAATCCCTAGACAAGCGAAATATATCTTTCGATACTTCCGACTTTGTTAAAGAAAACGTTTCGAATATCCCACAGCAAACTAATAACAATGACTGTGGCGTTTTCAGTTGCATGTTTGCTTTATTTATTGCTAAAAATAATGAAATCAATTTTTCTCAGTCACACATACCTTACTTTAGAAAAAAAATGATTTTGGAAATCCTCCAGGGAAAACTAATAACATAAAATCAATCTTTTAATTTTTTAGATTTCCAAGACCATCTTAATATTTTTACTATTACTGACTCCAATCATGGGGCAATTAAACGTTTACGACATAAAAGAACAATCCGGATTTACGGAGATACAAATAAATCAAGCACACATTGTTAAAACATCAAATATAATAATCCACATGATCGACATTCCAGAAATTCTAATTTTGATTGATAGCTTTCGGGACAATATTAATAAATTAGAGGGAGAACATAAGAAATTATTACTTAACGAGTTGAAACATCTAACTAACAAAGTAAAAACACTAATGCCAGCAAATAGACGAAGTAAAAGAGGGCTGATAAATTTAATAGGAAACGTACAGAAATGGCTATTTGGAACCATGGACGAACAGGACAGACTGGACATAGACGAACATTTAAAAACCATTGAACTAAATAACCACAATACAATTACAAACTTGAACCAACAAATTACAATCAATAACCATTTCAACGAAACTTTTATTCAATTGAAAAACATTATAGTAAACGACAGAAATTTGATTTTGGAAAGCATGAACAGAATTTCTAGTAAT
This sequence comes from Nemotelus pantherinus, assembly GCA_963978885.1. Classification (NCBI taxonomy): domain Eukaryota; kingdom Metazoa; phylum Arthropoda; class Insecta; order Diptera; family Stratiomyidae; genus Nemotelus; species Nemotelus pantherinus. The sequence continues at coordinate 237,336,239 of OZ022263.1, forward strand.
GTCATTGCCAGCAATATATATTATGATCAATTTTTTAAAATTCAACTTCTTAAAAGCAAAATTGAGCAAATCCAAGATAATATAGTATCAGCAAAATATGGCTTATTGCATCCCAATATATTAACAGATGAAGAAATTGTATCCAACAATATAGATTTACTAAAATTAGAGAATGTAAAATTAGGAATAACTAAGTTTAAAAACGATGTGTTATTGTTAGCAATAAAAATTCCAAAGGAATTCATTAAAGTTGAATTGAAAATGATATTGCCCATTCCAAATAAAAATCTAAAAGAGATAGATTCCCATGCAAAAATTGTTTTCACATATAATAATAATACTTTTGATTATGAAAAACTAAAATATTTAAATGAAATGAACTTAAGCAAACATTGTATATACCAAGGAAATTGTAAGCTCGTAACCAATAATTTAACAGAAATTGTAGAAATTGATGACGAAACTATCATTGTTAAGAACGCACATAAAATAAATTTGACTCAAAATTGTGATGATCGGAAATTGATATTAGAAAAGAACACATTAATTCATTTTAATAATTGCACTCTCAAAATTTTGGAACATAACTTTTCAAATGTAAAACAAAGATATAGAGAAAGATTTTACTATCCTAACAGTGGAAAATATGAAAACTTCACTAATAAACTTACTCTTGATGAAATTGTGTTTGCGAACGATAAAAACTTGAAAGAAATTAAAGAATTAAAATACAGTAAAAAAATATCATTTGGAGTAAATATTACATCTGCTTCAGCAATATCAATAATTTTGACCTTTGGGATAATATATTATTTTAGAAAACAAAATTATTGTAAACGAAATAACAAAACGACTCAGGAGAGTCCAAATTTAAAGGGGGGAGAAGTTACATATACTTCCACACTAGAATTGCTACAAAAATATGATACTCTGTTGCAGGATGTAACCAAACACCTGCAACAGGTAAGCGACAAATACGCTAGACAGGCAGATTCTCACAGAATCGCAGACATTAGGTCAGCACAATTATTTCCATAAATGTGGAGTATGTGTAGCTTATCGTAGAGTTCAGTTTCAGTCGTGTTCAATTGTAGTCGTCACTCGGTCAATTTTAAATCGTGAAATAAAAGAGTTTGTAAAATTAAAAGAAGTGTTTTTTTAACAAGTATTGAAAAGCAATACGAAACTAGCTACACATCAACGAGATTACTCAAGTTCCATTCCGAGTGCTGCACTTAGACCACTTAGGTCCTTTTCCGAAAAGTAAACGTGGAAATTTGTACGTAATCGCCGCGTCAGATCCATTTAGCAAATACATAATTTTGAAAGCAGTGAAAACAACAAAGTCGAAACCCGTGATTGAGATGTTAAATCAATTAACAGTATTCTTCGGACTTCCCATCAGAATCATCAGCGACCGTGGGACAGCTTTCACATCTCGTGAATTTGAAAATTACTGTCGAGAAAATCAGATAGAACATGTGAAGACGGCTGTTCGCACGCCACGTGCCAATGGTCAAGTCGAAAGGGCTAATCAAAATATTTTAAATTTCTTGCGTACTTCAACTACTGCTCGTAGCACTTGGGACCAACTTATCACAAACATGCAATGGTCGCTCAACACGATGAAAAACAGTACCGCAGGATTTTCGCCAAACGAGATAGTATTTGACTTCGACCTAAGGGATGTTGTTCACAACAATTTACTTCTCGCTATCAATTCCGACCAACCCTGCTCCAAAAAGAATACGTTCAAGAGTAATGATTCCGAGTCGAAAGAACCAAAACTGACAATTACCGAAAAAAGGGAACGAGCTGCCGAGAAAATCATCGCCGAACGAGAAAAATGGAAGGCTAGATTCGATGAATCGCATCGAACACCTCGTCGCTATAGCCAGGGTGATCTTGTGGTAGTCGAAAACGCTCTACCTTCGACAGGCGAATCGCGAAAGCTAGAACCACGATATCGAGGACCCTATCGGATCAAGAAGGTTTTACGTTTTGATCGATACGTTATAGAAGACTTACAGCCAAGAAATGCAAACCGAAACCAAAGATTCTCCACCATTTACACCAGTGAAAAAATGAAGCCTTGGTATGAATTGGGCCCTGAGTTAGATGACATCGATGAGGAAGATATGGATCTCGAGTCGAGCTCATGTCAGGAAAGGCCGAGCTGTCAACAAACCCCGATCTGAGCGAGAGAGAAGATGAACGGAGGTGAGGATGAGTATCAAGAGGGCAGTCAGTCAGTGCCAAACGTCGCCGTATCGACACCGCGCACAACCATTTCATTTTGTCAGTTTACTTTTTCAATAAATCTTATCTGAAATTCCCGTTCTTGTTTCTTATTTTACAACTGAGTATAAACACCTAAACTTGTACAACAAAGAAAAAATAAAATACCTATATTAAAAGAATATAATGCAAGTTAAGATGAACAGCAACAAGTAAGTAAGATGAACAAGTGAGAGATTTTCTTCAAAAGCACTCGAAATTACCTTTTTTTACTAGAAATTCGCTGATTTTACTGGTAAGATCTTAGAATTGGTAGTCAATTGTGATTATTAGGAACTTTGAAAAGGTAGTTTAAATGATTTTAAATTTTGCTCCTTCAGCACAACCAATAATCAAATAGGTACTTGCTTCTTAGTCTTATAGCATAGTTATACGTAGCAGAAAGTTGTAATACTAATTTATTTGATTAGAGTGCAGCCACAAATTCGAGATCAAATTGCTGAGAAATAATATCAGGCGATTGAATCTATGGATTGATTTTTTTGTTAAAGAAAAATAGAGCCTTTTAAAGTGGTAGAACATGACATTCAATAATTTATCGCTAGATTTTTCATTTGAAAAGATGCGTGAGCTTAAAAATATTTGTAAAAAACTTTGCAAATAGCTTGATAGGTCGCAGTCAACAGGCTTAATTGAAATTAAGTCGATGGTAACTAAGCTAATAGAATGTACAACGGGGCCTTTATTCTGCAAAGTGGATTCTTATTAACTATTTCTTTTACACCACTGACGATTACATTGTTCGCACGTATATCACACAGCATTTTTTTCAATTTCAGACGTTAAAGCTTTAATTTCAACTTTTAGATTAATGTTTACAATTTGGTTCATGAGTTTTAGCTAAGATTTTTGAAATTTTACTAGGAAACTCAACAAAAGAGTTTAAAAGCAGCTCAATTTGTTTTTTAACTCTTCAAAATTTGTTGACGGATCAAGCTTGATGGCACGATTTATATATTTTTTATCACATTCAACATATGGTCGTCTATTTATTTTTCATGTTAATACACCTGATTTCGTTGCTCGAAATTGAGCAGATTATGTGCAGTGTAAATATTTTATAAAGTCAATGAATAAGCTGAAAAGCCGTACACCACACTTCACTACAACATTCAAGTACAGAACGAACTAGGGTAATAAAAAAGTGGACATAAGTAGAAATACTAAATGAATTGTGACAGGAACAAACCACGAAGCCAGCAATCCAGGAAGCTTTTCTCCTGACAGTTAGGACACGAATATCGAATTTCACTTTGCGATTAAATGCGACCTTAGGATCTAAAAGATGTTCAACACAAGAGAGGATAGTGCCATCAATAGTTTAAGGAAGACATGAGTGTGAATCTTAAGGGAAAAGGACATAGAAAAACACTTGGACATATTAAAGGACAAACAATTCAAGTTACACCAACCAAAGAGAGCATTCAAATCATCCTGAAGAAGCAGAGAGTCAGTCGTATTTTTGATCACCCGGACGAATATCAAATCATCTGCATATAGAACACTTAACATGAACACTTAAAAGCACTGAGAAGATCGTTGATAAACAGATTGAACAAATGTGGTCCTATGATGGAACCTTGAAGTGCACCAGAAGAAGAGGAGAAAGGTGAAGAGGACAAGCCAAAGAGGGAGAAAACACAAGTGCGATCAGTTAAAAAGGAGGAGATCCAGGAAAGTAAAGGTTCACGGATGCCATAATGCTTTAGTTTGATAAGAAGCAGCGTATAATTAAGTGTCAAAAGCTTTGGCAAAATCAGTATAAATGACATCAACTTGATTGTTGCTGTCAATTGCAGAAGCAATTACATGAGTGAACTCAACAAGGTTCGTAGAGATGCAGCGGCTTTTTGCAAAGCCATGTTTTTGGGCTGCAAAGACACAGTTGACGACATCATAGAAACGATTGAAAACGAGGCGGAAAGGTTGCGTTCACCCGATTTGAAGATGGGAAAAATGTTAGAGAGCTTCCAGGAGGACGGTAATTTAGCAGCACAGAGACTGACATTGAACAAGATGGTCAAAAGGACGCAAAGCGAAGACGTAAAATTTTTTTACGAAAAAAATTGGGAATACCATTCAGGCCAGGGGAATAGTTAGAGTCAAGTGAGGACAAAAGAAATTCAACCTCAAAGAAGTTAGTCATGACTGAGACAAGCAGGCAAGTCAAAAGAAAAGCAATCAGTAGCTGGAATCGATGAGATGGTGTAAACAGAAGAAAAAAACATAGCAAAGAAATTGTAAATGTCAAGAGGGTTGGATGCAGTAAAGGCATTAACCACTAGCATTTCAGGAAGAGAGGAAGAAGCTTTTAAGAAGCGGACAAAAGACCAGAAATTTTTAGGGTTATTCGAGTTCAAAGAAGATTCAACAGACGAAGAATAGCTGAGCAGTGCTAATCTTATTTCCTTCTTGGCAGAGGAATGTAAACAGGAGAAGATAGCATAATTTTCGCCAGATTGAGAATTAAACATTTCAAAGAAAAGAAAAGAATGCAATAGCAACGTTGGTGGTAGACATAATGCCGAGGAAAGTAACGCAGCATACATTTTTTTTGGATAAGAGATTTTTTGATAAATAAAAAAATACATCGAGTTGTTACAAAATGACTTTAAGCAGCATTTGAATACTGCTGCTGTTTACACTGTAACCGACGATCATATACTATTGCATATCATGTTATTGTTTCTTTCTTAAAAATTTCTTCAGATAAACGCAGGGATAAGTATATAATTGTGTTTCGTCAATGATCAGTTGTTAACAATGTTCGCATATTCATACAAAATATCAAGCAAACTTTAAAACTGACCTCGATTCGTTATTGAAATTACGATATATTCCATCATCAGTTTGATATCAGATAGCTCCCAGAAATACGGTTTTCAGCAATTATACGATTCTTTTGCAACACCGCTACCTTTTCCAGCCCGAAACAATCAATTTTCCCAATAGCTACAAAAAAATCATCTGTCGGAATTTAAAGTCAGTTTTCATCATGTTTCATGCGTGCGTCTAGGTCCATTATCATTTGAAACAGGCTGCCGCCAACACGCCTGACATGGATCTTATTATCTGTTTTCATTCGTCTCGCGAATCACGTTACAAAAATCCGTATTTCAAGAGACATAATCATCGCAGCGAATTCGATATCGACGTGAAATCAGTCGCGAATTTTTCAGTTGTCAGGCAAAATGATGCCGAATTGTTCAATTTTTTTTCGATTTCGTGAAGCAAATTAATAGTGATGGCTTGGTGTCGACATAGTGACATAATAGCAGCTGTAAATGGTTGCGTTGAAAATGTCTGAAATCGTTTTGGAACTGGATTCAGAATTCCAAGTTTTATAATGGCATGCCTGAGATTAAATTGAAATTCCTTAAATTTCACGCTGCATTCAATGAGAATTTCAAGCATGAACTTTCCTAAGGGATGAATTCATTGAAACTCTCCAGTCAGCCATAAAAAATTACTAATCTTGCATAACGTGACCGATTTCATTCTTGAGACAATCAATACTATCCAATATGAATATCATTTCGCAAATAATTTATTTTTGAAAACAATAAAACAGTCATTCGCCTCATAGCAACATTACAGCTGCGAAAATTTGTCACGACATTCTTATGAAACACATTTTGTCTGGAAATTTTAATCTTTATTGTGCAGATCGTAACACTTTCTTTAGTAATATTGCAGATTAAGATAATTCTCTGAAAACAACAGGCAATATTGGTCGCCGGTTAACTGACGTAAATAATATAAAGGTGAATCAACGCAGACATGAAAGTATGTCGAAGCTGGCATAGAATTATTGTTACATCTGCCAACAATGTAACAGTTTGTTCAAATCGATTCGTTCAACTGGAAATAGGCAAATTGAGCCCCTGTCGATTTTTGATCGAATAGATACAAGCGTGAAATAATAGATTATTTAATTTGAATGTACATGGCTAGAAATTTGAACACTTTCGCGTACACGGCACCAGAGTATAACTGCATTCCAATCTGCCTCCGTACAAGTCGATTTCTAGATTCCTTTAGCCCATTGAGTTTGTGTAGCTGCTGCATATAGTGCACGGACCAAATCGCGTATTGGATCATAAGTCTGGCTGACTTGGTTATGCAACAGCAGATAAAACTCGTCGTGGTACAAGTCGTGTTGTATGGTTAGTTTTTTGCATGGCTCAGCATAGTGGTGGTAAAAGAGCGCGACAGCAGAAGCAACAGCTGCTTTGCACATAGTCTTTGATTGGGTTTTCGGATCGATCAAATTGCATACTATCTTTGGAATTGATTTCCAGCATTTATGTTGCCCGACATTTGACTGTATGCGGAAACTTTCACTCCAGTTTCAGATACATGGTTGCATAGACGCCGGCATCAATAATCCCACCACTAACAGCTTTATGTTTGCCCAACTTGTCCAAGACACCATCAACACAAGCACCCCCATCGCCACCACCGCTGACTACGATGTCGGATACGCAAATCTACACTGATAGCTTGGATAATGTAACGCAATTTCATTACAAAAATTACCGCAATGCTTGAGCTGAGTTATCTCGTTTAGCAGATGCATGACCACATAAACAGCGACGCCAGCTATAATGGAATTATTCGCGGCATTTATGGATAATGGTTGGCATATTTTAGCAGGCGGAATCGCTGACAGACACAGGTATGGTGAATTCTTGGCGTTGTGGGCAGCCTGAAAAAGCTTTCTCTTGGTGGGTGATTATTTAAAAATATATTTTTAATTTGCTGCACTTAAAGTGTAAACGTAGTGTAAATTTTGGAATTCCAATAAATGTTTCCGGTATATGGGTAAATGTGATACATGTTGCTGAAGTTTTCAGAAAATATGTACCCGGATATTTTTTCTTATTTTCATTAACCTTTAAATATATATTTGATCAAAGTACAAAGTAGGTGCATTAAGCTCAATTTTCGATATTACGTCTTTGTCCTTTTTGGAATAAGCTCATTTATCTAGAATCGGAGTTGTGGATTTTTAAATTTATAATTATCTGGACTGATTCGGCACTGAATAGAAAACTATCTTGAATATGGTTAATTCGAATACAAAACAATCAGAATAAATTGATCATTAGAACACAAGCAAATATTATTACATGTTATAGAATGTATACATTGTTTTATGCAAGATTTATTTTACTGATTGACAAAAGATTTGTTGTGGCAGACAAACTGAGGGCAAAACAGCTAAATCGAAGCTCATCCATTCCAATTCATGATTCCAGTCTAAGATCTGGAATTTCAGAGTGCTTTACTTTGGATTTTTTTTATAATACTCATTCTGAGAAATAATTTTTGAGGCTAATGTGTGACAATTGTTTTCTTTTTTGCAGGAGTTTTCATCTTGTCGAAGTATTTCAATTTTTTACAGAAGTTTATCACGAGCTGTAGAATATTTCATTTACATTGACGGCTTAAAATTTTTTTTCCTAAATAAACGGAATAATTTCCTCAGCTTTCCAAGCTGAACCAACCCCTATCACCATATATCTCCCTCGTTACATAACTGCGCTGAAGCTGTCCTTAGACCAAATGGTTATGGGAATACAGCGAGAGTTGGCATCAAAGGATGAATTAATACATGGAGGACGAAAAACTTTATTTGGTTTAAAAAAAAATATCTTTAGTCCTTTGGCGACAACGGTAGTTTAAGTGAATTTATAGAAAAACCGACATTTCTGTCGAATTAAGATATTTGAAAAATAAAAGGATGGAAAATGAAATCCGATCAACTTGGTTAACATAATGATTTAAAACTTGTTGCCCCATGTAAATTGTAAGTGCCGGCAAGTAAGCAAAATCAACTTTGAATTGTGTGAATTTCTCACAGAGCTATCAGGTTATTATGCATTTTACAGGACACTTTGATGGGTATTATAAATTTGCTTATGTAATCTAAGATGAATATTCAGTTCAAATTATCAAATTTATCAACCACCACCCGTTTTTTTTTTTCAATAAGTAAATTTTGTTAGCAAGTTCGATATTTTGAAAGATTTTGGTTTACGTACGTGTTATTACTACAGGGTTACCCATACAATCTTCAAAAACGACGAAAGCGTATTTTTTATATTGCATTTAAAGTATGCTGTAAATAGTCCTGTGATTTTATGAATTTTCTTAGCCTACGTTTAGGCACTTAGTGCACGCATGGAGTTAAAAATTATCAAAACACTATCATAATCAAGCTGACCCCCGATTTATTTTTCATTTCTTTTACTTTACAAATATTTTGTTTCACCGAAATATTTCGAAGATTGTAAGTGGTGGAAATATTTATTTTCATTGTTTAAATTTAGTTTCTTGATTTTAAATTATTACAAGCAAATTCTGTTTGAGTCCGGATTCAAACCTATAACTCTATCCTTGAAAAGCCAACGATCTATCCACTAGGCTACACGTGCTTTTTGGAAAGTTTTGGCTATTTAGCCTACTTTAATGTTATTTGCCGAAATTATGTTCATAATAGTTGGGGCTATATTATATAGGAGTTGACACTATGTGTATAGCAGAAAAACCCATAATGTAAGGAAATTTGGCCTTTTAGCTATATTTTATAGCTCAGAGTACTAAGTACATAGCGTATGCAACTATATATGCTGCGCCATATTACATTGGACTAAGGACTATGTGGATTTTTCCAGTGTACTTTAATATTTCTAATATTATTTTGCTACTTTTATAATGTAATCTAAAAAAATCTGCTAACCTGTCGAATATTATCGAAAATGTGATACTTGGCTGAGAAATCATATCAGTTTATTTATTCAGCTAAACAACTTCACATTCACAAAAAATTATTAGTCCACACGTTTTCGTTGCGGCAGCTAGCGAAAAAGTTCTCGACACGACTCAAATCTTTGTATTTTTTCAAAAATGGTACATTCCTCAATATAAACATACTACCAACAGTTATAATACTTTGGTATGCATTTCATTACAAATCACGAGCAAATTTATCTAAAACCGAACAAACAAAGGGCACGCTGGCCAAGGACTGTAAAATCCAAAACCGGCAGATACAATGTATCATGGCCTTACTTAGTTACGCCTAAGTGGGTCCATAAAACTGTTGTGCCTATTACGTGAAACTTTATAAAGTTTCAGAAGCCGGAGATTTGCTTCCATCGAAATCTGCAATATTCAAAATTTACCTTGAAAATGCAACAATATAGACCACGATTTATCAAACTAAACCACGTTACACAGCTGACTTTCCTGCTTTGACATGAATTTCAACTCGAAAGACACTTGAAATCACCTCTGGATTGCAGTTTTTGACCGAAAATAGAAACAGCAAAAGAATGAACGAAATCCGAACAAAAGATCCTACCTTTTGATATTATATTTCTATACCCTGGCTACTTCAAACGCAAACATAGAAATATGTAGACTGTACAGCTTTTGATCCAACACGTAATGCATGCTCGTACCGTACGATGACCATTGCAGCCTTCAGATGGCTACAATGTTGAGCATGCAGAAAAAGTACACAGCAGAACGTGAATTCGGTCTCCGGTTTCAAGTTGCGAAACAACAGTCAAAAGGCCATGAAGTACAGAAAAATAAGAACGAAAATTATTTTCATTAAGTTTTCAGCATGGACCTATGAAATTATGTAAAATTGAAACAAAAATTCGTGGATGCGAAATGCTGTACGAAAAAATTGCATTTGTAATTGCTTACATGAAAGAAAGCCACGGAGGGGAGTTCTTCTTGATATTTTTGTGTGTATGGAGATTGTTGAGAGCACGTGTTTTGAATAATGTAGAAAGGAAAGAAGAAAATAGGGGACTAGTACTATTTTATGTATTGTTGTGCAGTAACGTTTCAAAAGTATGGTTTGCAAATTTGTGGTGCTACTCTCGGTTCCAAGCCTTGATCTTGTCAATACATGATCCAAGCTGAGTCGATTGTGACTTTTAACCCTTCTGCATTGATTTCCGTCAATTTACATCCAATAAAAGTATCTGCAATCAAATAGTCCCGGATCCGAATCCAAGCAACTAGTTTTAATGAAAAACAAAAGACTTAGGCGAGTAACTCGATTTATAGCATTCGCAAAATCATGTCCCGAAACGTTTGCTTTGTGCTCTCAATCTCACGTAGTCTAAATCAATTGCCATAAAAGTACCTATCCACGCAACGGAAACAAATCGATGTTGGCAAATCGAATTCCAAGAACGAAAAAAACACGCACAAATCGCACCTCGACTGCTTTGTAAATCATCACGGATTCGTTTTTTTGCTGCTACCGGTCCGATGCACGATACACTTACTCAACTTCTTTTTTGTCCTCCTATAATTATTGAAAAATATGCCAGCCGCTCACCTTGAAGTCCGTTGAACATCACTCGCACTCTATTAAAACTTTGACGTGGACCAGATGCCGTTAGTTTCGCAATCGTGATGCGTGATTATTAATAGATACCTGAACACTCCACTACTGTTGAACTTCTTCACGCTAGTCAAGAAATCGATCGACTTCAATTATGTGTGATGGATGGACAGCTGTACCAGTAGCTTTGACAGAGGCAACGTAAGCTCAGTCGTCTGTCCTTGAAATCAATTTTAAATTACATCCATTTCATTAGGGTTAATTGGAAGACTTTTTCGTTTTTAATGCGTCTTTCGGTCTGTGAGCGTAAGTGACCGATGGAAGTAACGGTGACTGTCGTGTTTTTTGCAGCTCGAATTCACCAAATACACTGATAGGGGTGAATTGCTAAATGAAATGACTAATGACTATTCGGTATCAAAAGGGAACCAGGAATGTGAGGTGCTCGATGTGCTGTTATTAGCTAACAGTAGTAAAAATTGATCGGTAGCATTCTAATAATTGAAGTGATTTGTTGAATTAGTGCTGAAAATGATAGCATACTTTTGGTTTTCGGTTGCGTGGTGGACATGTGTGAAGTAATAGGAAATCAGATCGTTAATCGATTTTTTCGTGAGGTTAAGGTCATCAATTTGTTGATTTGATAGAAAAAATAATTGGCTGTTAATGTATACGCAAATATACTAAGTTTTATAATCAAAAACCAGAAACTGTTTTTGTGCGCTTTTTAATTCTGTGCTTTTTAATTTTAACGTTGCTATATTTTGATTCCAATATCATCTGAGACGTTCAATTTAAATTTAGAGATGGGAATTTGACTTAAAAGTACTTTCAGTGGGGATTGGACAGTGGACGTTATCATGAAGTTAGTTACGAAAACTGAGTCGACGAACAGAAAGTCTTTTTTTTATCTGCGAGAAAATACAAAACTCTGTTTTGAAGTTTTGGAATTTCTTTTGAAAACTGTGATCGAGAGGGTTTCCATCCCAAGAACTGTGAGAGATGTGGTGGTGGTATTCTTTTTAATTAGCGTTGCCAAATGCCTTTTAGTAACCAGACCACTCTAGCGTTTTGTGATCGCAAGTGACATTTAAAGACGTTAGGTTACCCCGATTGATTTTCTTAAATATTTTATAACAAAATATCTTCATCAGTCGACTTCAATAAAACAATGTATGACGACAATCATTTCATGTCGAATTTCCTGAGCAATCATTTTTCTCAATATCAAATTACTTCAAGAAATTCCTTTAATGCTTCAGCCATAAAACCAGCATCAAATATCAAGCATTCACTACCTCTATAGCCTGCTAAGAACAGCATTTCAATCAAATTAAATTCAAACAAGATAAATATGCAAATTATCAAAACTAGTCGCACTAAACTTATCCGAATGTCTATTACGTTCAACCATAAAATAAACATACAATCAAATACTTACATCATAGATTTCATCGTACTGAACACCTTGTGTTGCATTCGCATCGCTTCGAACCGTCCACATGCGCAACGATTTCGGACCATCTTTGAATAGCCCTTCAGCTGGTTTCAATGTAAGATTCAACACTTCACCGAACGCACTGAACGACACATTATGCTCACGGATCTGCGCGAGATCGATATTTTTCAACTTTTCACTGAAATTTTGATCACTCAAACCGTTAGCATCGTGCTGCTTAAGGGCTAACTTTAGTTCACTATAGTACGGTGATTTACTTAGATCTTTCTTGACATGATGTGATTCTTTTGCACTGACATCGTACAAATTCGAAATACTTCGCTTGCGTACTGTATGCAGGACACCGTGATGTGTAAGCTGAACGAGTTCGTAATCGGGTACGAAACTATGATCTTCGACATGGAATACTGATTGAAGCTGATCGGTTGTCATTTGTTTGTGAACCTGGAATGGAGAAAAGTAGAGATAGTGTTGTAGTGCTAATTTTTAGAAATTATAAAAAATTGTTTTTAAATAGTAATTTTGGGCCACTAGAACCAGACATTTATCTTTTTTATGTTTCGAATTAAACTTTTAGGATTTATAAAAAAAATTATTTTATTTGGAAATAATTTTTCTTTTCATCGATTTAATATTGAGATAGTGAAATTTTTACGGAAAGTAAAGGTAAATTGACAATTGACACTTACAGTCAGTTTATTCTGCAAAATTTTTGACAATGTATTCAGTTGAAACTAACATTATTGATACATTTAAAATAGCGTCCAACGTGGGTTTTAAGATATAACGACTAATTGAAATAAGTTTGTGAAACTGTTTAGTTTTTATTTCTAATGTTGGCATTGTACTTAGCGAAATTTCATCGGTAAAATTAAAAGTGGCATATTTGGCCTGTTATGCATATGACGGCTATCAAATTTTAATACACCAGATTAGACAGTTTGAGAAAATAAAGGATTGGGTTAAATCGTAATCGACTAAAACGGAAGTTATAATAGCTGTAAGTTACTTTTCATGTCTTATTATCACTTTTTTTGATGAAATGATCCACGTTGATGTCGTATATGTGGCTTAAGTGCAATAATTTCACTTGTTAAGGATCTCTCCTATCTATCTGTCCACCAAATTGTCATACTAGATGTAGCAAAAATTCACGGTATCACATGTTTTTCTCTTCGAATGGACGATTATGCAGGAATCTTGTGCGAAATCTCGAAGTTTGTTACTCTTAAAACAAATACCAAAATATCTGGCACCGTTGAGTAAGTGCTGCATAAAATATTTTGGGGGAACGCAAGGAATACAATTACTCTGGCTGGTTCATATTACTTCACAAAAGCTCAAGTTAAATATCATGATATCATGATTGCGTACTCTGTCAAACATTCTTCATTGAAATTTATTGCTGAAACGATAGCAGCAATAAATTTGAAACGAATACGCTCAACAGGCTTCCCGTATTATGTAGATAAAATCTGGGATTTTGAGCTGTGATTCATTGGTTTCAACTTTTCTGCTGAACTGAGTTCACTGTTCTCAACGAACAGTCGACTTTAAACTGAAGCACATTCATCAAAGATTGTTTGTACTTTTACTATGATAACACATATATGAAGCATTTATCTTCATTGTGAAGTGTATGTGAGCTTCTCTATTTTTGTTTGAAATATTTAAAAATTACTGCGGCATTCTTTGGATAAAAGCTATGGTTAGACAGAGATCTTATGATGCCATGGTAGGCATTCGCTATCAAACAATCACTTAGTTAAGATTCACATTGCCGTTTTTCAATGTCCCCTTCAACTAAATTGTTGCAATTCTGATATAAAGACAACGATTGCAAACCAATATCAACTGCAACCTCTTTAATACTCGGAAGCGAATCACGACTGCAGCGAAAATCCATGAAGAAAATAGCGAACTTCATCTGACATCTGATTGCAACTCATTTTACTTTCATTTAGCAATGAACTGTGGAGTATACGTGCCATAATGACGATTTGGTTATTGTACATGGACTTTCTTTACGCTCGTCATTGACGACAGTAACCGCCAGTATGGAAGTGTATGTGAAGTTCAAAGCTACATACGCTATGTGAGAGGGTATGAGAATAGAGCTTAACATGGAAGATGAGGATGTCAAACTTAAAATTAAGTTTGTTTCAAAATGAACGACAAGAATGATGCAACATGCATTTTTTTCAGACTTTTTGAGTTGCATCACAAATCGTATTTTAAAAATAAAGATGTTTCTGCGCAAGCTGAAATAAAAATATCTTTGTTTTATATCTCAACATCAAATAAATTAGTCGCTTTCTCAAGATGTTTCTTCACGACTTAATCACACAACATTCATTCCCCCAAACAATGGAATGGGTTGATCTTTCAAAATCAATCGATCAATCAGTTAGCATACCATTTTATTTTCTACATAAAAATACCACAATAGCTGTGGGTGATGGACCGAAACATCAGCTGTTGTTGATGAGCCGATCCGCACTATTAGCTCAAATTCTGTGCATTCAATTGTGAAATGTGATTGTTTTCAAACATTTTGCATCTCGTGTATTAGTTGATTATGTTAAATTACCCCCCAAAAACTACTAGTAACTACCGAGTGAAACACTACTTTTTGCATTGGTTTTCACTTTTGTATTTTTTTTTTTAGCAAAAATCAGCATTCGAATCGTAGCGATCACAAGCCGTTTGCTGAACCAAGAGTAGTTTAAGCTAAATGCTTAATATAGACGCTGAATGATGGCAGCAACGTCTTCTTCAATATCGAGACGATGATGGCTAATTAGCTTAGTAAGAGTGGTCGAGCGAGGGAGAGATTTTCCATATGAGAAGAAATTTGTGAAGTCGAGATGAGTTTGGGATTGAGTATGATTAATTAGTTAGACACGAGTAAATTGATCAGACGAGGGAAGTTGAAAGAAATATATAATTTACGAAGGGAATAGGAGAATGAAAGCCAGTTTCCAGGTATGTTAATGGAACTCAATAGCATCTAATTTTGATTGATTGGTTTTGCTGATCTCATAGTTTCACCTCTAGTTTAAGGGAAATGCGTTGAGTGGACCAATTTCAGATTTTCACTGCCTCTGGGAAATGTTGAGATGGTTGAATTGATTAATTAAATATATGTGTTCTACTTTCTCTGAAGTTATTAATAATATTTTAAAATGTAAAGAAGTTTTAGTTCAGTTCAGTCCTTTTTTTTTTTTTATATATAAAAGCATGTTTAGATAATTTATCATGACAGATACGCCGAAAAAATCGCATTGTTCGTGACTCATGATAAAAAAAATAAAAGATGAGAAGGTTGTCATTAATAAGTTACTTAAGATTTAGTCTTCAGTGAGAGGTCATCACGAAAACACGATCCGTTTGCAGACATTTTAATAAAGAGGTGCAAGTGAGGTTGTTGTCGATCAAATTGTTGGGAAGGACACGTTAACAACTTACAAATAAAACTTAAAAAGTCTTTGAAAATGTTCTTTATTTTCTGCATAAGTTGTTTTATGTTAAAGATTTATCTGCCTTTTACCCACCTATGATCTATTAACCTATTTGTTACATGTTAGTAAATAGTATGAGAATCCGCGTAAACTATTAGAAAAATTCAGAAAATATTAGAAAAATTCAGAGTTATTTAAGAATGTTCAGAGCTCGATTTGTAATTCTTTTGTGGAATATTGAATAAAATAAATTAAAAAAAACTGATCAAAATAATTTCCCTTGTAAAAAAATTCGATATTAAGAGAAGAAATAAGTCATCAAATATTTTAATCCAGCAAACTTGCCGTCTAAAAGGATAGATACCTAGCATTAAATCCGGTAGTTTTGATTTTTGTTGACTTGTTTATTATGTTGCCCCTATGAATAACCCAAGATTGCGACCTCGAGCGCCAAACGCAACCTTGTCAAAATTGAAAAAAATTGGAGAATTTTCGATTTTTTTTCGTTTTGGCCAATTTATACCACAAAGGACTTTGTTTTATGATAAAATCTATTCAGTAAATTTCTAAACTATGCTAAATTTGCCACAATTTGAGACCAGATCCGTCTCTTTCGACCCGATAGTTTTCAAGATACAGCCTTCAAAGTTGAAATTTTGAAACTTTTAGTGAAAAATATTAAAAAATAATAATATTGGTAGCGAAATTATAATAAAACACAGATAACGTTAAAAAAGAATGCACAGAAAAGCTTACATAAATATAAGAGTTTTTTTGTAAGGGGAAGATAAAGTTCAGGTGGGGGAGCAGGTGTCGATTGAATGACAACTCTACTCCTCTCCCACTCCTTAGACCTCAATCACAGGTTTTTCGCATCACATTTCTTCTAACTTCTCAGTTCTCAGTCCTTTCCCAGTTCTCTTCTGCTGGTGTCTCACTACATGAGTTGTGCGTTTATCCCTTGCAGTTTAAGCTCAAAATCTACAGAATGTCTGATCTCTGTCGCAGTACGAGTTTATGTTTTATATGTATCGAGACTATAAGTCAAGGTGAAGTGCAGTTAGTAGAGGAAAGGGGTCTAAAAACCCCTTTATTGCATCCAGTGTTTCTCTTAAAAACCTAAAAAAATGAATGTTTATTGAAGGGTATTAATGAGATATCTGTGCACAGTGCTTGCGAGAAGAGAGACAACAGACCGAACATGATTCAAGTAGCTGTTCGCCGTGGAGAAAGAAGTGTGACACCATCAACACCAACGAGATCAGTGTCTTAGCTGTTCAATTTGAAAGAACAATGCTTTCTCTGCTGAGACAAAATAGCTGAATAGTTTCTTGTTGCTGAAAGGAAGAGGAAGCCAGGGAAAAGGAACAATATTCTTAGTGCAGAAAATATGTCTCACAATTTATCAATCTTGAAAGCAGCTGAAAAGCGTTTTCGAAAAGACCAGTCACACTCATCTCCAGAGATTATTTTTGATGAGAAAACGATGGCCCAGATTCCTCAAGAGAAGTTCTCATTAAACGAGCAAAACAAAAATCGTTGCATCAGCCTACTAACAACCAAAACGGGATATAACAACATTCAAGTACTCCAAGCAGAGAAAGATGCTGACAGACTCATAATTACTACAGCTGTCACTATTACCTTTACTTATGATGTAGTGATAGCCGTTGGTAAGAAAATTGACTTGTTGACCATTCTCACTGCAATTGCAAACCAACACGAGATTTTTTTGACCAACTTTTATGCACGAAGTACTATCACGTTTTATTTTTGGATGATTTTTGAGAGTTGGTGATTGATTTTCTTTAAGAGTTGCTCTATTGTAACTGGAACTGATTTTAAAATAAATAAAAATAAATAAAGATGAAATAAAATAAATATCAGATGCTGACTGTATCGAAACCAACTTCTTTCTTCTTACTTTTCTTTGCCTCTAGACTTATTAAAATGTCACCACCTGCTGCACATAAACATTCACACAATTATTAAATTTTTAATAGCTACATATTATTTTCCAAAAGAACATCTGTTTGCAGCGAGTGGCACAAGTCATTTTTCAAGGTTCTTAAAGATTTTTTTGATTATGATATATATATCAACTGAAGCGAAACACATAAAATCAGTCTGTAAATCATTTTCCAAACATACTTTGCTTTCAGTTCGTAATAAAACATTGTATCCACATGCTGTTTCAGCTCTCAAAACAATTCTAGAACATTTGTCTTTCTACAACAGCAGTAAATTGATTTATTTGCAATTAATATATTATAACCGCTCAACTCAAACTGAATTGATTACCATTAGATCATTAAATCGACATAATTATAACAAATTCACGATTTACATAAAATACAGAATTGAATTTTTAATCGTTGTCACAAAGTGTACGTCCAATGCATCACACATGCAGTCAAGAATAGATCAGAATTCAGGTTAAAGCTAATATCTTATGATTTTACAATTCGATAAATTGCTAGCAAGCACCGGCTTACAATTAGCTCTTTTGTAGTTGATTCCGTTGGAGACCATGACACAGCTCCAAAACGAGGCATGATATCGAAAAATGATTTTTCGTAAAAAATCGCAAGTCACTCGAACAGTTAGTACAGAACAGTCAGTGTATGACTAATACACGATAAGAGTAGAATTGATTGATTGCGATAGCAAGGCCAGAGGAACGACCACCGCTACCGAACAAACTTCGCTTATTGTTCACTGACCGTTGCAAATAATAATTATTACAAAAGCAACATTGTTATGCAACGACCATTAGCCATCACGATTATTGGCAAAAAAATAAATACCATCTAGCGAAATACGGGTTGTTTCACAGTGGCACAACAATACAAGATTCAAAGATTGATCGGATGGCGACAGTTATGTTGTTTGCTGTTTGTGTGTGTATTGGTGTGGCACAGTTTATTGGCACGTTGTTTAAAATTCAAATTTCGCATTTCCACATTTTATTTTCGCTGTGCATTACTAAGCTTATTGCACAAATTCCTTGAAGAGGTCGTAGTGGGTTTGATAATTATATCGTTTCTAATTGAATGTTGAGCATGTGCTCTAGATGGAGATAATGGTGATTGTCCAGTTGCATGATAATTAGTTAGTTAGCAACATTTTTATCAGATAACGTACTCGTACATGACATTATCGGTTGATTAATGTTAAAAACGCTTTCAATCAGGGTTCCATTTGAATCGAAAAGTTGGCTTCTGTTGTTTTCGATGGATATTTTGATGAAATTAATTTGTTTTTAAGTTTTGTATGTTACTAACACGTTATTGGCAAAAAATGACGAAAAACAAAGGTGAGTTCATTTTGCGTAATATTCAACGTAATATTTACCATGCACATATGCACACGATCAGTAGACGTCTTTATACTAGTCAGTCCACAGAGTATACTGATTTGTATGTCTAGCGGCTTATGGTTTATATTGCTATCATTCGTCGCGTAAAGGACAAAATATAGGTCCTGTACTAACCTGCGCCCTATGAATGGTTTATCGATTTACTCTAGAAAAGTGATTTTTGCATATTACGTTGACCTTAATCAATGATCAGTTTCAACCTCCTCAAAGGGTACTAAGTGGATACTATAATTACAAATAAATCTTTTAGAGAAGACCTATAGTTTACACTGATATATATAAATCATGATATAAATTATTATCCTCAGCCTAAACTTTCAAATTTTTAATGAACCAGTCGTTACGGGTGATAGTTTCTATTATTGTCCTTGCATTAAAACCTAAGATTTTGCATTAAAACCTAAAAATTCGACGATTTTTCGATCCCTAATATTTTTCTGATAGAAACTATAATAAAATTTAATTTTATATATATTTTGCCATCAGTACTGCTATGGGTTTATCCATTTCGTGGTTGGAAAACTAAAACCCTGCATACCAACATCTGTCAAAGATACACGTCAATCACGCTGTCATTTATTTAGTTGAAGGTTTGCCACTTTAGAATATGGATCGTTTAACAGTCGAAAAAGCTGTTGATGAAAAAAATTTCTTCGGTGATGAGGCCCGTTTCTCGCTTTGTGGATACGTTAATAAGCAGAACTGTAGAATATGGGGCTCAGAAAATCCACAAGTGATCGTAGAGAGGCCATCACATCCGGAAAAAGTCACTGTGTGGTGCTTATTATGGTCTGGTCGCGTGATTGGGCCGTATTTTTTGAGAACGATCAAGGTCGAGCCATCACCGTCAATTCTGAGCGCTATGGTCGCATATTAACCGATTAGTTTTGGACAGAAAACGAAGATTATGATCTTGACGATATGTGGTTTCAGCAGGATGGGGCAACAAGTCACGTAACACAGGCTAATCGAGCTCTTTTGCAAGAGAAATTTCCAGGGTGTGTAATTTCGCGATTGGCTGATAATAATTGGCCTCAAAGATGCTGCGGTTTAACGCCTTTAGATTCCTTTTTGTGGGGGTTTGCGAAAGATCGTGTTTATCCAAACAATCTCTAAACTCTGGACGAACTGAAAGCAAATATTCGTGAAGTCATAGCCGAGATATCGCCCGAAATGTGCCGGAAAGTCATTGAAAATTACTTCAAAATGATTGAATCCTGTAAGAAATCCCGTGGAAAACAATTGAACGATATTGTGTTTCACATATAATGGCAAGGATCAATCTTTACAATAAAATAAAAATTACATCGATTTCCGAATACTATGTGTTTTTTTTAAGTTTATTTTTCAAGCCTGAAATAGATATCCCATTTAAATACTGATTGTTTACAAATAAAACGAGCTTATTGGATGTGTGATTGAACACAGTAATCATAATCAGGTTTACTAGCCTGACGACCGGAAGACCAACAGAGTTTACCCAAAAAAAAAATTAAAAAGTGTGAAGCTGGTTACAGTGGTAGTTATTATACTCAATAATTCTCATACTCAAATTCAGGTGGTGCTATGCGCAATTGGTGGTACATACACAACAAGCACTTAGCTTACTTTTCTTATGACTAAACTCCCAGAGATAGTCTTTACTACCGGTAACATGTTGCGGAATTTAATTTTAAATACTTGGATCATAATATGAAAATAATTTACTAACAATATTCCGATTATTCGTACCTGACCGTTATAATTCAATACATGAAAAAGTTGCCTAATATTATGTACTGAAACACTCGGACTCCTTCCAACATTTCAACTATAACGCACAATTTGATAGTAATCACCAATCATTTACCACGAACCTAGCCCAGCCTATGTCTAGCTCCAATCACTCAGTTTGCATAAATATTCGTTCAACTTTGTTTGTTTTTTGTTTGCGTCGATTAATCTACACTTCTCCATAAAAATCGAGCTATTAAAAGTCTCATCTTCCCACACGCAAAAACAAAGACTACATCAACTGTAAAGCATTTCAAAAACTGAAATTTCTCATATCAATCACAAGCTTTTAATCAGTTATATTGATTCAAATCATTGCTCAATACAAATTTCCATAAACTTCCAATACTAAGCTCACAATCCAACAAACTGATAGTGATTTTCACGAAAAATTTCATCACCTCAAAAACTCCTTTGACTAAAATATTGCAATCGCTGGTTTTTTTGTTGTAATTTTTGTGTTAATTACCATATCGAAAAATTCAAATTCAATCAAAACCCAAATATCAAATCAAACCCAAACTATTATGCAATCGAAGGTAAGTTTATTTTTATAGCTGCGAACAACAAAAAAGTGGCGCTGAAAATCAAATAAAATTATACAGATTCGACGGCTTGAGTTGCTCAAAAAAATTAAAAAAGAGTACTTTTCGGCTTAAACCTACTCACGTATGTCTCTCAATTTAATTCCTGCATAGTCACATGAACTAATCTATTTCAAATAATCTCCAAATCTTAATACAATGCACGTCGTCAGAAGTATTTTATTAAACCATTTTAACGCCTATCTACGATCATTGCTAATTGCAATTGGAAATGTAAATGGTAAGGTTATTTGCCGCAGCACGAGCACGTGAATAGGTAGAGGACGGAACGTGTGAAGAAAGTTTCCAAATGCTTCGCATTTGAGTGATGACAATGAGTGCCCTTCATGACACTTCAGTTTGGATCTTGAATGCTAAGACTGACCTCAAACTAATTCTCTACGACTAACAAGCGCTTATTCAGCTGAAGTTAGTCGTTTTTAAAACGTGATTTTATGATTTAAGAGCTTTAAAGGTGCGAGTAGACAAAGAACTGCAAGATACGAGTGGACGTGTGTTTTGTTGAAATGACATTTAACTGCCAACGTTTTTCGCCAAGTGATAGCTTAAACCCAAGTAAAATGTAGTTGCAGCAACTTTTGGACCACAAGCTTTGGAAAAATTTCCCTATTTTGTTATATGAAATTAAAAGGGGGAAGAAATCGAAAACATTGAAAAAATATCTGCAGATCGTCTAACCCTATGAAATTTCCATTATTTCGTAATTTCGGCTTTCAGCTAAGTCGTCGTCAAAAATGACTACTTCATTTTCGTAAAAAATGTTTATCTTTAAATGGTATCGGGGAAACCTTAAGCATTTTTCTACGGATTTCATACATTCAGCGCGTTTCAAGCAAAGCTGATGATCAGTAGATAATTGGATGTGATGTTTAGGTATGTTCATTGAAATTAAGTGTGAGCTTTCGATTGGCTTTTCGATGGGAATTCACTGCGATATTAGTGAGGAATTCAGTATTTTTTTTCAATAAGATTGTTTTTGAAATTTTTGGGTTTCCTGCACATTCCAGGTAGTTCGAGAATGGTAGAGTGTGAAACTCTAAGTTAAGCTTCGCAAATCTTTTTGCGTCAATAGTAAAAAAAGTAAAAAAAAAACTGACATAAATTACTGTTTGTAAAAGAAACATGGGAATGAATTGTTCAGTGGTCTTTTAGAAAATAGATGTGCAACTGCACGCAATGTTAAGACTGTTTCCTAAGGTTGATTAGTGAAGCACATACAGCGTGCTTCATATTTTCTGGCAAATACTCAAACCACGAAAAAGAAGATCGAATTCCTTTTGAGTTTACAAAAAAAATCTGGTGATGAGGATTTTAAAGAAGCTTCAGATTCAAGAGGTGACGGAAAATAGCCCAGCTCCACGACGTATATATTTAAAATAAATGTTTGTATTGAATCGATTCAGCATAGCTTCAGCTGTTTGCTATTTTTTAAATTTATTGCACTTATTGCACCTACTCTTCTCGTTTTTCCATCCATCAAATCTCCTCTGCGAAACCATGAATGTTCTAAGATTATTACTTTTTTATTCAAAGTTTTTTTTGTTAGATTTTAATTCCCAGATAACCATACGCGAACTAAGTTGACCTGGCCGATCATCTAACGTATTGTCTTTTTTATTTGGAGCACTAGTCAGCCAATACCCCACAGCCACTCTAAGATCTTTAAAAGAAAGGAACTTAGACAAATGGTCCAAAGTCCTTAGGTTTAGCATGTGATGCTTTCTCTGCCTTAGGGATGAAACAATTTTTTGCAGAAAGGCCTTATACCATCCGGGGCTGATAACATGGATGGGCAAAAAGAATGCTCGCTAGAGATAACAGGAAGATAGTTGTTTGGCTTTCGCAGCAAAGCTGAAGATGTGAAAAGTGGCTGTCCATCGAAACTTAAGCGTCAAGTTCAAATTCAATCGGACTCTTCATTTGTACTTTCAATATTATCCCAGAATGGCTTACACACGGAATTTTTGAATAGCTTTAGCTTCACTTTGTAGTTTGACTAATGGCTGACACTTTTGGCAAAATTAAACTCCTTCCTGCGTTCACTTCGAAGAGCCGCAATCTCACTATTATACCACTGGAGCTTCTTTTTCTCTATAGATCTAGTTGAGTTGCAGGACTTCACATCAGCAGAAAGCAAAAGGGCAAGCTTTAAGCAGATTAAAAAGAGCATTGCTTACTTTGTTTACTGATAAAAACATCTACATAATAGAGGAAAAATACAACAAACAATACAACAAAAAAAAGATTTGTAGAAGAAATTAAAGAAAGAAGCAGGAAGCTTTTTTTTAGCGCCCAACGTGGGCATCATCTTTCACCAATTTTACTTTGGTGAGGAATGTAAGAGGCGGTATGGTATCAAAAGGAGATTAGACTGAAACTAGAGTGTAACAAGACAATAGTTTAGTAGCCCAGACCGTAAATCCCTCGACTATCAATCGATTCTCCCTAAGGACCTGTGACATCAGGAGTACCACAAGGTTCTATTACTGGACCAATTCTTTATACCATATTCACAGCTGACCTCATTCCAGCGGGCCAACTTCAAGTTCAAGTCCTCCAATATGCCGACGACACGCTGTTATTCGCGTTGAACAAAGACCCGTTGAAAGCAGTGAAGAGCCTGGAATACTACATGGCAGAACTAAATCTTTACTTTGACGAATGGGTCATCAAACCAAATAGCAGTAAGACACAACTCTGTGTATTTCACAATCCTTCTAAGTATCGGGGACTCCAAACTATTCGCAACAAGACCAAAATACTTCCTGTCTCGGTCGTAGCCGCTAAGGTTACTCTTCGCTCATCGCTGAAGTACCTCGGAGTTGATTTTCATGAATTTTTGAAGTTTAGACATGTTTTCGCCAAAGCTAAATCCATTTGCTACCAGACCCTAGTCTAGTCCTTATCCTGAATTACCTGGAGATATTCAAAAGGAGAGTCCTGCGTCCCTGCACTGACAGGTTCTACAACCCGGTAACTAAGAAATAGCCGTCAGCAGTTGGGACTAAAGCAATTTAGGGGCCGGATGTGTCAGCAGTTGGGATTTAAGCAATTTAGGGACCGGATTGTGAAATTGGTTTGGTACAGTATTGAAGTAAGTTACTATGAAGTAAGTTACTATGAAATTGTAACTTACTTCAATACTTTTAAGTACATTATTCAAACTTCTAACAGGATTGTATGCAGATAATAGGGATGCAGGTGAAGAGAACTAAAATTTTTGATATTCGTTCGTCAAAGAAGAGCCCAAAACTATTTTAAAACCTTCTATGATAGTACTGATTATGCATAATATGGCATGAAGTGTGCTCATTTGATTGGCTTGCAATGGAATGCAAAGCTTTTTTTGAGCTGCACAAGAAAAACGTAAACCTATGAGGCCTGGTCACCCTAAGCGTAGCATAGGTATAAAAATTTCAATTCTTCATCTTAACAACGTCATATACCACCAGTGAAATTTACATGTTCGAACGGAAACCTTTTTCTGACCCTCGGACTCACAGATTCCTAATTCAAAAACGACATTATTACATTCAAATATCATGATGTCGCTTGCTGACTTCAACATTTTTACCATCTAGCAACGTTATCAATGAAAGTGAAATCTATGTGGTTCCAAATTCGAAGCTAGATTTTATTCGACATATAAGGTGACGAATTTTGTTTGTACAAGAGGCGTAGATACGAAATAAAAATACAAAAGCATTGTCCATGTGAAATTGGTGTATTAAAAAAAAATATGCCCCCAGCAAAAGGGCAAGATGAACAAATGCTTTAGGATTTTCAAAATTTTTAAATATGCGTAACATTCCATGTTTCGCCCGCAGCAATTATGACGTATGTATGGTTTATATATATGTAGCATTTTATCGAATGCAGTTGGAAAAGTGTTACGCAATAATCGTTTTTGTAGCGTGCATGCTACGCTTACGATTAGATGAAAGGTAAAGATAGTGTTGGACTATTTTCAGATTGGTTGCGAGATATGGAAATTTTAGATTGAGATGTACAAGATTATTAACGTATGGGTACGATGATGTAATGAAGCACCAATCAAAGTGCATTAATGCAAAATTGCTGTGGGAAATATATAACGGGTATATTTTTTTAAAGAAAATAATTCGATGATAAAATACTTGTCGAAATTTAACGCAAATTCAAATAGGTTCCAAAATGCAATTGTTCATCTCCAGCGATAAACAATCAAATCCTTTTTATTTTTGTTGTTCGCATATAAATACACGAATGCATCGTACTCGAAAAAAAATTCAAATCCGTTATGCTAAGTCCCTTTAATCTTAATTTCAATTTTTTCAATCTTTCAATCAAACGGGTTTCATTAATCTTTCAATTTAATGGGTAGCATTTTATTTTATAGTTATTTCATAATTTCGATGACTGATGATAGTTACAGTTAGTTAATCTAATAGGATAATGCTGGATTTACGTGATCAAACCGTTCAAGAATTCAGACAATAAAGATTCATTTGATCGGTTTGTGATCAGAAATAAAAAATCAAATTCAAAATTCAAGAAATCAACGCTATCGTTATGAATAGTATGAAATAATTTCAAGGGGCACTGAAAAAACACCGTGTCAAAGAACTTTGGTTTGTACTGGAACTTTCCGAAACGAAAATTGGCAGCTCAACAGCTTCGTCCTAACAAGAGAGGGGTTATAATAATTATAAAATAGCACCCTAGCCTCCAATAAGTCTGCATAGAGTTAATCAATACAAAACATATAACTAGTGTCAACAACATCAGAATCTCTCTTGGTTTTGTTCAAAAACAGACCTCGTATTTAAAATCAACATTAAACAGCAAAAATAAATACGTATTAGCTGAGTTCAATTTACTTGAAAACTGAAATCGCTAATATTGCAAATAAAATCTTACTTACTTACTCATACATTCGGCTCAGAATAGTCAGACACACATCATTAATAGCATTGTGATATTTACACACTTGGATCGGATGTTTGAAATTTCAATTAACGAATATTTACCGTGACCGTCTCAATGGCTGAGTTCAATTTCGATTAATTTCAGTTTATGTTAGCTTTTCTTAATTAAATATTTATTCAATCGCATTGTCTAGTGAATATGATTGAATTATTATTTCAAAAGCGAATCGATATGACTGAAGCAAAAATTTCGTAGGCTCGATGTGAATAAATTTTTTACGACGCCAAGATAATATCTTAGCTTGAATTAATTATGAATATTTAATACGGTTAGTTCGTGAATTTTCTTCCAACAATTTTTAATATAATTTACTGTAAGAAAAAAGGTCTACGAAAAGAGATATCTCTGAAAATATGCACCTGATAAATCAACTTTTTTGTGCGTAGCTAACACTCTTCCGTCGAAAGATTTATCCACGAAAAAAGATATGGTATCTACCAAAAAAGATATTCTTAAAAATATACACATTCGCACCCAACAAATCAACTTTTTTTAAACCTACTCAACACTTTTACATCGAAAGATTTGTTTTTGCTTTTGGCAGCTTTCACTAATATGGCTATAGATACCGGAGACGAACATGATCACTACGAACTTGTGTATTTTAATCACTATCTGAATGAGTGATCTGACATTGACATTCTTTAGTTACTTTCAGCTTTTCAAAAGCATTCTTATGCCGTAAGCAACATGAAATATGTAATATGATCTTGTATTACTTTTTGCATCGATTTTCTTTCGTTAGGTTTCAGTGAAGGTCATTGCCATAATAACATGAGGAAATTATATAGTGAACAGCAGGGTAAATTTTTTTTTGTGTATTCGAGAATAAGAGAGGAAATATAATGGTTTACGCTTGGGTACCACAAAGTGTTATCTCACCGATTTTTGTTTTCGTTTCATTTTGCAATGATCATATTTTCCTCTTTCTTTCATCCGCATTCATTTTTTTAGCACGACAGTCTTTATTTCATGTATTCTTTGAATAGAGTTGCTGGCGGTTTACAGAACAATGACGGAACTTCTCGTCGTTAAAACTTAGATCTTTCAACCTTTCATGAGCTGATGTCTGTAAGTTAGGCAACTCTGAGCGTCCTGGTTATCTATCGCCATGCTTCTAACGCAAACGAAACTCCCTCCACTGTCGTCTTTCATACTTCCAGTCATATCTGTTAGATGACCAGTCCACCGTATTCTGTTGAGCTATATTTTTGTTGACCTATATTTTTATGATTATAGATGTTTGCGTACAGCTCATGGTTGTAGCACCGCCGGAATCATCCTTCCTCACATACAGAGCCAACTATTATCCGTTAGATTTTTTTCGAATGTGGTTAAGAAGTCAGAGTCCCTTTTTATTTGTTCATATCTCCCAAATTTCGAATCCACACATGACCTCTGGAAATACCATGGTCTTTTACAGCAGTAACCCTTCACCAATTCACCTATTTTTTGCACCTGAAATTTGCGTATGTGAAAACTAGGTTAGGTTAGGTTGTAAAGTAGGTTGCCGGGTACATTAGGCCGCCAGTTTAGTGCCCTTTTCCATCTCGCACCTCTTGCATAAATTCCTGGATGACAGTTCCATTTTGTTTGCATGAAATGCGGTAAGGCAGTGGTCTGTGAGCAAGCCGACTGTCACTCTCAAGCGGTTTCGGCTGAGCTTGAGCAGCTTCCTGCTTTTGCTTATATCAGGTGATGACCATAATGTCATCATCCATAATGTCTGGCCACCCTGCAGTGGATCCTGTTTTCCCATTCGGACTTTAGTTTGGCCCATATGGCAGCATCTAATTTGCTTGTGGTGTCAGCAATTGATCGTGGTATAGTGATGCAATTCATCGGCTTTTTGGTTGCCTTTGATCACACTGTGTCCTGGCGCCCACATAATTCGGATAGGAATATGCCTTGCCTTTTCATTGAGAGCCACTCTGCAAGCGTAAACAGCTTTTGAAGAACATCTGTAAGACGCAAGAGCGAGAATGGCTGATATTTAACGAAAGTAAATTCTCTTTGTTACCGTTTGAGCCGAAATGAAGTCAGACGTTTGGCCTTCGAATTTCCCGAAAAAATAAATGCATCTGTTCCACAGTCATGGACTGAACATAAAACTGCTGGGTATGATTGGTTTGATGCATTTGCCAAGCGTAATAATCTTTCTTTAAGAGTGCCACAACATATAAGTGCGAATAGAATGAAGGCGTTTAATCAGAATGCTATCGATGGTTTTTTTGACCAACTCAAAGGTGCCATACTACCAAATTCATATGTTCCGAATCGAATTTGGAACGTTGATGAAACAAGGTTCTCTACAGTTCAACCAAACCGAGAAAAGCTGTGGCTCCAACTGGCTCGAAGTTGGTTGGAGAATTTGCACCTGAAGAAAGAGGCATAAACGTCACTATGGCAATCGGAATAAACGCTGCGGGTCATTACATTCCACCATTCTATCTTTTTCTCCGGAAAAACATGAGATCTGACTTCATGAATGTTGTTGGTTACGCAAACGGAAGCGGTTGGATGACCCATGATGATTTCATAAAATTCATCCAACACTTGATCAAATATAGTTCGGCTACCAAAAATGATCCACCTCTATTAATTCTTGACAGCCACACTTCTCACTTATCCATCGAAGCTGTCGACACATTGTAGCCACCGAATGCAGCCAAAGGATGTTAGCGTTTTTGGTCCTTTGAAAACCTTTTGTAAGGCTCAATGTGATGCTTGGACGATGAATCATGCTGGCAAACTTCTAGAAATTCAACATATTCCGGAAATTGTCGACAAATGCTTGGATTTGGCATTGACTGCAAGAAATATCAAATCCGGTTTTCAGGTAAATGGAATTTTTGAAATAAATCCTTATATTTTCATCGATAAAGATTTTTAATTGGCATCGATTTCGGGTGAAAATGTCTCTGGGTGAAAATGTCTGATCATCTTCAATTGCCGATGTATCAGCAAATGCCTTTGCTGATACATCGGCAATTGAAGATGATCAGCGATATATTTGGAGTTGGACTGTTTCCCCGTTGCAATTGAAGAAGTCACCACTTCAATTTCAGAGGAAGCTTTTACTTCTGGTGTTTCATTAGAACGTTCACTAGAGCAGATTGGACCGATTCAACGTGGAATGCTACCAAAAATGTCGAATCGGGGGCGTAGGCCTATGAAAAGTGCCGTCTTAGCCTCGGCAGAAAAGAACTCAGCTATTTGGCAGACAAGAAACGACAACGGTCTTTCACACCAGCCAAAAACGTCAGTAAAAAGATCCGCCTTCAACATCATCTGAATCAGAAGAGGACTTCTGCATCATCTGTTTGCAAGCAATGTCCAAAAAATGCACAAAGTTTAATGCAATCTCATGCATGGAATGCAAACGTGAAGTATCGATGATAAATATTCTTGATTGATGATAAATATTCCTGCCTCAGAGCATTGAGATGTGATGCGGCTCATGCCAAACTTATTTTCTTTCAATCAGTATGTGGAATTTTGAATGATTAGAAAATCAAACGTCAAAAAACAGGTTCAAATTTAGGTCATTGTTTTTAAATTTTTAATTGATGCACTTTTTAGTTTGAATCAAATCGTAGAGGGAATTAATCACATTTTTGGTAATATTTGACTTAGTCAGATTTCTTTTTGTTTTCAAAATCAAACAAGTTTGAAAGTCATATGGCCTCTGCTGTGTACAAAAGAATATATAGGTTCAATAAAATGAGGTATATATAATTTTAGGCATTACAAAAATAATTAAATATTCTTTTTTCAAAAAAACAATGCATAGTGAAATGTGGCTGTAATAAGATAATGCCACGAAACTCATAAACGTTATGGCGAAAATTATTAAAAAAAGGAGTCTAATGAAAAAATCCGATGCATTTCCCAGGTCGAATAGCATACACTTCAGTTCTCTTTCTTATCCTAACATCATAAGTATTACATATTGAACTGTAAAACTTTCTACAACCAATCACCAACTCTTACATCATTCTATAAAACTCAGTCTCGTTTGAAATATATGCCAAACGAAATTGTCAATATATGTATTCAATAGATTCAATTGTGCAAAAAAAAAACATAATCGTAACATTTTGTATGCATAAATTCGAAAAATATACAAAACTTACCTCGGGTAGTGCTAGGCAAGTATAAAATAGACTGCATATTGCTAAATATATTGTAAACACTCTCATCTTGTATAATAGCCGATATCTGAAAGGAAATGAATCACAAATAAATTCAAAGTCACACTACAAATGTACGGAGTATTGACATTTAATGAAATAATTGTTGAAATGAATGTCATTGATGTTTGTTTTGATTGATTGTTCGTGTGAATATACACAAGTGCAAGCATTTATTTAAATGTTTATGCATGTGTATATGCAAGGAAATTTTTTCTACACATATAAATAATTACCTGTTTTTCTTTAACATATATTGAAATTAATGTATGTTTAAAATATATTCTTGATATTAACTTTGGCGGTTGAATGTGTGGTGTTAAGGGATACACTGACTGTATATTCAAACATTGTAGATTCATCCCCAGTCCCTGCATCTTGTTTGCAATATCTAAAATATAACCCACATATCTATAAATTATTTCGAACCATCAATCAATACGAAACTTGTGAAGGGAGCATTGCGGAAATTTTAAATCTTCAAACCTATCAATTTTCCATCACTATTATGAAAAGAGTCTGACCCATCATTTTTTTCATTGTTTTCATTGTGCAACACATCCCAATCTCGTCTTGATTCATTTACAGAATAGACAGCTAGCCAATTCATCAAATCGCTTACGGCGTTCACCTTCTCGCGCGATCTCAATCAAGAATCATAATATTTCAAGTTCCAACTCGATTTGGTAATATTGATACTGCCATGATAAATTCTCTTACATCATTCAACGGTCACCAAAGCCGACATCTTGAAGACTTTCTGTTTCGGTCCGTTGTCTGTTGCCGGCATCATAAAATCTGGTTGTTGTTTCGGAGTAGGTACCGTGTTTTCGAACGATTAACAGCAATTACACACACTGGACACTGGAGAGTGTGGCGTAGCAAAAACAACACTGAACACTTATTTGGTAATTCAGCTTTTGCGTTAACACTGTCGTGATATCACGATATGGCGGCAGGGGCGATGAAGTAAAGCACGTATGGCGACGAGACGACGGTGGAGTAAATGAAATGTTAATTATAGATTTCTTAAGATCTAGCTTTGCCTGGTTCCTTGTCTGCTATCTATGATATTCCAGATCAGATGATTGGACCGGACAAGCGATAATTGATGCCTGAATGCAGATCTGAATGTAGGCACTGGCGTATCGAATGATCGATGAATACATGAATCTTGGAAGATTTAATATACTCCGATCTGATAACGTGTAAATGGCTTAATGGTGTGGAAACTAATTCAAGAGGAAGCTGTTAGTAGATTCGCTTTCGGAAATATCTTAATTGTTTCCTTATGGCCAAGTACTAGAATGGTTAGTGCCAAGAGAGTTTTCCGGTTGAGCCTTCTTCCTTGTTTTCTAATTTGTATCTTTTCGCTGTAGATGTATCTTAAAGTGAATAATAGTATAACTTATAGTTTTCAGATGGACGAGTGCTTGACTTTGTATCTTTTAAGACCATCGATATTAAATTGAATGTTAGGATGAATTTGTCGGAGCACTGGCTTTCACTTATTGATGGCCTCAGGCCACACTAATTGTTGCGTTGAAAAATGTTTGAATACCCTTCAATTTCATTTCGTGGGCGTTCAGTTTGTATTTATTGTTATTGACTTGCATTACGTTTCCTATTTGTCTGAATTTTGAAAACTTTTTGACTGTAGTCAGATCGACTTGCACTCGCTGGTAGTTCTATATATTATCTCTATCCGTTGAATCTGTTAGGCTCAAAATGCTACAGCTATGTGCAAGTAATACACAAAAGCTGATTCATTGGTATAGTATTTGCTCTGTAACATTGTTCCAATCGTACAGAGCTCCGCAGCTTTTGAAAAACTAGGCGCTGAGTATTTGACCTGAGTCACCATCCGTCATGACTTATGGACATTATGACAGACACGAATCGAGACTGGAGAGAAATTTGCATTGTACAATTGTGCAGTTCAGAATACAGAATACCATTTTGATTTTGAATTGGTATTGATTGGAAGACTAGTTGAAATAGAGTACTGACATGTCGAATGTAGAAAACCCGGCTAAGCAGGGGCGATTTTACCATTTCGCCGCCCTAGGCCTCAGAAATATTTGCCGCCCTTTTTGTAAATTATATTATATGTAACAATGCGCGATTTTTTTTCGATTCCCTAGAATACTTCGCTGTTGTCGTTGCGCCCGAGCTCACAAAAAAGGAATATCAGAGCAAAACCGGCACCCGTTTGTTCATAAAAATTCCCTATTATTGCGCAAATAATTACTAAAATAACAAATAATTACTAAAAAAAAAATCCAAAAATACCAATTTTTAACAGTCAAAAACCGTATACACCTTTACATCGCATAAAATTCGCTCATATTTTTATAAGTAAGTTTACTATTCCGTTCAAAATTTGCTTCCGCACTTGACTAGAGATCAACTATGAACTCGACTACTGTAAATTATCGATATGTTATTAGTTAAAAATGAACCCGAAATATTTTGACCTATGATGTTCTAGATTTCATTTTATAGACATTTTTTGTAGAAATTAATTTCAGTAATGAAGTACAATTTAAAAAACACGTCAAAAATAAAGAGATTCGCATGTAGTTGATATACCCTGTACTATAATAATAAAAAAAAAATTCTCTGAAAAATCAATGCACGCAAATATTTACCTCTCATAAGCTTTTCCTAAATTGAAGAGGTATTATTTGGGTTCTTTTTAGGATCTTTTTAGGCTCTTTTTAAGTATTTTCAGATACTTTCTAGGTACTTTTTAGGTATTTTTGAGTTTCTTTGGACCTTTGCCGTGATCGCATTTCGATATTTATTATAAGTCAAACTTTTTAAGGCCCGAAAAAAATCATCAAAGGTGAATTTGTGCCTGCATTGATTTTTTTTTTTAGAGAATTCGGTTGGCTTGAGGTTTTAGGCTCATTCAACTCAGATATACGACAGAAAAAAAACCGCCACCCCAAAAAAAAAATCGAAAAGTGACCGCCCAAATAAAAATCGACAGTTTGCCGCCCCCGAAATTTGCCGCCCTAGGCCCGGGCCTACCGGGCCTAGTGGCAAATCCGCCCCTGCGGCAAAGTAAGAGTTGAGGTTGAAAACTATGTTCAGGAATTATTATTTTGAGGCTTTATTATTTGATTGACTTATGGCTATTATTTTCAACTGTATTTTAAGGCAAGTAAAATGTAAGACAAAATTAGATACACATTTTTTTAAAGAGTATCATATCTTTAGAGGCATTTTTGTCATCAAGAGTTACTTTGATAATGTTTTGTATGTTTCCTGCAAAAATAAATTCAAAAAATTAGGACAGAAAATTCTTTACATTGTTCTTAGTTTCCGATTTCGTAATTTGAAGTTTCTTACATGCACGTTTATCATTTAAAAGATATTATAAATTATGAAAACTCTTGGGAAAAATATTGTAAATATACTTTGACATAAATAAATTAATTTTAATAGGTATGTGAAATAAGATTAAGCCGCTTCACTGGCTCTAAGCTAGAACTGGATTATGACAAGAATGTGTTCTTCTCACAAAAAGAAGTATCATCGGCCTATGGACGCGATAAGTAGAAAGTTTAAATATTAATGGTTTTTATGTTTCAGATATGGCTTGGCTGTTTTTAAACGAACGAACGTTTAAACGAACAGATTTTCGAGCCTGAAGTGTGATTCGCTATCTAAACTATAAATTTGAAAAATATCACAACCAAAATTTTTAAAGTTGTTCGTTTCATGGAAAGCATTTGAAGAAGCTTTCCAATTTGAGCTAGACGGCGCCGGCATGAGGCTGCAGCTTGATGCAGCGCACTAAGTCTGTAAAGCGTCAATTTCGTTTTGTGACTCGATTACTCGGAACTTTTTGAAACCCTATGCATATAAAAGACAACAAGAATGGATTAAAGAAGGGAGATCGTTCATGAACAGTAGAAAATAAAGGGGACCAAGGATAGACGCTTGCGGAACGCGTGATTCTCGATAAAAAGGATTTGAAGAGCAGGAATTAAGAGTAACAGTCCAGGTACAATCAAAAATAAAAGAGGTAAACCAAGACAGAAAAGAGAAGACCTATATCATCATTCTTTAGTATTTAAAGAAGGAGGTTATATTTTATTCATCAAAAGCTTTCGAAAATTCAGTATATATGGTCAAAAGCGAATGCGATCGTATGTGTGAAGGAAAGAACGTTAAAGTGGATTAACCTTTGACAAAACCGATCGGCTCATGAGTTAGGGTAGGTTGCATATAAGAATAGACTCTTCTGTAGACCGCTCTTTGAAGGATCTTGCCAAAACAGGGAAGAAGGAAAATGGGACGGTATTTTGAGACGCTTGTAGGATCACCAGCTTCATGTATTGGAAAGATGTTGGCAATTTTCGAAAAAGAAGAGGAATAGCCAGAAGATATACTTATGCTAAACAAAATAAGTAATAAAAGTGACTTAGCCAGGATATTTGAAATATCATCGGATCCACTATCGGTATTGGCATTCAGGAGAATACATAAAGAGAAGATATTGAGAAGCAGGAGTTTATTATTGTGAAAAGGAAAAGAAAAAGTAAGAAACAAAAAGTTCACCTACATCATGTTGAGTGGAAGCAGCTGTATCATTCAAATAGATGCTTACCATTGGGAGCACTAGGAGAGTTTTTTAAAGAACGAATGAAGAATCAAAAGGATGTCAGTTGGTGGGTTCTGATTGATGCTTCAAAGTCAGCAATGTAGGTGTGCGTCACCTACCAGGCAGCAACTTTTGCAATAAAGCGTGATTCTTTACACAGAAGTAGGCCAGAAACGAATCAGTTCTTTTATATAAATGATGTCCTGCATTTTTTTTGGCTTCGAGAGCGGTTGTAACATCATTGCCAAATCAAGGAGCATCATTCAGTTTTTTTTTTGAATTGGCTTGATTCGAGAAATGAGGTTCGACAGTAAAATATGCAAAATGTACAAAGAATCATCAAAATTAAGGTCGCGGGAGAAAGAGAACCAGTTATTTCTATTTATTTCTGTGACCATACCAGCGATAGCAGCCTAACGGAAGTTAAAGCGTATTATGGAAGCGATTTTGTTCCTCTTAGTATTACTAAGAATAAGAGGAGGATGATAAGGATCAGGAGGCACATAAGGAGAGAAAGCAACACTCAAGTAAATGGGTGATTTTGGAAGATTGGAAAGAGCAAGGTCCAGAATTCTATTGCTAGCTTTTGGGATATTGTTAAATTGTGAGAGGGAACAAAACATGAGAAACAAAGATGTTATTAATGAGAGGCTACTAGTCGAGATGCTAGCCGAGGAGGCAGCATCCCAATCTAGAAAAGGAAATTTGAGGTCATCACATAATAGAACGTTAACGGTAGAAAAACAACTATTGAGGTAAGAGGAGATTTCTGCATAGAATCATTCATAAACCAATAGAAGATTACAGAGAATATATACTGAAGCAACGAATGAGGTTTTAGCAGGAAGTAACGAGATATGCTTAAAAATACATTCAACAAGAGGACAGAAAGGAAAACTACGGCAAAGTTTTAAGTTTAATACCTTATTAATTCGATGAGAACACCAATTTGTTAACTATGCGATCGTGTTCATTACGCAAAACTGTGCAATTAGGTAAGACCAGGTAGTGAAAGATTTGTGCTCTATAAGCTTCTTATGGCAAATACTATACCTACATAATTCACCAGGAAACAAATGAAAGCAGCAGAATATTTTATTTCGATTGGAAATCACAAGACTAAAATTGTGAAAAAAATTTGTGAGTGCAGGGGCCTTGATCGAAGGACAAACAAATTATTCATGAGCATAGGAGCTTTATTAGAAGCTCAGGAAGGTAGCATTGTAGGGGAAGTGAAGGTGGGTGAAGAGAAAAAGAATACTACAACCTAATTTTGCTTACTTTCGAATAATTTACAAATGCAGCACATCTACTCCTTGGAGTATTTACATTTTTATATTCTGACGACCATTTCACAGCTGAATTTCTACAACTTATTAGAACTGCATGAAAGTTTGCTCTAAAATTTTTGATTGTGGCCAGTATTTGTTTTTTTCCATGTTTCGAAGATCTAAAATTATAGTGCACAATCAATTCACGTTGATCCGGTAAAAAATTACGAATAAGCTTGGTGAATTAAAATACTCATCTCAACAGAAAATTGAGTAAAAGGCACATATTAATTTGAACTAAATTAATATCAACGGTTCAACACAAGCTATTAGGCTATTTATATAATGTTTTAATTAAAATATCTCAAATCGCCATTATTTCAATTAACACTTTCAAAACAGCATTTACATCCTTATACCAGGAAATAGTTTTCGGGGCAGTTCTTAAATTCTACGCAGATATCTTTTATAATGCCCCCACATCATTGCACTAATTCCTTGCGAACGTTGTAATTTCGTATCGTAATCGTATTCCAACAAAAACAATTCTATTCAGTTTATTGCACCATAACGTAAATTGTCTTAGCAGTGCCGTGCATAATTGCTTTCGCGCCGCCCAATTAAACGAGCCTAGAGTAGCGAGGCAACGAAATAACAATTGTTTCTCATTGCTATTTCGCTCTTTATTGCTCTAGATTACCTTTTTCGCATTTTTTTCTTCTTCTTCTTTGCTAAGTGCATTTTCTTCGGCTCAAGCATATGGTGATGATGACGGTTACGTAAGACAATTACACGCGCACATTAATGTAGAAGGATACAAATAAATCTCTTGCAAAATATTTTAATAGGCAATCTATCTTTGACCCCTTGCATGATCAATTTGTTTTTTTCTTGGACTAACCGAACCCTATTCACGAACTCAGATAATTGTTAAGATTGCATTACTTGCATTATTTCGAGCTTATTAACGGATTAAACTAACACCAGGTGGCACCAACATCAAGTTGGAGCTTGGAAGTAATCCGCATTTTTATTGTTTGTGTAAGTGCAGCATTATTAGCTCGTTCGGTGAGTGCAATGAAATCATGGGGTTTACTTAACATTTTTCGGATTTAAGTAAACAATGAATTTGCTGTAAGCAAAGTGAATTGATTTGGTATGTGTTTGATTCGAAAGCGATAGAAAACGATGTGAGTGCAAGACGTAAGTGGAATGTTTGCTTGCGATGCGAACGGGGTGTATGGCGATTTGTTTGGTGAATTGTCTAGTTGGCAAGGTCAACTAGAAATACACTTGGAAGAAACTAGATCCGACACAGCGTTCGAATTGTTGATTTGATATGTTAGAAGAAACGCAGTGGGTATGTGTAACATAGTGTTAGATCGGACAGAATAAGTTTGAAGTGATTGATTAGAAGTGAGCGCGGAAAATTTAAAGCTATTTGTCAGGTAACACATAACCTCACTCGAATGTAACTGCCAGCATGCAATAGTTTTGGCTATATTTTTAAATATATCAAGACCTGCATATTCGGTGCTAAATTAACAATAAATATTTTGAATGTTCGAATGAATCACAATATGATTCATCAATTCAGATGTACACCACTTCTTTTACTGTCCAGAAAATACGAAATCTTATATGTTCATAAGAATTCTTAGCATATATACATTTACATTATCGACAATAAAGGAATGCCAACAGATCAGTACTGTTTCATGTAAGTTCGCTTTTATCTGTATATGATTTAAATAAAAAGAACACATTCCATCACAACAATTGGCGTACATGAACTGGCTTCGATGAAAATAAAAATAATTTCAGATGGTATTCAAAATGAATGCATTGGAAATGTCAACAGAAGCAGCAGACAGAAGCTGTAGTGACCATTATCAGTTGACGACATGTTCACAAATTATTTCAAGACTTCGAATAATTTCCATTGCACTTGTATAGTTAAACTACACGAAACGAACTCATCGATTGTAAAATATATCATTAATCCTTTCTTTTTTGAGTTTTTGAAAACAATATAGATTGTTTGAAAGTAAATAATTCACAATTTCTTTTGACACGTCTAAGAAGAAGTTTTGATAAAACACATTGGAACTATTAATTTATTCTGGATATCCCATCCAAAAAATTGAAATAAACATTCATTGAATTGATCAGTAGAAAATATATTTTTTTTCTGGCACAAATCTTTGCCCCCGGGGTATCTTAAATTATCATTGCGAGCTTAAGTAAACAAGTTTTAAAGATATAAATGTCTGGTATTAATTTTTTTAGAACCGCAATATTTTTGTCTGTCAGATTTTAGTTACTCATCACAACGGTCCTAAAATGAGTATAAAAGAGACAACAAAATATACGAAAATATATGTTTCGTTTGTGAAGAAGTGGATAAAGAAGTATAAAGAACGTGGGAATATGGATGATGAACCAGATAGAGGCCGTACTAAAGGTACTTCGACAAGGGTTGAGAAAGTGATTTGTGAGATATTTCAGAAAAACCCGACGCTTAGTCTGAGGCAGGCTAGAGAAAAACTTGTTAGAAAAGGTGTTCGAGTCTCAATTAATACAATTAGACGGAGACTCCAAGAATCTGGCATACAAAACGGAAGTACGAACCCTGAACTCTTACTGACCGAAACCTAAGTAGAAAAAAGGCTGAGCTAGGTAAAGGAGAATTCGGAACGTGATTGGAGCGAAATAATATTTACCGACGAATCATCTTTTGTTGTCTACAACTACTGGCTTAAGGCTTGGACAAAAAATGGAGAAAAATGTTTGCGGCGTTCAGCTAAACATTCAGCAAAGGTGTATATTTATGGCGGTTTCTCAGAAAAGGGATTCGGAGAGTTAATTACATTTACTTGAAACTTGGATGCTCAATTCATGCTTACCTTGTATAAAAAGGACTACTGAATTCTGTAGAGAAATTATATGGAATTGAAAACGATGACTGAATTCTACCAGAGGATAATGATCCCAAGCATCGAAGTCGCCTCTGGACATCTTGGAAGGAGGAAAATGGGATACAAACTTTGGATTGGCCATCACAAAGTCCAGATGCGAATCCCATTGAAAATGTGTGATCGCTGATGAGGCTTAGACTAAAAGGGAAAAGAATATTCAGTACATAGAAACTTATACGCACCTTGAAACATATTTGGCAACATCTTAGTGTGGATTATGTTCAAAAATTGAGCCAATTATCGCAAAAAATGCGAAACAATCGTAAATAATAACGGCGATTGGACTCCGTATTGAGATAATTTTCGCAACTTGTAATTATGTATGTTTTAAGGAATAAATTGGAAAACAATTAATTATTGGGTTTTTAACGCTTTTTTTAAGACACGTTTTTGTGGAATATACAGTATGTGTACTGGCAATAACTGACTTTTGACTTGAGGCGGCGGTGTTAGGGTAGTTGAAAGTCAGTCGTCTGCGGAGACGATCATCTGTTTATCATTTTTCTTCAAACTTAGTACTTCATTCAGTATGTTTCCTTCTTCCTGGAAATCCGCTAATATTTGTCTCATTCTTGAAGTTGAAAATTCATCCTGCGTCTCTAACTATCACCCCATATCCTTTCTATCTTGCTTTAGGAAGCTTCTCAAAAGGGGTTGTTTACAATAGAGTATACTCTAAAATTTAACCTTTTCTCGCTTCTGAGCAACATAGCTTTGTTATCCAACTTACTATCGCTCATTGATACTGTTGCTTTCAACATCGACCAGTAAAGGCAATCGCCAAAGCTTTCGACTCTGTGAACCAAGAAATCCTCCTCTAAAAGCTCGACGGGTTCAATATTTCGGGACAATTTCACTCCTGGATTTCCTCTTACCTTCGTGATCGTGCTTATTCCGTGACCTTTAATTCTTGTTCTGCTTCTTCATTCTATTCCTGGTGTTCGCCAAGGTACAATTCTTGATCCTCTAGTTTTTTCCCTGTTTATAACAGATCTTTCATCCCTCTTTAACGCCCCGCTTTTTTTGCACGCTAACGACTTAGTTGTCTTGTCTAGTTATAATTGGATATGCATCTATGCATCTTTTTTTATGTAGACAATAATAAATAAATAAGACATTGCTACTATACGAACTGCGTAATATTGCTGGCGTGCAATTCGCCAAATGTTGTAATTTAATACTCGATTTCGGTAGTAATATTTAAGATGAGAATGCATACGTTTAAAAAAAATCATTTAACCAGCTAGGAATCTATTGGTTGAAATGAACTGTACGACCTTAAATTGAAATCTCAGTCGATGTCATTTCCTTCTACTGTGCCCACATCTTTAATAACTTCCTAAATGTTCCAGTTTCTCAACATTCATGAGACTTCGTTCACAGACCCCACATTCATCTTCCGGTTCCATAAATTCATGCAAATACAACAATTTTCTACAATTTATGCTGAATGCTTAAATTATGAAAGAAAATTCACGAAAATCTGGAACTGGGAAATTATGTAGGTTTCAAAACAAGCGGAAAATGTTGCACGATCCAAATGTTGCATGCACGCAATTTGTTATATCGTCGTTTTCGTATTTATGTAGAAATAGATATGATCATATCGATGGTTATCGACTAAACGTACTCCGATTTACACAGTTTTCTTCAGTCTTTTATTTGCTCACTTGGCTCCGATGCAACCAAATGCGCATCGGAGCGTACAATTTGACATGCAAAACCGCATTCTTGAAATGCGCGTGTTGTTCAATTGAAGGTATTTCGCGAAATGAAATGATATTGTCGCTGGAATAAGTAGGTAGTCACGATAATAATGAGTTTGTTACGTATTGAATCTGCTGATAATATTAACAACAGTCGTGCAAAGTTATGAAATTAATGTGAGCTATGATGTGTTGACAACGGTGAAATGATTATAGCAGACAATTTCTAGGCAATTTCATCGCTTCGTATTGAATTTTCTACACTTGTATGGAATTTTAAATAATTTAATAATATTTTCTTAACGCAGAGCAAATTCGCAACTCTGAAAATATTATTGGGTTAGTTCCTATGAATGTTTCTCGTATGTATATCTTATTCTATTCAATAGCGCAACATTTTTTTAGCATTCTTTCGCAAATCTCGACAAATTTTAATGAAAAATTGGATATATTAGCATTGTATTTTGTTCAAAGAAAATTTAGTGGTTTTTTTTCTTTTTTTAAGCCGACTATGCTAATGGGAACATAAATCTTCCATACAAAGTGTAATAAAAAATATCACCCACATAGCCGATATCGAATTACCATACAATTTCAGTATGTTCAAAAAGTCATGAAAATAAGAAAACGAAAATAAACTCGCGTCAAG
Source organism: Nemotelus pantherinus (assembly GCA_963978885.1). Lineage (NCBI taxonomy): Eukaryota > Metazoa > Arthropoda > Insecta > Diptera > Stratiomyidae > Nemotelus > Nemotelus pantherinus. The sequence goes on from OZ022263.1 coordinate 237,377,968, forward strand.
GATTGTTCATAATGTTAAACATACCCTGAAAGAATTAGATTACAGCATATCAAATAAACCTTCGACAAACACGTTCTAATAAAACTGGTTAGGTAGCAATAGTGACAGAAAAATCAGATAGTTCTGAGTATATTTGTAGCAGATTAGCATATTAACAGCCACTAGTGAAGATTGTTACCTGACCGTATGATACTACCTACATAGTATTTCTACATGAGATATTCCCATTTCCATTATGACTGAAACTAAGATACAAGCAAAATCAAAATTCAAGCAAAATCACTTTTCATTTATTTGTTCAGCAGTACCATTTCATTTACGATATAAGAATGCCAAATCGCACCAAACATTTTCCGAAGATAATTTCAAAGATACACGGAAACGGAAGTAGACCTTGAAATTATTCGGAACAAGTTTAACAGCAGATGAGTTCAAAGCGACAATAATCGTACATCTTTTATTGTTTGAAGAATAATTTGTTATGGTTAGCCATGATCCGGCATTGATTTCCTAGTAAAAGTGGACCGAGTTCATTGGATATGTTTAAAGTAAATGCTTGTGGAAAACAAAGGAGACATTAATGAGCTGGTATAGGAGAAAATTAAAATTTAATCATTTTTATATAACGATTTTATTATGAATTATTTATTATGAATTTTTATTATTTTTTTTTTTGATAGACAATTGCAAGCAGTTTGTTTTTGCTAATGATCCAAATTCTCAGCTAAAGTCGACAAGAAAAACATATCGGTGAATGATATACTACTAGTCTTGGATAAGAGCCAAAAAAGTTGGGACAGCCAACAAAAATTGCATACGGGACTGGTATTAATTCTAAAGCGCTAATAACATTTGTGAGGTTGACCATCTCTAGCAAACCTAATTTGGGCACGAAATTCTAAATAATTAGCCCGTAAAAAATGTTCTCAATAACATGACAGCTGTCAAATCGGTTATGCAGCTACGTACAGCAACACAGTGACCACCAGCAGCAATTCAACTTTGATTGTAATTATTAGTAGCTCATTGGAAAACCCTTCTTCCATATTTATTTAAGGATCGTGCTTGTGGCACAGCACTTCAGCAGTGACAATCAATTTCAAGAATTTTATTTCATGGATTTATCTGGCTGTTTTATAAAGTATTTGCAATGTTCTACGCAAGCAATGGTCTCCCTCCTTTCAGGCATGGAAATCGACCAAAGCTTTTCATTTGTTTAAATCTACTGTTGAAATTTAGTCGATTCTGTCTTTGGTTGCATTTAATTTGTCTGCTACCTGAAAAAAGCTATTTTTTTGATTATAAGGCTGATTTATGTTCTCTTTCACTGTTTTCTCAATTTTATTTATTTTTCAATACGATAATTGGAAATAGTTATGTATTGTTAAATCAACAAGTAAATAAATTAAAACGCATCGAATCGAATGTGCAAATTTTCACTTTTTTCTCACACATTAAGGCCCGTTTTACATGAGCGGTTTCACTGCGACTGCGACTCGGCGACTTAGCCGCCAGCGACTACGCGACTCAGTTAAAAACATGAGATTAGATGAGGTTGTTTACATGAGCCGTTTTCAGCCGCCAGCGACTGCGATAGTCGACATCAGACGCCATTCACCGAGCGTAGTCGCAGCGACTTGCACATACTGGCATGTGAACCATTCACAGGTTGTCTGCACTTGCCATTTCCCATGGCATGACATTCGACTTGTTAATAGAATTGGCTAGTGGAAACGGTCTATGGCCATATTTTGGTACTTATTAACTTTAAGATCTCGTTTAGCAATCAAAATAGTTTAAAGAATATGGAAAGTTGAATTGTAATGCGGAAATTTTGAATAATAAAAATAAATACTTGTTATTTTAGAAAGAGAAATAATTTTACTTTTTATAGATGAATAAATACATGAAACTGGCTATTGATGATTTGTAAATTTTTTCAAATGACTACTCCCCCATCTTCGTACAACAGTAAATAATAGTTTCACTTTCATGTTAAATTTTACAAGCTTATTCAAAAATGGATTTATCTTACACGTGAAGAATTTTTATTAGCCGCAGAATTTCTTGACTTTGCACTTCAAATAACTTTTTGAGAAGATTCAACGCTCAGACGAAGCCCACGTCCTTCTCGTTTAGAGGCATTTTTGAAATGATATGGCATAATTTGACATTCGTTGCCATTGGATATGACAGGGAAAATGGTTAGTCGAGACCGAAGGTCACGTAAAGTGATCGAAGTTGTGTAAAATCGTTAATCGCACGCTTCTCTGCAAATCGCTCTTGTAAAACGAGGAAATTTCGGTAAGCGGCTCAATCGCAGTCGCTGTGAGATCGCTTGTGTAAAAATACAATCGCGTAGTTGCCAGCGGCTAAGTCGCCGAGTCGCAGTCGCAGTGAAACCGCTCATGTAAAACGGGCCTAAGACATGTTCTTGTATTTACTTTCTTTTTTTAGCTCACACTGGGCGCTATCCTGCTTTAAGTTGGTTTGCCTATTTTATGGATTAATTTCGTTCAATCTGTGTTATTGTGCATGATACTCAACTAATGATCATATGATTAATATTATATTTATCATCATTGTTAAATTCGAAGTGACATTCTTTAGAAGTTATTTACATATTTTTAATTACATACGAAATAAAAACATAATTTCTATGGGTAAAGTTGGTGCCACTGTGATTCAACGAGACTATCAAACACAAATTCAGTAGAATTACGATTCATAATCTTATATTATGATATAACTTCTAGAACTTTATTTCAACTAAATACTGTAAGAAAAAAGAAGAGAAAAAGAAGAAAAAAATCTAGCTCGATAGAACCGTTAGAAATACTGATTTTTGAAAGAAAGTAGAGAAATTGTACGGATTTTGCATTCATGGTCACCAAACCCGCATTTTATAAAATTTATTGCTAGCATTTTTTCAATACGAAACGACCCAATCGCTTAGTTACCGCCACCAAAATTCTATTAGAACTCCTTGATTTCCAATTGTAGTCTAGCATCGCACCTGTTCACGCAGACCTGTCTCACGCCGAGGCTAACGTACTGTGTGCATTTCGAATTGATTCAATGACTACATCAGAAGTTATAGGAACAGAACATTTTGATTTAGTTAAGATTCAAGATGTCACCTGAGCCGCAAGTGTGTTCATATATTGAATAAACCTTTATAAGTCCTGATCTTACTTCAAAGCACATTCTGTGAATTTTATGCTGATCTGATGATTCAGTCTTAGGATTCTCAAAAATAAGTAATGCAATGAAAGGTAATTACTTCTGTTGACTGAGAATTTTTGAAACTGAGAGAGTGAACAAACCTTCAAATTTATAATTTTTGCTTGAAAGACGAACGTTTCAAGGACAAGAGAATCAATGGTTTAAAAGAGTTTTTTACGTCCCTGTCGTGCTTGTAGATACAGGCTTATATCTTGAAAACACTAAAGTATTCGATAAATGTCATAATGATCTGATGTTCCTGCTAGCGCTCAAAATTTGAGAAAAAAATTTATGTCTATTTTTAGGCGATCCTGAAGTCAGCTCACAATGTCATTGTGTTGATTTTTGGACGAAATTGTTTTTAATGATTGACATTTTTAAATTTCTTCGAAAAGTAGACGTCAAACAAAATAAATTCAGCAAGTAAAATGTACTAAATGAATCAATTACATGAATAACCATTATTATTTATAATTTATATTTATTTTCTTGCAAGTCATCGCAAAAGTTATAGATATGGCAAGAGCTGGTCAAAATCAAGAAAGACAAAATACTAAGATCTCAAAATCCTCATTACGACTGATTCGAACTACACGGCAGCACAACATTTTATGGATTTTACAGACACGACAATCGGTTAAATAGCGCTTTATGGAAAAGAAGAGCTATATTTATCAGACGTAATATGCATGTTTGATCAACATAGTAACTTTAAAATTAAAAAAATTATTCTTTCGAAATTATTCACTAGCGGAATTATATTTCAGAAAATGCTAAAATAGTAAGGTCAGCCAAACTTCTCTCAAATAGATATTCTAATTTGAAGAATACTCAAAAAAAAACTAGCCGTCTGAGTCATTGATATGCGAAATAGAGCTCAGGTGCGACCATGTCATTGACCACTGCCCGAAAGCACTCCAACGTCTCATGTTTCCACTCACATTGTTTCCGCATTCTATCGGCAACATGTTGCAAGTGTCTAACTACGTTTTGCCGATGTTAGCAATACGTGAATCTGGTTTATCTTGAATTACCAATTGAAATCGTTTGGGTACCTGCAAGTGCAAATGCATCTCTCGAAACAACTCTTTTATAAAATTACTTTAAGTACAGCGAGCACGACCATATATTTCACTAATTACTTGTGTCTGATATTATGTATCTTTGATCATACATCTTACCAGAAAAAATATATTTCTGGGCGAACAGTTAGTTATCTTGAAAGCCAGTTCATTAGGATGCAAATACAAATAGCGTTAACAGACCTACTAAAAGCCACTTCAGTGCATTTGATTTACTCAAGGCAAATTTAACATCAGGTATTTATGAATATATCATTCGAAACGGAAAGCAAAAATCTCCGATTCTTCCGTTTCCAATTCACCTTATTTCTGATTTTATGCAAAAAAAAAAATTAATTTTTCGACGTAACCATGATTGAGATGGCGCTGCCGACCATGACTAAAATTTTAATAATTCTTCAACTTAAGTCTGGCAGGTTTCAGATAAGGTACGATGGTGCTTTTAGGAAAAGAGAGAGACGAAAAGATACTTTGACTTACTTTCAAGGCGATTTAGAGTAATTTCAGATAGTTCATTGTCGGCACGAGGTCTACGACTCGGACAATATCGAGTATGTGTATATGTGCGTATAATTACGTTTTTCTCGCCACTAAACTTGGCTAATTTATATCATTATTTTATTCGACTTGAAGCTTAATCGAAATCATTCTTAAGGTCAAACAAGCTCTAACTATGTAGAAGTGCTTAGATTTTAGATGCAATGAAAATTTTTGATAGTGCTGCTTTCATAGCGCAACAAAAGACGGAAAGAGATCGCTTTGGTGCAATTATACTACTCTGTGGCTTTGGTGCGCGAGAAAAGCACAGATAAGTGGTTGAGAACTATTTTCGAATTTGACATTGGATGCTTTGAGAAGGCGTGTGGCTGATCAGATTGACCTTTATGAAATGAGAGGCTTAAGTGCATTTATGAGACTTTGTTGCGTTGAAGATTCAATAATTGCTCTTTGCTTTAAGCTGTCGTAGGTATCATATAATTAAAATGGGCTTTCGTATAAATTAGATATTTACTGGCGATGAAATTACAATCGCATTGTCTGAATCAAGCGTAGCGCTGTAATTGTCCTCGATTGAACAATGGCGATGTAGCAAATACTAGATTTTTATATTTTCGAGAATAGAGTCGAATTTGCAGGTTTAAGTATTTTTTCAAAGCGGAAAATATAGAACACTTTAAATATTTTAGAGTTTCTAGTTTGTGAACCAGATTAGTTCGACTTGAACAACTACAAAAGTGCTCAAGCAGGCAATGCGTGATTACTTTTCGAACATCGAGGCTTCAATCTGTTCCAATCAATCTAAATCCTTTTGGTCCTACATCCGTTCCCTCAAATCCAATTCTTCAGTTCCTGATTCTATGTCTCTTGACGATGTTACTGCTTCCACTCCTCAGGCTATTTGTGATTTGTTTGCTGCCTTTTTTTCCTCCTCCTTTAAAAAAAACCCACTAAATACCTCTATAGCTCCCACTGTTTCTCGTACCTCTCCTGCGTTACCTATGTTTAGTACCAATCCTTTGGAAGTTGAAATCCTTTTGCATACCTTAAATTCGAATGCCAGTTCCGGTCCTGATGGTATTCCTAATATCCTTGTCAAATCCCTCTCATCCTCGCTTTGTGTTCCTTTAGCTATCCTTTTCAACATTAGCCTTACATCTGGTGTATTCCCTTCTTTATGGAAATCCGCCAATATTTTCCCAATCTTCATATGTGGTGATCCTTCCGTTGTTTCCAACTATCGTCCTATATCCCTCCTCTGCTGTTTCAGTAAAATCATTGAACGTCTTGTCTACAATAGAATTTATCCTTCCATACAGCCCTTACTTGCTCCTGAGCAGCATGGTTTCTTCAAGGGTCGCTCTACATCGACCAATCTTATGGAGTTCACCAATTTTGTAGCCTCTGCCTTCGATTGTCAGCATCAAGTGGATGTAATCTACACAGACTTTTCGAAGGCTTTTGATTCTGTGAACCATAACCTGCTGCTCCTTAAACTAAATGGTTTTGGTGTTTTTGGTCCCCTCCTCTCCTGGTTTTCCTCTTATCTTCTTAGTCGTCCCTGCAGAGTTACTTTTAATGGTTCCTTTTCTTCTCCTATTTTTCCCACATCCGGGGTTCCTCAAGGTTCTATTCTTGGCCCCTTACTTTTTATCTTGTTTGTCAATGACCTTCCTTCTGTAATCAACTCTCCTTGTCTTTTATATGCGGATGATTTAAAATTATACAGAGCAATCAGGTCCGCGAACGACTTTCACCAGTTGCAAGCTGATTTGTTTGCTCTTAATCTCTGGTGTCAAAACAACTTTTTGCCTCTGAACATTTCGAAGTGCCACCAGATGTCTTTCGCATATAAAAATACTCCACATGTGTTCTCTTATTCTTTGTCTGGTATTTCCCTGTCAGTTGTCCAGCATTTTAGAGACCTGGGTGTGGTGTTTGATTCGAAATTAAGATTTGATATTCACGTTATGAATATGACGTCCAGGGCCTCTAGAATTGCTGGATTTGTTTTGCGTTCTTCCTATATGTTTACCAACATTTCCTCCTGTATTCATTTATATGTCTCCTTAGTACGCAGTATTCTAGAATATGCGTGCCAAATCTGGTCTCCGCGCTTTCAATACTTATCTGATGCTATTGAATCTGTTCAGCGCAGATTCACTCGCTCACTTCTTTTTAAATTTAATATCCCCTATTGTCCCTACTCCTCTCGTCTCTCCCTCCTTCGTATGTCCTCGTTGCAATCACGGAGGTTGTTCCTCGATGAGTGTTTCCTCTTCAAACTTTGCCAAGGCATTTTTTTGACAGATCTCGGTTCACAGATAACCAGACGGGTATCCAGCCGTCCAAGTCGTTCTTCTGAAGTTTTCTCTGTTCCTTTTGCACGTACGGAAGTCTACTTCCATTCGCCTTTGCTGCGCCTACCCAGAACGCACAATGCCCTTAAGCTTGGTCCTCTCCCTCAATCTTTTTTACAATTCAAGCATGTATTAAAAATGTTACCTTGAATTGCTACTTACCTTAGTCCTAATTTTAGTTTTTAGTTTTGCTACTTACCTTAGTCCTAATTTTAGTTTTTAGTTTTCTAATTTTAGTCTTTAGTTTTCTAATTTTAGTTTTCTAATTTTGAATTATTTCTGTTATTTCTTTTCCTTTTTCCTTTTTCATATTTCTTTTTTTGTTATTTTTGCTTTCTTGTTGCTGTAATTGGAATTATATCTGTAGCGCAAGGGACTAAATAAATAAATAAATAAATAAACTACTGGCAATGCTTACTAAATCGAACAAAAAGAATAACATTTCTGCACGAAAATAGAAAAACTATCTAGTATTTCAACTAACAACGAACACCGTATATGTATATCGGCAAACAAATTACCACCGTCGACCGGCAAACTGAATTGCCGACAACGGTGAAAATGCAGGCGGGCTGAAGTCGAAGGTTGCTTTGGACACGTCTATCGTGGCTCGCTGGACGGCTATTTCGAGTTCCCTCCAAATAAATTTTACGTGGCTCTTATTACTGAATTATTTGATTTGCAACACTTTCGCGCTCGATCAACTGCACAGATACTGTACTCGTACTTGTGCATATCTCACATGCTTGCCGCCACAGACAACACAAAATCCGCACATTGAGTTTTTCCGGTTACGTGTATAATGTATGTATGCGCCTCCTAATCGTGTGCCGAACATCAGCAAGGTGTGTCTCGTTGATTGGAAATAATCGTGCCGTTGCAGTAGTAAAGCGTAGGTATTTTATAAATATTTAAATAGTACTATATGCTTGCTCCAACAATGCGCGTTCGGTTCGTTACGTGCTGAATTTCCAGATGAAGTCGTGATGAACGATTGAAATCAAAAAGTGGCGACTGCAGCGTTGATGGCAGCAGGGCTCATTTCCTTTTTGTCATTTCTGAAAAAAGCTAGTATGTTGCGCCTATCCGGTACGCCCCCAAAATAAATTAAACTAAAAGCCGGTCATAAAGTTTCTTGCCGACGACGTGTGGAATTAATTATGGTGAAGATGCACTCAAGAAGCAGTCAGATAATGTTAAACTCGCTTCGAAGTGAAAAGTAAGCAGTTAGACTAGTCAATATGTAAAAGAGAGACATGTTATAAAGATATTATTCGCGAATGATCCCAGAAAAATTGCGAGAAAAGCTTCGGCTAAAGAAGTCAAAAATATTATGATTGAGGATACTTGCTTCAATAGTTTTTCTAGACGTAACTCAAGCCTTCAATAAAGCCTGGAATGGAGAGCTGATTTAAAGAAATAAGTGCATAGGTTCATCCATAAAATTCTTTTGTCCTATTAAACCAACTGAATATTCTAGGTTAGCTCTTTAAAACCAGCCAATATCACGCGTTTGTAGGTGTATCTCAAGGAAGTGTGTTGGGGCCTGCATTTTATACAATCTTTCAATCAACCCAGAGAGACAACTTTGACACGAGTAACAAGGAGCACGAATGCAGGCTATCGAAGTTTGAAAGAGCGGATCAAGATCCGTGTCAAACACAAGAATCATTTGCAAAATCATTGGGAGTGACTCAGCAAGCCATTTCAATGCGCGTCACAGCCATGGGTATGGTACAGAAACAAAGATCTTGAGTACCATATGACCTGAAATGAAGAGATGTTGAAAAGTGTTTTACTATGTTTGAAGTGCTGCTTGAACGGCACAGAGGAATGTATGTTTTACTTCTGATGGATACTGTTGGCAAAAACTGGATGCTTTCCGACAACCTAAAATGCAGAAAATCGTATGTGAATTCTGGTCAACCCGAAAAATCGACACCAAAAACAAAAATCTATTGTTCAAAGGTATTGGTTTGTATTTGGAGCAATATAATATGAACTCTTAAGACCCAAAGATCAAATCATTACTAGAGAGCTGCATCATCGACAATCGATGCGTTTGAAACAAGCGTTGGAAGAAAAACGGTGAAAAGACGTGGGATTTTTTGGGATGGAACATATCTAGAAGATGGGAAAAAGCATAGGCTAGTTATGGACAATTTTTTGAATAAAATACACTGTAGCACTTTTTCACCATACAGCGTCAATTTAACAAATAATCCTTTAAAATTTATTTATACACACAATAGCATACTTTATATTGCAATTAGGGTTTTGAAAAATGCCAAAAATGCTACGTTTTTCTTTAAATACCTCAAAAAATCCTATTTTCCGTTTTTTTTTCGGCCAGACTCATACAGGAGAAAGCATATTTCAATAGTAATCTTCAAACTGTATTGATTTTAGGTGAAAACTGTGACTTCTGTGCAATAGCCGAGTCTGGTGGTGATCTTCGATGGGTGGTGGTTTATATCTTTCATATTTCAGAAAATAAAATTCGAAATAAAAAATCGAATTATTTGTTGTAATGTATTTGCAAGGTTAAAACAAGTTCTATACATTCCTTTTGCCAACAAAATCATGAAATTCACTAAAACAATCGTACTCTGAAACTGATTTCTCCCCTAAAGTAACAAAGATACACTTGATACACAATATCAGCGGCTATTGAACCGCATTTTCATAAAATTCACCGATATGCTTCTGTGCTCTTAGAGGCTGACAAATGTTATTACTCACTCTGAGCTAGTTTGAAATTTCTCGAACGGCATCTAAGTAAAGTTAATGCATTGTTGAATTAAGGAATCAAAACGAAGCCAGATATAATCAGGACTCAAGCGGATTTTTTCGCATGCCAAATATATATTCTTGCAATTTTAAGCCTAAGCATCTTCTGGTACATTAAATTCGCTGATAAAAAAAAAAGATTTTTTTTTTAATTTATTTGAATTCTTTAAAACCGTTCAGTTACTCACTGAATTGATGTGCTTGAGGGTAAACATAAAATTTGTTAGGCTAATCTAGCTTCAAAGAAATTCAATCGTTTCACAGCCACACATGAATAAACACAAATATGTATGTCTCATTGTTTCGAAATTTTCAAAGATCATTCACGAAATACAATGGCAAAAACAAAGCAAAACAAAACTTTCGAAAAAAAACATAGCAACAAATCTGATCCAGTTTATTCTACTAACTAACATTATCGCCTCATTTAATATTGCCGAAAGCTAAGTAGTCATTTTGCAATCTGAATCAAAAGAGCGAATTAATGCCACATCAAAATAAAATCACGCAATAGCAAAATTCGATCATTTCAGATAAGAAAATACATTTTTCTTACATAACATTCAATCAGTCAATCAACCGATAAATTTTGTTCAATTCGATTCAGTTAAATTCAGTAAAATGGACGAAAGACAAAACGCAGACAAATCAGTTGTTAGCTGGTGGCGGGAATAAATTTAAATTGAAAACCTGCTTTTCCTGTTCGAATTCATGGACGCATTGTTGAAATTAATATGAGTATTGTGAGATGCTTTCACGAAACAGTCAAAATTTATTCGAATTGAATTAAAGTGTTGTAAATATTTCATATTTATTGAGACATGCAGATACTTTTGTGATGATTATTGCGAGTTTCAACAAAAGCCGCATGCAAATTTATACGAATGCAAGTTTTGGGACTTTTCTTTGAATGTTTTGAATTTCCTGATGTTCCTTTTTTATTTTAAAGCTTAACCAACTTTCGATTATTTTACTTACTTTCAATTCTACCGGTTTGCAGAGTTTAAATTACAGAAAAACGGAGATAAACGAATTGCAGGAAATTTTTATTTATTTGTTATCATCGTTCTTGATTAATGTACCCCTTCCTTTCAGAACCCAACCATGTGACTGCAAGATTCTTGCTCAATAAGAGCAAGAAAGTTTGCAGGGCCATGATAGGCATTCTGACTGGACACAACTGCCTAGGAGGACATATGTACCGAATAAGTGTTTTACAGGATGACCTCTGTTCATCCGGCCTAGAAGAGGCTGACTTTGCGAAGCATTTGCTCTGTGAATGCCCAGCGGTTGCGCGTTTCAGATATCAATGCTTTGGCTGGGATGTTGCACGCATGCAGAGGATAGCCTCTTTTCCCCTATCAGTGATCCTAGACTTTATCAAGAAGTCTGGGAAACTATGGTAGGCAGGGGGAAATGAGTACAATGGGTCCTTTGGCCTGAGTACTTAGAGATGCCAATGCGCCTCTCCCCCAACCCACAAACACACACACACCCCAAATGAAAATAAAAGCATAGTTTGTTATTTTCATTGTTTCTCTCGATTTCTCATGACCTTCGTTGAAAATTTGAAAAACGGAACCTTTCTTTCTACAATTGTTTTCATGTCCTATCACATTTCCGCCCATTTTATTCTCGTTTGGTCGGAAGTATTATCGAAAAGAAATATTTTAACTATCAAAACCTATCAAATATTTTGTTCACAAATCAACCAAAGATCTTATCGCCACATCCGTTGAGGTCTAGACTGCAGTTCAATGGTTTTTACTGTAATGGGTTACTGAACTATTTCAAGCACGCTTGTTAGTATTTTTGTGCAACCACTTTAGCAGTTGATATGAACCTGTAGCCTATTTCATGACATGTAATGTCAAAACTTTTCTTCCGGGGTCAAAACCGGATCAAAGTGATTGTTGTTTTTCATATGTGGACAACTGTAGATATGATACATCAAATATGCATGTTATTGCTACAACTTATTTGAGTTCGTTGTACTCAGATATTGAGTACTGTGTACATGAAGGTCAGTAACATTTGGAATGTTAGTCAACCTTTCTTCGTTTGCTCGGTCAATAGTCATGTTTGGATTAGTAATCGAAAATATATGCTTCCGGTTTTTTCTGCATTGTACGGAACCATGGAACATCAACATGCCGCCAAACATTACTGAATTATTATTAATTCTGGAAGAAAAAGTGATCTTGCGAAGACGAAAATTGGACCGATTGTTCTAAAAAAAAACATTGCAAACTCAAAAGCTGTTTGAAAGAAAAACTATTATAAAGTTGGAAATTGCGTTGGAAATGGTATGTTAAAAAGGGAATTTGAGTAATTATTAAATATTAGAGTCGTCGTAGTCGACGATAATGAATTGTAAACCTAATTATGTATACAATTGTTATTTAATTTTTAAGAAGCATCACTTCCAAGAGGAACTAAAATACGCCAAGTACTTTAGTTGCACAATTCGAAGAAGATGCGGTGTGTTTTTTTTTGGAAAGGCAATCACTGTATTTTCTCGGAAAATAAACAGCATTTACAATGCATGCGATTTTTGAGTGAAGCAAATGTTGGGGATTTTTTAAAGTCTCGGGAAATATTTGTTTGTCGATGTTGATTCCCAAAAACCAAAATTTTTACCGGCAAATGAGCTTCCTGTGATTTTGTTTTGGAAGAGGTAGCTGTGAATTCAACCTAGTCACCATTCTCAGTACTTTGCTATCGCAGGACTATAAAACATTGGTCTAGACATCCAGATCAATCTCCTTTCTCTGCAATCAAAAATAAAAGAACAAAACTGACGTGCCAACGAAACGCCAACGACCCAGACTACAAATGACACAACAAAAGCCAAAGCGAAAGGGCCGATCATAATAAGACAACCAAAGAAATTCAAAATCTAAATATTAGCTAGGAGCCAACTATAAGAATTTACTTTGGCATCCCGATCATGCGAAAAAAAACCCCCAAGGTCATAGAAAACTAACGAGACTACTGACGGCAGTGAAGGTAGAGTATCTTACCTATCTATTGCCCAAAGGAAAGAATATAAATATTATCAGGGACTTAAATACACTCAGTCCTGCCGAAATAATAGAAGACCTTGAAGACCTTCCACCTGATTGAGATATTCTTTTTCAAAATTTGTCAAACTAATTAAAGCCCTTCTTCATAGGCAAGAAACGTATATTTATAGCATTAAGCATTAAGACAGTATGTCAGCTTATTTTCAATGTGGAAACGCAAAAACCACGCAGTGGACACTTGCAATGCCATACAGCCAACAATTGTCACCAAGCAACTTGAAGAAAAAGCTAAGTGAGAGAAGAGAGAGCACCCCCCCCACTTATGACTTAAGCACAAATCAACAAAAAAGTCGCTAAAAAAGCAACTCTTAAGACACTTTAATCAGGTTCCGAATGCAGAATACTAGAACCATATTTTCCCCAAGATGCAGTTTAAATTTATGATGGAAAATATGCTAGAGGAAAATGGTACAAGGAATACTTTCTGTACTTCCGGTTACCAAAAATCACGTGAAATGCAAATTTCATGAGCAATAAGATAGAAAAATTTATACAATTACTCTTTGATTACAAGTCCGACATAGTCTTCATTCAGGAAACATTCCTTAAACCCGCAGACCATCTCCGTTTTTCCAACTGCGCCTCATATAGAAACGATAAACTGTCTGACAGCGGAGGTGGCACGGCTATCCTCATGAGAACAAACAATAGCCACCATCATTTTCCCACTGCCAACTTAGTCCAAATAGAAGCAACAGCAATTAAAGTGCATACTCAGTTGTTTGAGTTCTTCACCAGGGTCAACTGAATTCAGTCAAGATCTCTCTAAACTTTTTGTCTTCATAAGAGGAGACTTACATGACAGCCACCGATTCTGGGGATATAGCAGTACTAACCGAACAGGGATGGTTCTGAAAAAGTTTTGGCATGGGTAAACAGATTAGCACACATATTTTCATTGAATTTACCGACTTCGGGGTCAGCAACAACCACGCCCTGGACATATGTCTCTCACTACACTGCACTCTCAGTACACAGTTTACGGACCACAGTACTGGATGGATTCTCATCCGATCATAAGCCAGTGTTCTTTTTGATAGAAAATATCTAGACTGACAATTTTCTGACATTCAGGAGGAAAACTAACTGGGACGCATTCCATAACGCGATGGCAAACGAAACTTTCCAGCAATCACTTGAAACTGCAAGCAATATCAGTAGAGCGACTGAAACCCTACTAGCAAAAATAACCGACGTGAAAGAAGAATTCACCACTAAAACTCCGATGGAGATCTATAATCCTTACGAGCTCCCGGGGAAAATTAAAAAGCTCATTCATAAAAGAAACATAGTACAGCGAAGAGCTAGGCGCACAGGTGATCCTCGCTTAAAAGGGGAAGCGAACCGACTGGTAAATGATATCAGCCACCAGATCTCACTGTTTAGGAAGTATGAGAGTATGGAGCCGGGTGATAATAATTTTTAGCGGTTAGCCATATATGTGAGACAGAAGAGCAAACTTGCTATACCAGCAATCCACAACTCCTCCGACCACAAATTTGACAACGCAGGAAAAACCGAGGAAATGCGATGCAAAGAAAACCCAACAATGATAGAGGATTACGATTAGGAAGAAGAGATTGAGGAAATAGCTATCGATTTTCTGGTAAAACCCAGAGAGTTGAAAAAATTTGCCACACGCAAATTGGACAGGTCAAACAACTGATAGCACGGAGCGTAAATCACCAGGACCTGACACGATTACGAATACCTGCCTCAGACGCTTGCCAGCCAATAAAATCCAAGAAATAACAAACATTGCTCATGCGATCTTCCATACAAAAATTTTCTTCAACTCCTGGAGAAAAGCAACTGTTAACGTGTTGACGAAATCACACAAGAATCTCACGTTTCCTCAAAACTGGAGACCGATCTGCCTCCTATGGTCGAACGCATAATACTTTCACGACTCGAGGAAGTAGTCGCCAAAAAATCCATAATCCCAGAAGAACAATTTGGCTGCAAAGCCCATTATTCCACCGTACTGCAGCTAGCGAGGGTAGCTCATCACATCACAATTGGATTCAATCGAAAAAGTCAATGGATCTTGTCATATCTGACATTGCCTAGGCATTTGAGTAAGTATGGTATGCAGGCCGTATCGTAAAAATGAATTATATTCATTTTACGAAACGCTTAATACAAATGATTGGATCATTTCTTGAGGGCAGAACTTTTTCCGTCCGTATAAACGACGACCAAAAAAAACCAACGTTAACTCTTACAGACAGGCATGTTTAAAATATGTAGCTTTAAATTTGTAGTAGTTTATTTGAAGTTGGTTGTTTGGTTTCGATATATGAGCAGATTTTCTATTGTCAAAAGCAGTAAATTCCATTGAAAATTGGCGTATATTGAAACGTAACACAGATTCGATCACATTTCAATTACTTTTTCCGTTTCAAAAAAGACATCATATATTTTTTAATAAACAAAAAATAAACAGAGTTGTACGAAAATCAGGCATGTACTGAATGTTACAAATTGATGTTTTACGCTAGGCCACCATAACATGTTGCAATATATAATTGAAAATCTTGCGAAATAGCAGTTTTCAAGGCATTTAAATTTAATTTGATTTCAATTTAGCATCACAATTATTTGTTGGAATAGTTTTCATTCGTAATATTCGATGTATGTGCACATAAACAACCCTATGCGTGCTTATATCTATTTACACCGGAATGTATATGTAACTGATTTAAAGTTCATTTCGAAAATTAATGGAATGGGTTCGGATTAATCAAATTCAGCATTTTTTTGCTTTGACTTTTATTCAGACGGTCAAATTAATTGCTACGTTTCGTTAATAACATTGACGACCTTGACGTTAAGTCGAAATACCGTTTCGATTAACGGCTTTTTTGGCAGGTTAAATCAGTTTGTGCAAACGCATCGATATGTTCACATATGTGTGTGTGTAGGTTTGATATTTGAATAGATACAACAGTTTATGGCGGGTAAAACGTTGCCATAGCTTGAAATAATTTTACTTAAAAAATATATTTATCAAATCTAGCTATACTAAATAATTATTTGCAAAGAGCATCAAAGGTTTTGAAGTGTATCTTTGCAGCAATATCCTAAATCGTTTCAAAAGCTCAGATATTGGATTTGTTCTTTTTTTAGAGTTCTGGTTTTGGGGTATGGCTAAATATAATGACCCAGAAAAAAAGCTAATATTGGTCAATGTTTTACGAAAATATATCATGCACAACATTTTTAGAAATCCGTTGTCTTGAATTTTTGCAAGGTCTTATGAAATTTGTTTAAAATCAAAGAAATGCTTCAGATTTTAGGTTTAAGTATCTTTGAAAAATGCGGAAATTCTTAAGTATGAGGATTTCACGTATTATTCAATGTTTATGCAAAACCAATAATTTAAACAAGTATATTTCATGAAAAGACAATGCATGAAACTATAGAAATGAAATTTATTAAACAGCATCAATCTTCAACAGCAACAAACAACATCTCCCTTGACAGCAATAAAATTACATGCTTCCCTATTTTTAGTACACCTATGCATAGGTTGATGTCTTTGATCTTTACTCGTATTTTCTCAGGCAAGGTTACTTACATATACCTTCCGTGGATCTACGTACCTACATGGCATATTGTCATTGTAAACTTTCACTCGAACGTTCAAACAATTCTCTATTTTGCTTCCACCCTAGCGTGCACTTATTACAACGTTACTGTAATACGGTATTATATAGTATCATTTTCAATTATACTCGTACTAGTGAAGAGTTGATGATGATTATGATGACGATAATAATGATTTCATCAAAATAATATCATAATTATTGATATCAGCCGCAAACTGATTGCCGTTCACTTCGTTTTCGTTTCATTTTATGAAGAAGGAAGGAAAGAAAAGGAAGTACAGGCAGAAGTGCGGAAGTATCTAATATGTCCAATTAGATGTTTTTAGCATTGAAGTATACTCGCAACTGTAACAATATAAGTGGCTGCAACGAGTCAAAATGGTTTAATATTTTTTACGGTTGGTAGGTTTTTTTTCTGGATCAAAGCAAAAAGAAGTTGCTGTTTGACGCGTGCGATGGTTAGATAATAAAGACCGTTATTGGACAAGCGAAGTTAAAATGGATTGGTACCATTACTAGGATAGCATACTGTTTGCGGCAAAGAGTTAGTTTCGAATGTTGCAGATTATGAGCTTCACTCCGAAGTTTTTGAGTTCTAATTTCAACATTATTGATTGCTGTGTGGGAAAATAAATCCAAAACAATCTTGGAACCATGAATGTAAGATATACTAATGCATCTAAGACGCTACTTTGCTAATAAGCTGCTTTGGAAAGAACTTACATATTGGAATTGTTTTTGCGGGATCTTGAAACTTTTATTTGACAAAGTGGTTTCGAAAGCATGCACTGATTCTCATCAGACACCAGCACACAGTGCATACTTGACTGCTGTGACCACTTGCAGTTGGAAATCATTAATTTCTACTTACGCTGGTTGTGACAAGTTTTAACATCTCCGACTTATATCAAATCAATAACCTTTATGAGCAACTTACATAGTTTAAATAAAACTACAAATTTTATGCATTTGAGAAAAAAAATCTGTGCATCTAAACAGATAAATTCCTTAAGAATGAATCTGAAAAAAAGGTTCCAATTTGGGTTTGAAAATCCAGTTGCTGAAATCTAGTGCACGAATTTTTGGAAGCACACTTAAATTAGGAGCAATTCAAATAAAGGAGCTCTAAAAAAGTGTCAATTCATTCAGTAGATGAATGAAATTTACTGCCGATACTTTCAAAACAGACTAAAATCCATGGCGTTTTCAATCGACACACTGCTTTAATCAAAATTTTAAAAAGGAAAACGAAAAAGAAGCGAAAGTAGCAAAAGCTTAAAATTTGATCAGTAAAATTGCTTTTCTTTTCCATGAAAACCCTTCGAAATGTATAGTTTGGTTAGTTTCCTAATGGTCAATTCAAGCTTTATGTTGATTATATACATCATCGAGAGTCATTAACCTATAGCATTACCTCTGACGTGACTCACACCGTTGCTTTTAGTGTTTATTTTTAAAACCAATTCAGTGGAATCCGAAAAAACACTACAAATATTCCTTGTACTTTCCCGAGATTTTTTTCAATACGTACAGACTTATAAATGGGCTTTTTTAACAATTTACTGGTGACTAAGTATATTTACATCTACACATGGACAATTTCTTGTAAATTGTCCATTGTGCAGGTAATATGACCGCACCGATATCATTGAATGTTTTGTAGTTTTTGTGGCAGAAGCTAAAACAAAATATTTGTGAATAATGTAGGTAAATAGTGTAATTGACAACATGTTCACAGTTTGCTTTGCCAAGAACAACTAACGAATAGCTATATATATGAATATATCATGGGGATTGCGTATGCAGAATCCAGTTCTGTTAATTCCAGCATTCATACCAGCTTTTCAAGTTATGAATGATTCAATCGTTTAAAAAAAAAAACACACAGAAAAAAACATGACTGACGTATTGTCTACGAAAAATATTTCAAAGGAAAATATTCGGATTGATAATTTAATAGTTTATGACAGCTCAAATCAATTGTTTTTTTTGTGCTATATTGAATTTAAAAATTGTATTTTTTGGTTCTTATCAGCATTTAATATATTTCACGTAAATCCAATGAAAATAACATGTGCACTAACTTGATTAACAGTATCTTCTTAATTTATATAATCGCCTGGCTTTACTAAATGGCTTAAAGTAATAAAATACACAATGTGCGTATCAGGTGTAGAATATCTATCAGATGCAGTTTCGAAATATTTGTTGAAAAAAATTAATTTTCTCTAAGTTGAGCCCTGTCTTATTTAAAGTAGTTATATAAAAATATGTAGAAAAATATATCTAATAATGCCTAATATATTTTCAGCCAAAAGCTGGCTTGATGAGAGAAAACTTTTTGTCTTGAAAGCAAATGTGACTGTTTTCTCTCTAGCGCAGGCAAACACTGTTCACAGTAGGCTTCTTTGGTTATCGTTCGGTTAAGGTTTAAAAGTTTATCTTGGGCCAGACCCTTTATGAAAATAGAAAAGAGCATCAACTTGCGTGGCGTAAGACCTGCTTTAGCGTGGGTTTTTGGGATATTTCCTTTGCTGATCGATACTGCCTTTGGCGCTTGAATTTTTCGTAGAGGATTTTTTACCAGGTAGTATTATCAAATAGTACCTGGTTCAAAAATGGTTCATTATACAGACGTGAGCTCAAGTCAGTCTCAAATAGACTCCCAAAGTGGTGAGTATCCAATTGATCCAATTCGCTGATTTTCCCAGTCGCATGTAAGTGTCGATGAATAGATAATTGGCCAAATCCGAGCTTCTCCACTAGTTTGGCGGCAGTCATGATAGGATTTTGTCCCACTTGGGTTGGCAGGACTTCTTCGTGAAGCTCTGCAGATTATCCAGGATCGGGCTGATTTTGTAGGCTATAGTTTTCGGAATCTCCAGAAATTTCGGTGGCAGTGGTTTATTGGTGTTTGTATATAATCAGGCTTAACTTCCACTTTTGGTTGCTTTGTTTCTTTTATTGAGGTCATAAAGCAAACAATGACGATTATGCTTTATGATACTTTCAGGAGAGAGAAAAATGCCGTTAGAATTGCAATGTAACCTTCAGAACTTGTGCTAAGAATAAGGACAAGATAAAATTACCATTTAGTTTCATACAAAGCAATGCAGTTTGTTTATTTCCTACTTTCCACCCCTTTGTTTATGCATTTGGGAAAACCACATTATCCATCCAATTATCGAGATCTTCTTAGCAGGCAACCAACGTAGATTTATCAAAAGTAAATCTACTGCTACTTATTTGCTTGCACTCATCAACACTATTACTACTGCTATTGATTAGTGAAGATAGGTTAATGTTCTCTTTACTCATATATCAAAGGCGTTTGCCTCTGTCAATCACAACCTTCTTCTTTTAAAATTGGGCAAATAGGAGGGCTCTCCGGTCCTTCCGCTTCCTAGTTTTCTTCGTATATTTATGCTCATATTTGTGTTTTAATTGTGTTCATCTAGTTAATTCTATTCTACTTCTGGTGTACCACAAGAATCGACCCTTGCTGTTCTTGATTTTTATAAAATACCTACTATATCTTCTAAAATAAATCTATCTGCCGCATGTGAATGATCTCAAAGGTATTTAGCATAATTGTACAATTTGCAAGCTGCTTACAGCTATAAAATGATCAACTAGGCAACAGGTGTAATACCAACTTTATTACACTGAATATTTCACATGAAAAATTTCGTCGTTAGTGTTTTCCTATTTTATTTTCAACACTTCTCTCGGAGTGGCCAGTCGTTGCGAAAACTTCGGTGCAATTTTTAACTCATATCTCACCGACACATAGCGCACACTAAAGCCAAAGCATTCAGGTTCTCGGAGTTTGTACTGAAATCTTCAAATTATTTCCCAAATGTGTTGAGCATACTTGTTTATACATATTTTTCTCCTTCAACCGTCGTATTCTTGAATATTCTTATCAAATTTGGAGCCCGATTTTAAATACACACACTCACATACCATCTCTCTTACTTTGTTCGAATTGAACTTTTTCATGCTGCAAGGTCCTTCCCACAAATCACGCTATTTCTCTATGATTGCCTTCTATTCAAACTGCATCATACAGTTGCCTCGTCTGATCCTTGCAATAATGTTTCGATTCGGGAATTGGATCAGTCAACTAGGTCCATTTTAACGTTTAATGCCTTTTTAACCTTTGCACGGATGTGATTATCTTTGCACATACTTCTACCCAGGCAACATAAACTTATCAGATCTGCTCATCTGTCAGCAATTTTTATCACCTTTCAAGCGGATTTTAAAATATATAATCACTTTTTATTTTATATCTTAGCGATAGTTCCTTTCATTTTTTTTTATTATGATTTTATAATTCAGTTTCACCACACATAAGAAAGCACCTGTTTTTTTTTGGTTTACATTGGATCGGTATACAATTTATTTGTTTGAGTTTGTTAATGACGTTCTTGTTTTGTATTTATCTTTGTTTTTGTTTTTAATCAAACTCGATCTGTTTATTATAGCCATTAAATAAATAAATAAAAAATCGTAGTTGTTATAGAATAAATTGTTTGAATAGTGTATTTTTCTGTGTAGTCATTAACGACAGAAAAAAAAACACTAATTTAAAATTATTTTGTTGAAGCATCAGCCATCTAACTGATTACAAGACATAAACTCATTACAAGAAACACTGTTATCCAATAATAACACCATTTTCCTAAACCGAATAATAGACCTACAAACTATTTACCAATAATCACCTTTCACACACCGTCCGTAAATTAATCCTAAATGTGCATTTATCGTTACTCCACCAAATCGAAATTATCTCCGCTACTGTCTACAAAATTCCAAATTTTTTCGTTCAGCCGAGTCGTCGACGATTTCAGCTAAATTCAATTATTTCGAACGGATCGCAAACGCCAAGGGTCAGTGCGTTTGTATTGAATTTAGCTAAATCGGGGTTTCAATAGATATGCACTATTTATATGTTCGCGGTTTCAATATCAATAATCACTTGGTAAATGCTGATTTCATATTTCTATTGCATCGTGCGCACCTTTACCGTAGCAACAAATCAATCGACAAAAAAAAAACACTGGAAATTAAGCACAACAAAGTGTTAATCACATAAGTATCGGAATCATTTTATTCACTTTTGCTTTCGTTCGACCAGCAGCATCATGCCCAGTCGAGATTCATACAATCGATATGGCTCAGCTGAAATTGTTACACTTCTGGTTACAACATCGGCACGTAACGTACGTAGATACTAGCCCGGAGCAACACGCGATCTAGAAACAGATAGTTCCGCTACAGTACTACAATGTGTGCAAAGTGCAATAAGACGCGCGAAATTCAAATCGATTTCAGATCGATCCTGCTATGTATTCCGCGGTGTACTGTTGAAAATCATCCAAGTTTTTCGATAATTACATTAGTCAAAAGCAATTCTCGTTTCTCCGGCCTCTTTGCGTAGAATTGTTTTAATATTTACGTGTGTCTCTTCCGCGATTTTTATTTCGATTCACACGACTCAGTGCACGTAACACACGCTCACTTTTATTTTCATTTCATTGACTGTGCGAGCAAGTATCCACAAGCTCAAGAGTATCTCGTCGTCGGTTTCGTATTCGCGGCTTGTCGTGAGTGGAGTATTGTTATATTACAAATTCACTTTCTCTTACGAGCACCATAGAGACGACGGATCCGCTGATTTACATTTGCAAGGAAACTACACTTTTCGCGTCGCGGCTCCGAATACAATGCCAATGATTGAAATGCTCAAAACGAATTCGCAAAGAGACAGCACACTTTATGGAAAGTATGTGAATTGCTTGGGAACCGTAGTCGAACGACAGATTCGATTTTATGAACAATTTCAGATACACACACCAATCAGATTGTTGCCACGATCTACTCAAACACAATCAGCTGCCGCACTTGCTCGATTATCGCCAGTTCGCTCGTAATTATTGAATCACTTCGTACAGAGTTCAAGACTAGCGATAATGCTAATCGCCACCAAACACCATACGACCAGCGGATCAATCACACACGACACAGACGAAATGATCAGTTCGATGTTACAAAATCTGGAAAACCACACGATGTATAACGAGAAAAGTAAAAGTAATGCAAATACTAGCAAGCAGCTAGTCAGCAGTGAATTTCCGCACAATTGAGCTTCTCTAGCACCAATAAATGCACCAATCAAGGTAATTGATTCGAAAATGCGAAAATCGAAAACGCACGAAAAATGCTTACGAAATTACGTGCAACAAAAACAGCGAAAAATCAGATAGACAGAAATTAGATTTAATATTTCCGTCGAATGCCGAACGATCGAATCAATGATGAGGTTTCGGTTTCAGTTTCACCATCTACTATCTTGAAGCTCTCGATGACTGTGGCCGTCGACTTAAACTGGTCGGCACACACTAAAACTGAAAACGAAATCTTTGAAATCGCAAGTTATACAGTATAATTCCTTCTTCGTTGCTTCTTGTGTTTACCACAGAGCGACCCGAGGTAACAGAGTGGCAGCAATAGTAGTGGCACCAGCGGCAACAGCAGCAGCAACAACAGCAACAACAAATCCAACATGAACATCAGCATCAACGAAAACCACAACGACGGCCGCGGCCTAGCTTAAATTCAAGCTCGTTTCTTAAGATATTCAACAAAAGTAACGAATCGAAACGAAACCGAAAGGTGAGCCGCCAGGTGAGCTCGAAACTTAAAGACATCGTTGGCTGGCTGGCTGACTTGCTGGCTGTAAAGCAAAGGTGAGCATGTTGGAGCACTGTGCTATGTCTAAACGTCG
The DNA here is from genome assembly GCA_963978885.1 of Nemotelus pantherinus. Classification (NCBI taxonomy): domain Eukaryota; kingdom Metazoa; phylum Arthropoda; class Insecta; order Diptera; family Stratiomyidae; genus Nemotelus; species Nemotelus pantherinus. The sequence continues at coordinate 237,401,416 of OZ022263.1, forward strand.
TACAGCTTTTACACGCTTGCCAGCAATAGCATTGGCACTGTCGAATGTAATAAAGCTAGGCAGATAATTTTCTATGCAGATTAACCGGGCGTTGGTTACGCAGTGACTAGATGACAGCTGACTGTGTTTCTTAAAAAATTGAATGAGCTTTTAGGCAATTAATAGGAAATTATTATAATTCTTCGAATCAGCGCACATTTGGGAAACTGATCGCTTCTTTCAGTTTTTTATCCCAGACCAATCTTACTCATATTTTTTTAAAGAAATGCATCGTCTCAGCACTCGGATTTATCTGAGCTTAGGGCTAATTATATCTCTAGGACAGCTGGATTTGTTGAGAAGTTTTCCCAATCCATCCTAATCTTTTCAATATTTACAATGAAACATTCCTTCATTTTCCATGTATCGGTCGTGAGTTTCACAGCAAAAATCACTTTTACTTTACTGGCCCACAGCAAAAGCATTTCGGTACCTGTATTGAGATCCAAATTTAATTCAGTCAGTTGAAGGTAAATCTATGTGAACCCTATTAATTTAACACAGCTTTTGTCTTTAATTCATATTGACTAAGAAAATTAATCTTTCAGTCGAGTTATTGAATTTTCATCGAACAACTTTTGCATTTATATACCAATAAGTCTAATTGCCATTTTATTATTTATTTTATCAAATTTCTCCTACCACCCAAACTAAGTCAACATCCATCTTTGTTCTCCCTTCTGCAACACTTGATGCTCAGAAACTTTTGTGATTCCATTTCAAAAATCATGCCGTTATCATTCAGCACAGATTATGGATATGCCATGATAGCTTGCAGATTGGTCCTATATCTCCTTTGCTTTTGCAGTATCTAAACCTCTTGAAGTTTTAAATGTAAATATGTGTTGAAAAAAAGGACATTATTCAAAAATAGCAAGTCCAAACTTAATACGGCCCTTTAAGTCCAAACTTAATACGGCCCTTTGTTGGAACTTAAAACATATGGTCACCGCGATGGACTGGAAAGAAGTGGAAAGTTGAGCTTGTATAGCATGGCGAGTAGAGTGCGCTTGGGTCATGTAGCCTAGCGTGTGGGATCTCTTGTTCGAATTCAGTTACGGTTGGGCAACCGTAGATCTAACTATGAGTATACTTTGAGGGGCAAAAAAGACGTAAGACTAATCATATAATGCTCTTAAAAATATCGTTTAAGCAAATTAAGTCTCGACTATATCCAACTTCAAGACCTCAAATGGTTTTTAGCGGGACAACTTTGCTTTACTGCGATGGAATAAAATGGTTGAAAACTTTATGATTTTTCACGATCACGGGAAAAGTAAAATAAATTTCAACTTATTAAGTTACTCCTTCCTTTAATCGCTACTGTATCTATTAAACTCTCTTCGATTAATACTATCGAAGTGGAAACTTGGATGTCTCACGTAGACTCTAGTGGCAATAGTAGTTCCGATGCTATACCTAACATATTCATAAAATCTATTTTAGCCTAGCTATGTGTCCCTTTGTGTATACTCTTTAACCAAAAATTTTCCTCGGTGTTTCCCCTCCATACTGAAAATCGACCAATGATTTATCGGTACGAAAGACGGTGACATTGAAAACGTTTCCAATTACCGCCCCGTATAGCTCCTTTGCTGTTTGCCTAGTCTGTTAGAAACAGTTGTACCTGATTAAGTTTAATTTTAAATGTACAACACGGTTTTTTCAAAGGTCGCTCCATTTCCATTAATTAAGTCGAATTTGTCGATTTTGTGTCCTCTGTTGTTGATAATGAGTATGAAGTTATATATACTGATTTTCCGAAAGTTTTCAAAATGGGCGATCTTTACATCCTGCTTGATAAGCTTGCCTGGTTTGGCATATCCCATCTCCTGTTTTGCTGTTTTTCTTCCTACATCATCAATCGCACCTGAAAAGCTATGCTAAATCGTTGTTCTTACACTTCTTTTTATCTATTTTCTGGTGTTTTACAAGGCTCAATTCTTGGATCTTTATTATTTGTTATTTTTAAAAATGGTTTTATATCTATATTTTCATCTAAGTGTCTTTTTTATGCGGACGATCATAAACTGTTTCGTGAAATTTCGTCTGCCAATGATTGGTCTTCATTGTAGTTAGATTTCACAGCCTTAATTGCATGGTGTAACAAGAGCGCACCCCCTCTTAATGTATCCAAATGTCGAGTAATGTCCTTTTCTATAAAAACAAACTTTGTATCCGTTGAGTATTCGCTGTGAGGTTATATTTTGCTTCATTTGGGTCAGCATAAAGATCTTGGTGACGTGCTCGACACCAAGAGGAAATTCGATCTACATGTATTTTATATTCCCTCTAGTTCATTAAAAGCTGTTGGTTGCATTCTCCGCTGCTCACATTTCTCCTCGAATATCAACACGTTTGTTCATTTGTTTACCTCCTTAGTTTGCTGCATCCTTGATTATTGCTCCCAAGTAGGGTATCTTTGTTTCGTGTAGTTTACGAATGCTATTAAATCTGTCAATCGCAAGTTTACTCGTTATATATTATATAATTTCAATGTTCCCTATTGTCCCTATGAAGAGCGTATTGCCCGCCTAAACCTAACTTCTTATCTTAATCTAGTTGCTCAGCTTACCCTTGCACAAAAAGGTTTTAAAATATTTTTAAACAATGTTACTTTACAATTATCATCCAATTTTAAAGGGAATATTATGTACCGTTTAACTAAATTTAAGGGTTGACACAATTGACTAAAATTACTCACTTTACAATATTTTTTGAATAATTGTGGCTGCTAGGTGTGTGATGGTGAAAAGTTAAAAAAAAATAATCACTTCTGAATGAATTCGGGCCATCAAATATGAAATATTTGAGATGAATAGTTATTTTCAAGAACAAAAAGATGAGCAAGAAGAAGAACTATAGCCATAACTTCTTGATTTAAAAAAATTATAATTTACTTTTCAATGTGAATTCTTTTTGCTTTGTGAATTAACAGAAGAAATAATATAATCTTCCTTGTACTGACGAAACAAGTTCATCAGTATGCGAATAAAAATACAGCTTACATTTTCCATAACCGCAATTTTTTCGATCATAATTGTTTTTCTTCCATCAATAAAGAAACAGCCCCCAATATCTTCAACTTCTCATAAATTAAACATTATTTAACTATCAATTATCACTTTGCTGTGCGCTGCCATGTTGCATTTTTTTATTATTATTTTCATTATTATGATGGTTTTTCTCACAATTTTTACGTATCACATTTTTGTCCGCTAAAATACAACAAAATTCGACCATATAGTCCAATGAATTCGAATTTTTCGCCAGCGAATATCGACCCACTTGCCGAATTTCGTTGCACAATGTGCTTAAGCTTAATGCTATTCATTTCTACTTTCAAACCTCTATAACTATTTTCCGTGAAAAATCATAAATTCAACCTTACGCTACCAACATTGGGGTTAAAATTTTACTCTCACTCTCATCGAGTGTGGGACGAAACAAATTTTTTTCTTTGCTTTGACGAGAAAAAAAAGTCTCTGAAAGCAAAAGTCAGTGCCGTGATAACGCAACATGCATAAATGTAAAATGCAAATGTTTGTGTATATTGTCATATGCTGAAATTTAATAGCTATAGCAAAGAAGCAACGTCATCAACGATTATGGCAGAAAAAATAAACCTGAATGTGTGAATACATGCAGGGCACACGAATTGCAATTCATTCTTTATGGACAGATGTTAATTATTGCTTTTAATGTTGGTAATTTGACTGTATAAGCTTTTAGGTAATACCCAGCAAAAGTTTCAAATGAATTAATCTTGGGAATTTTGTTTCATCGCTATTTGCCGACGTGTAAAATGTGCACATGTATCAATCTCAGCTACGTCAACCACACATGCATGCGAAATTTACTGTTATTTAGGTACATATATATTTGAGATATTCATATGTTAGTGAGAAAATATATTTATATATGACCGAGTTTGTAAGGTTGTATTTCTTATTAATCGACTGTCGAACAAAAAAACACTTACCAATTTAAGATAATATTCGGTGCTAATTGAAACGTTAAAAGCTATTTAAGAACTAATCAAATTTTAGAATTTGAGCAATGATTTAAAATTAAATTTCAGGTTTAGTTATTGCTTTCGCGAATTTTGTCTATCGTTTAATTTTAGCGAGAAAAGTTTGTTTGTTTTCTTAAAACCACACTGGAATATTGTACTAATGAACATGAGAACGCAAATAACTTTTAGATTGAACCTTAGGGGGCAAAAAACTCTTCTAATTATATTATTGTATCCATCACGTCAATTTGTAGCCCGTAGACTGGACTTTAGTAATATTTTACGAGTCAAAAAATTAATGATCAACTTCCCCAAATTCCAAGGTAAATTATTAATGAATTTTCAGTCTCATACCGGCTACAGATTTTGATTTTAAGGATTATTAATCGAAAGTAATAAATTTTGGCAAGTTTAGCATATAAATTTTAATGTATTTGCATGGAAATTAATTAACTACATATGTACATGCAAACAAATTAATATCAGTATTGTACCTACCGATTGCATGGTACAACATTGATATTAATGTACTTAAGCATTAACTCGTGTGAAATTTTGATTCATCGAAAAGCATCAAAAACGTGCATCTAAAAAATCATCAAAGCTGAAAGTCGGCAGCGAGAAAAGCCTTTTCCAATTGAAAATGAAATGAATTGTTTGATTCGGAATCGCTTATGCATGTAAATACGCATCTTGCGAGCGTAAAACGCGGCAGAGAGATTCGTTGATTTGATAGATTTTCAAAACATGTTTTTTCAAACTATCCAACAACTAATTGAAACATTTTTTCATTTGCAAAAACTTTTCGTTCAGTAAATAAAAAATTGCAAATGATTAATAGCCGTAGACTATTTTCGAAGATACAATTGCGAATTTTCACTTAAACAGCATAGTCGTTAGCACGTTAACGTCAACCCGGTATTTCATTGTGCCTGCGTGTGTCTGGCTCTGCTATTTCGGAAAGTTCCTAAGCTTTAGTCTCACGAGTACAGTCAAGGTGGGATGAAATCAAAAGTGTAGACAATTTATGGAGGAATTTCAATCAAATGTGAGGATCTTGATTTGATGCGTTTATTGATACGTGCTTCGATTATTTATTACCGATTGTTGTGCGTCAATATGCAAGCAAATGGAATCATTATGGTTGATTGGTGATGATTTTTTGTATTCCGTGCGATTCTAACGGTCGAATGGGCCAAATTGAATGAATAGAATATTGATCAAAGACAGGTATGTAATATCTTAAAATACCTAACTAATATTGCCCATTTTTATTTATGTTACCACAACTGAACCCATAAATAAATCATTTAAAAGCTGTTCGAATTTTTAATTTTTAAATATATCTAACGTCTAAATTATTAAGTGCCGGTTGATTTTAGAGAAAGTAGTTAAGTTTTTTGTAAACTCTTCACGAGAAAAGAAAGAATAAAGGAAAAGGAAGAGAAAATAAATTTTGAGATAAATGAAGTCTGAAGTCACAGACTAATTACTTGGACCTTATTCTGGGCAGCAAGCTCACCTAGAAGGTGAGTCTAGAGGAAAGATTCCTTCCTCTGCATTGAAATTCCATCTTCATCTTACCCCGTCCAGGCTCTTGTTAGAAACGCTACCGTAAAAGCTATCCTCACGCTTAAGGAATCGGGGCACTTCGAGTCAAGATCCCTTGGTCACAGTAGTATTGGGCAGGGGCAAGCAAGATGCAGAGACAACTTGGTCCCCACTTTTTGTTTCAAACAAAGATATCAAGCGGATCAGATGCCGGAAGTTTCTGATGCGATCTCCGGTGCCACTGCCCGGCACTAGAGAGAACCAGATAACGCTGCTTCGTTGAGTCCTGGCTGGTGGACTTCACGCACGTGGCTAAGTATCTTTGCAGAATATCCTTCAATTCACAAAAAGGTCTAGGGCCTTTAATGGCCATTGGTTGGGCTAAACCTTTAAGCTCCAGAAAAAAACCTAACCTAATCTAGGTACAGTTAATTCCAATTCCTTTTTTATTTCAATGATATGGTAGATTTTGTCATTTTTTACTAACAGGTTCTAGCATTATATTTTCAAATGATGATGATATTTTAGTGAAAGTAATAAAATATGTTTCTATTTCAAACATTTTGACAGCTTTGCGGGCGATAGCCCATAGAAACTTTCTACCTCAACAACTTTTAAACATTGTTATCGGATCGAAACCAAATTTATGATGATTTAGCATAAAGGGTAATAACATATTTAATTTTTATAGATCTGGCGATTTTTTTAAAATTGTCAATTATTATTTTTATAAAAAGGATCAGATATAGCAAAATAACGGTTTATACGGATGACACATCACAGCTCAAAACGACACTGATCTCAAGGTTTCGTCTTTCAAAAAGGTTTACATCAGGTCAATGTACCCTTTTTGCTGCTTCAAATAATTTTAAAATTAAAATGAAAGTGTAGGCATAAAACTGTTTATGAGACGTTGATTATATTTCAGGGTTAAAAAAATAATCAATATTTTTTCGATGAGCCCATTAAAAGTTAGTTTGCGCTGAATCATGGTGTATGGTGTATAGTTCATGATGTACCTGTATAGTTGCTATCAAAGTGAAAAGATGTCATGGCCAACAATAGAAGGAGCAAACTTACAGTATTGTATGTTGTTTCTGTTCGACTGAGGAATGAACGCAAATGAAGCAGTGAAAAAATTATTGATACTTACGGAAATATTTCGGAACTAAACAAGTGTCGTTGGTGGTTTAAAAAGTTTGTTTAAAAACCATTTGTTTAAGAACAGATGGAAATGGAAAATGTAAAGAATGTCGCACGAAAAAGAGGATCATATCTTGAAGGGATTGGTGGATTCAGATCCTCATCAAACATTGAGCAATCATCATCAAAGATTGGCTGTTCACAGTTCAGGACCATCATTTTCATCATCAATTGTACATGCAAGAAATTCGCATTCTTCATGAATTAAAGGAGACGGTGCTCGATCAACGGCATACCGTCTGCGCGAATTTTTTTTTTCGGTATGAAGCCAATCCATTTTTAGACGAATTGTAACTGGAAATGCAAAGTGGGTGCTTTGTAATAATCCTGCAGAAAAAAACAATGGCTTTTTTTTCTGCAAAAGTACCTGTTCCGACCCCTCGACCATCACTAACAATAGAGAAGGTCTTTGTTTGTGTGTGGTCGGATTTTAATAGAACTGTACACTATAAATTGCTCGAAACTGGTCGGACCTTTACAACGACAGTGTATTGCGAATAGATAGAGCGAATGTAACAGGAGCTTAAAAAAACCGATCTGTTTCAATCAATAAAAAAGGATCCTTCAACACGATAATGCTGCACAAAAAAATACAGGAAAAAATAAAAGAACTTGAATTGAAACTCTTAAACCATCCACTCTTTTCATCAGGTATTGCGCCGTCATCTTTTCAAATCGTTGGAGCATAAATTAAGCAGTGAAAAATTTAATAATGTTGGAGTAGTAAAAGCGTACTTAAAAATCCAAAGACTTTTTTAAAAAGAGAATCGAACAACTGTGTTTACGCTAGCAAAGAGTTTTAAAATTCAGGACTTCATTGTTAATGTATTGGTAATTAAAGTTATTTATAATGTTAAATTTAGAATAATATTAATTTTATTGATAATTAATGATAATCGGTGTTTTGCGCCAGCAACAAAATGGGATTATTTTTCGGTCCCCCGAAGTATTAAGCGTCTAAATAATATTTTTTGTTCATGTAATTCAGGGATATTTAAAACATATTCATCAGGTAGTTAACAAAATTGAAGCACTTTGTGATATTCCAGCGTTTCCATTGATAAATGTGTTCTTGTTATCGATTAAACTTGCCAAAGAGTCAGAAGAAATTGATCTAAATAATAATAATCCTGAGGAACTATGGGCAAAAAATATTTTAAACCAACGATTGAAGCAACTTTGACCGCGCAGGACTCATTTCGTTGTTGCTATTTTTTGAAAGTGAGGAGAGTGAAAGCTTTTTCAAGATCTATTTTACTCATTTTGCACGAAATTGTCATGAGCAAACGGGAAACTAAAATAATTTTTATTTTTAAGGTTTGTATACTGTAAAGTATAATAAGATGATACCAAAAATCCTGTTTCTTTATTATGCTAATAAAGTGTGAATTGATATGAAAAAACAGGCTTTTCCCCCACTAAATTGGCTGCGTAGCCAAAATATTTTTTTTTTGGAAATACATAGTACCTTCTTCTTCTTCTTTTAATTCGATCATTACCTCAAAAATTAGGTTCGCCATTAAAGAGTTTCTCGATAAGTATCAATGGTTGTTGAAAATCGAGTCAAACAGAACGACACTTTTCGTCAGATTATTAATTCTTTTATCCAGCACAACACAAAAGAATCCAAAACGGGGTCAATGTCCAAGCCGCTACAAGATCAAACATTGAAAAATTATCATAACTATTAAAACAGTATTCTCCTAACATAGATCTAATTAAAGCCAATCAAATCATTCATAATTATTATGCACGATCATTCATGTTTTTTTTTGTATTAATTCAGAGCCCTTGAAACTTCTTCATTAATCTCATGACTTACCTAGAGCTATGACTTAAAATCCAGGGGGAAAACCATAGAGTTCCAATGAACATCAACTACACCAAATAGCTCAAAATAGTCGTGAGTCTTTTATTTAACATTCACTTCATAGAGTACAAAATCTAAAACTGAGATTTTGATCGCCAACGCGAATCGGTGCGTTTAATTGTGGTAGACAGCCATTCACCTTGTACGATCATGTTCCTGAATTTTGTCGGCAAACGACGGCACACATGAACTTTCGGTAGAATAAAAGGCTCAATGAAATTAAATACTTGGCAATTTTTTTAATTAGTGTGAAAGACAATTAAGACAATGACAAGTACAAAGAAAGATACTAAGATAGCTCGGAAATTGGTGAGTGTTAAATGTTGAGTTTAACTTTTGAGAAAATATAGTATTTTATGCGTTTTGGGCTTGATAATATATTGTAAACATTATACCCATTTTAACTAAAACGAAATTTAAGTTGCAATTTTAACTATTTTTTCGCTGAAAAATACCTAGATAGCAAGATCTGACAGATATAATATGAAATTATCTACATATCTCTTTTACGCAATAAATCTCTACAAATTGCAAATACCTAAAGGTGCAGGCTGAGTTTATGGTCAGTATAGTCTATAATGCAATATTCACTGCAAAAAACATTGACACTTGCAACACATCCTTCACATACCATGACCATAAAAACATTTTATGAATCTTACGAGTCGATAAATCAATATATTTATCTTTAAACTAAAATAAAGAAATTGCAGAGCAACATCCTTAGCACAAGCATTTTAAGAGCTTTACTTGCGAACTCTTATGTGGTACTTTTCAAATCATACACATACACCATGTGCCGAAATCGCATTACAATTACGCAATCGTTCAGTTCAATGACTTGTATTTTCAATTCTAACGTGCACAAGTACATCAACATACTTACACCCTTAGGGAAAATTTATGGTGCAATAACTTCAATCTTATGGCAGTAACGATCACACTCCCACACAATTCTGAATATGCTCCAAAAAACCAAAGACTTAGGCCAGTAACCTGATATTGCGATATGCACTTCTTATGTTTTCTGCTCTGTGCACTTTGGCGCACTTACATACATCTATCGTAAATTCACTCTTAAGCACAACGGACAGAAAAACTATTAAAACTTCCAAAGACTTTTACGAAATAGCCAGGGGACCGACACAATGCACATTCGATACGACAAAAATACTATATCTATCGCAAACCGGACACTGGACACGACACTTTCCTGTGCACTATGGTTCCACTTGTCAGTTTCACATAAACGTTCATACTAAGTGTTGGTAATCGACTGTCGTACGTCTTATATCAATTCATGCGGCATGTAAACAGAAAACAACATATAAAATCATAATAATAAATTAAAGGTACCTTGCCTGTTTGCCTCCTGTCTGTTTGTCGCAAAAGTGCGAGACAGGCGAGGTTCTCAAGTGCGAATGGCGGCATCCAGATTCTTGAACTTGAATTCACTAATATGTTTGTACCGAGTGTTTGCTACTGGTAGAAATGATGAATACTTTTTTTTCGTAATTTTGTCGTTGGATCACCGCGAAACGACGACGGGTGAAATTGAAGATGTTTCAAGAGTTTTGTACTCAGAATTATTTTAGAACGAATTATTGGGTGTTCGCAGAAAATTTGATGGTCATGTTCTAGTAAGTCAGCAGTTTACAAGCGATTTGTGGGGCGAGCCATTACAGACGAATTGACGAAATATTTTGATGAAGACTATTTTATGATGTAATTGATACTTATCGAAGAAGTTAGTGAAAAGTTCATACACATTTTGATTCGTTCTTGAAGTGGAGGGGAGAATTAGAAATAGCGTAATTTCTTTTAGTTTTTACTTGAATTAATAATAACGGTGTGGCAATACGTTTGCTTTGCTTACCAAATTATAAAATACAAGTTATGAAATATAACCAGGCAACGCCAAATTGATGGTGATTATGATTATTTTATTTTAAGATAAAATTCCTGTGAACTGAACTGTGAATTTCACGATTGTTTTTACCAGGACTATAGTAAGATCAATTTTTTCTGACCATTAATGCCCTTTTTGGCTACTTGTGTAGACTACTTCTTCGAAATTAAGGTCAATCTGAAAATGTTGGCACATTGGTCTATGCAAAATGCTAGTATCGCCCGGCGAAAGCCCAGAAGTCCGCTTGTGGTTAGAGTGGCAAGAAGCCTTTCCGATCATCAATAAGTGCTACTTGTAGTGTCGCTCCCTCTTTAGGCATTCAATGCTCTTGCGCCAACTCCTCCTGGGCCTAAGAAACTAGAAGCTCAATTTTTAAAGCTCTGAGGATATTACAAAATGACCCATCAGACACTTTGTCCGATAAGGACAAAAAGTCCCTTCAATGAGGAATCAAATTTAATGAGGAGAACCCGCTCTCTCTCTTAACCCTGCAGAAACGAAAGAGGTCAGGTGAGCAAAAGGGTCATAGCAGACAGATAGCTTAAATGCCAAAGTAAATGGCTGCTGCTCCAAGGCCACCTCGGTCTTTCAGTGAAACGACGAAAGAAAACCTTACATGAGGTATGATTGATGCTGGCAAAGGAGATGCTCAAAACTCGCTATAGATTAGGCAGGTTCTGTTCAATGTCTGCTGCAAACTGTCGAAAGCCAGCACGTGTCCTCTGTCTCTGTCAAGCAGGCTATATCCGAACTGGGGGAACTTTGGCCAGGTGTCAGACTAAAGGTTGTGCCGAAGGACGAGATCTTCAGTCGGCCCAGATGAAGGACATGGACTCTCTGATTTTGCACTGATCTATTGGCATCAGGCTCCAAGATTTTCCGACGGATGATTGGAGGATGTACAAAATTGACAAGCCTGTGGAAAATTGACGGGAGGCTCTTCTCATTTCAAATGAGTAGCCGGTATCGATTTTAAATCGCCACATGTGCATTATTTGGTACGGGGCCGACAAATTGTCTTTGAGTGTTTTCAAGAGTGATAAGTGTAAGGGTTCAGGATCGAAATACAACCCAAAGCAGGAGGCTCTGACAGCAGAGCAGTCATCTGGCAAAAGGTGTCTCACTCTCTCTAGGGGTGCGTCTATGTAAGATTCAAATGCGGAGTTTTGTCAATTGATGAGGTCAGTGTCGGGACTACCTCTGATTTGGGAAACTTTCAAGATCTCCTGAATCTGGAAACAGAGGAGGGTAGTGATACTGCCCTAACGTCCGCAAGGACCTCAGCTCAACTCCAGCTGATAATGGTGAGGGTGCTTTAAATTAACCTTCCCCGTTCTAAAGCAGTAACAGCTGCCTTGCTTCTGCGCTTCCTGTCTAATACAGGGGTGAAGTTGATATTAATCTAAGAACAGTGGGTTGTAAGCAACCGAGTTTGCAGGCTGTGCAACAATGGTTACATACTGATTACACCCGACAGTGTGTAAAAACAACGAGTTTCTATTCTTGACAAGAATACATCGGCATTATCCTTGTCCTTCACGACTTTTGTCACAAGAATAAGTTGGCTATTGCAGCTGAAATTAATCGGAAGACATTTTCGTTTATTTCTTGCTCATGGCACACGACATCGTCAACGATGTAGTGGCTGCAGCTGATAAAAATGCTCATCATGAGCATTTGCTCTAAAATGCTAATCATGAAGAATAGGGCAGCTCCGACACAAATGGTCAAGGCGAGTCACTCTTTGACTTCATTTGGGCTTCAAAACTGTCCAATTTGAAGACAAAAAAATATTTTAGACCATCACAGCCGATTGGTACGCAATTTCCCTGAATTATCTTAAATTGTTGTATGATTCAATGTATGCAAGGACGGATGAAGTTATTTTGAATAAAAGAAGTACACATTATCAAATCATAAAAAAATATCGGTTTTTAACAAATTTTGAGGTTTAAATCGTGAATTCTATAAGTTTAAAAACGCTCCAAGAAGGATAATCGCAAAGTGGATTGTAGACGAGTGTAGGGCCTTAGGGAAGATTAGCAATAGAACGGTTAAAAATCGAGACGAGGTGATAGAGCGGCTTGGAAGAGTGGCAACAATAGGGGAAGATGAGCTAGTTCTATCATTTGATGTCAAGGCTCTGTTCCAAGCGTGCTGGTAAAACAAGCACTCACGTTCTTTGAGGACTGGCTATTAGAGATGAATAGCTCACCGGAGGGGAGGCAGAAAGCTAAGGACTATTGGAAACTTGCGTCGGTTTGCATGACTGAAAGTTGCTTTACTTTTAGGGGGAAATACTTTAAAGCTATGAAAGGTGTTGCCATGGGAAATCATGTATCCCCACTTATGAGTGAGATATTTATAGACAGACTGGAAAAAAACTTCATGAAGAAGATTCGCTTCTTCGTGTCTGGTTAAGATATGTAGACGACATTCTAGCTATCGTAAAAAAAGATGCTTTGACAGAAACTTTGGAGAGGTTGAACCAAGCACATAAGGATATCCAATTTTTAATGGAAGTCGAACACAACATTTAAAAAAAAAAAAATAAGTTCACATTAAAACAATTTATAAGTGCCCCTATTATATCGAGCTAATTTAGCGGGCGGAAATTATCAGTACATCAAAACAAAGCTGACACAAGATAACGATACATCGCCAGCGCTCACCTAGTGTACATGAATTTATGCGAGATCGTAGACTCCTTCATTTCGGATATAAAGTTTAATGCTCAAAAAAAAAAAATACAAAAAGAATTATGTAAAATCATTTCTGAATTGGCTGTCCTTATTCAAACGGCCAGTAGTGAATATAAGAATTTGTGATGAAATCAGTAAATCAGGTCGATTAAAAATGACTTATTTTCATGAATTTTTTGCAGCGAGCAAAGTTTAATATTTTTTAAGTTTCAAACTTAGACATTCTAGAGGTTTTTCTAAGCTTTGGCTATTTGGTTTATTATTTAAGTACGTACAAAGTGTTTGCTTACAAAGTCTTACTAATGTTCAGCAACATTTTCTTGTGTAAACAGTAACAATTAGTACATACTAAAACATCGCATCAACCAGCTTACTGACCACTGATCCACCTAGCGCACTGTTGTCACTACAACTTTCTGTTCGGCCTTCGTGAATCGTGTTGGTCATTATATTAAGTGTTTACGATACAATTAGAATTGATGTTCATGAATCCACGAAAACAAACATTTCAAGGAATGATTTACTGAATGGACCATAAGCTCTAACGATTGGAAGCGCAAGCTTCCATTGAAGATTGAAATATTGAACAAGTGCTAATTAATCATCGGCTTCCAAGTACCACACAGAAACCTTTCAGTTTCGTTGTTCCTTCTGTGAAATCTTCAACAATGCACGAAAAAAACTCTCTGAAAAATAACCGCAACAGAGTGAAGGATGCCATAGATTTATGTGGGACGGAGACAATTTTTCGATGAAACAAGAGTGACCCATGCAAGCAGAAAAAACCAGTGAAAATGACTGCATAAGCTTAAGTAAGAGTCCTGAACATATCTACTAGCGTGTTTATTTTGAGGTTTTTAATTGATTATGATTTAAACGTGTCTTCACATGACTTTGAAACAAAAACACAGATATGTCTTTTCAGAGACATTAACCTTGCCAATATTCATGCCATCATCCAAAGAACTGGTGAATGATTCAGGTAATTTCGAAAATTGCAGCATATGGTATGAAATATACGAGTACTTAAGTTAATAGATCTTTTACCTTATGAAAGTTTTTACACAAACTTTGAACGAAAATTTTAACTTGACTCCATACCAGTAAGATACTCGCAAATATAGTTATGAATCAACAATTTATAATTCCATTCGGTCCATTTGCTATTAATGTTTATAATGCGTTTCTTTAAGCAAACATAGATCATGATCATTTTCATGCATGTTTAAAGTCATCAACGAAATTATCTTTCTGCAGAGAATAAATTTTGAAAATTAGTATGGCTCAAGGCAAAGATTCTCTATCGGAAAGCTCTCGTGATGAAACTGGGTTGGATTACATCCAAATTTCATAATTTATGACCAAGAAGAACAAATGGAATGACTTTTTGAATATTTTATATCGAAAGGTTTAATTTTTCGTTTAACATTAGATAAAACTTAAAGAATACCAGCAAGACTTTTAATTTATGGCCTTTTTGATCCGATCGGGCATGATTTCATGAACAACGTTTTGAAGCTCTAATCGATGGCAATAAATAACACTGTGATCATGAAAATCTGCACAATGTTGAATCGCTGAACTGATGTTGAATGATTGGGGTGATTGTGATTCATTTTGTGTATTACTGTGCTAAAGTCTCATAATTGCGAGTCTGGTTATTTGCTTCCAAAATATATTCGCACGCTTCATCAAAACAATATTTGGAATTGGGTAGCGAAAATACTTCTACTAAGGGGCGAAGCTCAAATGAAGATCGACGGAAATGACTTTGGTCTTTGAAACACATTTAACAACAAATCAAACAAGCTACATCACACGGCGTGCTAAATTTGCATGAACAATTGTTTGTATTATATTTAAGAGGCTGGTCCTCGGATAAATGAGTATAATAGTAGCAGTCGAACATCAGTCTTACACGTAGCAGTTTCGAAGTATTTACATGTGCATGAGTGCCACAGCTTTAAATGTCTAACAAAATATTTACTTTATGCTATTAAACAAGAGCACCGACATTTCATTTGCATTTGCTTTTGCAATGCAGCGTGGTTATCAAAATGTGTTTCAATATTATTTTTAAAATCTAGGTGAATATTATATACAGATTTATGCAAAGTGGTACATACATAATGCTATCTAATTTGAATGCATTAGTTTTACTAGGCTTTCGCTCGTCAATTGACTGAAATTTGGCTTCGGTTTCCATTTTAATTTTTGGGTCAATCATCTTAATTGAAAAATTTGTGACTGGGCGATTTACTAAAAAAATAGTTTTTACTACTATAAAAAAAGCTAGTAGAACTCCCATAACCGCCACCAAATTTCGTGTGTGTTCGATTCAATATTTCAGCCAATCAATAAAAAACACAACATATGTGCATCCAAATGGTCGATTAAGAATTAAACTTGTTATACCAATAAATCGCAAACAAAAAACATATTATTCTTGCCAATCAGATTCTCACATCGTAAACGTAACTGCGCAATCGAACAAGTTCAATAACTTGCAAACAATTAAAATCTTCCAGACATTCGAAATTAAAGTGAATGGGAACAAAAACTCAAAATTCAAAATAACAGGCAAGAAATCATGCCTACTCCTACTCCTGTACTGCCGACGACACCCATTCACTTATCTCATTTCAAGAATGGAGCTGCTTACATTGCATAATAATACTGACAGGAAAAAGTCGATGGCATCGGGTCAAATGGACGTTTTCAAAGTCATTATTTAATCGTTTCTGTCATCTAGATTGCTAAGAAAAACTTAATTTATTCATCATCGATAGATACTATCATACTATTGAGTATCCAAGATTTTTTTTTACATAATCGATATTAGTTTGGGTAGTGTCAAACGAAAAATTAGAAAGAAAACATTACGCACCAGACGATGATTAAAATCTTCTTCTGAGAAATCGAAAGATCATTTTCAGTGTGTTGGTGCATTATGTATAGGTTTCGATATCATTTTAATTTCGGAGATATATCTATAATTGATAGAGTAACACTGAAGATATTATGAAGTGGCGGCAATGTGTCTACGAATTTATTTTTCATTGATTAATGATTGAAGTAGTGAGATATATGAGTCTTGAAAATGATGAATTTCGGAGCGTTTGAGCGTGGGTTGTGGTGAGTTTGGTTGAACACTGGGTCTTCGTAAATTGTCCTTTATAGATTGGGAGTGCTAGGAAAATTTATGGTTTTATTATTTTTTTTATTATTATTTTAAAATTGATAAAGAACATGAAGAAAATTTAAGTTTTTCATCGATTCAGTTTGCAATTTTTCAATATTTCGCCTGTATTGTATATGCTGCAATGGGATCATTATCTAACGAATCAGTGGTTCTATCATCTAGTTGGCCCAAATTCCATAGAAAACTCTCTAGGTTCATGCACCTTTTTTTCAGCTCCAACTTATTATTTTTTTCTAATTTTTTTATGGGCTTACAATTTAGTCAGCTGCAATTTTACCTTTCAAGAATATAGAAAATATTTTTGAATTATTTATGAAGTTTTTATTTTTTATCTATTGTTTGAAAATTTGAATCAAGCTAATTATGCCATTGCTCAGTTTAAAAACAAAACGGAACGGTCGAATGACAGCTTATTTACTTAAAAAAGAAAAAAAAACTGAATATTTTTCAAATCGTTGCCGAGAAAAACTTACTTAAGCGCAAAAAACATGATTAATTATTTAGGAAACATTGCCAAAGGTGGAAATGTTTTTAATGCCATAATTGAGGGTTTGTCATTTTAAACCAAATATTTGAATTTTAAGACCAATGTTTCTTTTTAAAAAAATCATCAATATATGCTTTTAGTGTCAGAGACAAAAGCAAAGTTGGCAGGGAGGTAGGAACTAGCTAAATTTTATTTATGATTTATATTTAATTTTTTTTACACTTTTACTCATATGGTAACTATGCGAAGTGGCTTAAAATGATTACTACATATCAATGTACAAACAACTGTTTAGATCTGAATACCTAGTCCTTTTTAAAATTTTCGGGACCAGCCGTCTCCTTCTAACCGATCTTTATGTAGATAATTTTTTTAGTAGGTATGTCGAAACTCTCAAGAAGGAACGAAAGCCGTCCCCCTCGAAGTGAAGTATGAAATTTACACGTGATGCGTTTTTTTGTACTCTTGGGCAGGGTAAGCTAAGGTAAGTACATTGAATACAACAACAATCGCGCGACGGTTGTTGTTGTATTCAATGAACTTACCTAAACTTACCTTAACTTATCGCATAGGGTAGATATATGCCCAAAAGTAATGATTTACCTTTTTTTAAATAAATATTTCATTTATTTTTATTTATTTTTTGAAACTATTTATTATTCAGTAATTATTCAATGTTTGATTATTTTTATTTCAAATACTCGAGCAATTATTTAGTGTGTTTGATATGCTGTAATAAGCTTTTTTTGACTGACCCATCTGCAATTTATTCTTCCTAAATCACGTAAGTGTTGCACCATCAGTGTTCCTTCAAATGACAATATGACTCCACATAAAGATCAATTGAGCTAGCTGACCGAAGAATAGAAACATCGAGTATTAAAAAGTTATAAGACATTCTGTTTTGATAACATTTACGTAGAGTTAGTGAGGCTAAGTAAAAATATAATTAAGACCTGATCCTTTCTCATATGATTCACCACCATTTTCCCCACACGGGGCGCCACAATGCATATAAGTGTTATCCTTACTATTTTCTCGAGATAATAACGAAATGGAAATAAAATGAAAAAATTGTTGGAACAATAGTTATTTTAAGGTCAGATGCTGGTGAAACGTGGAAAATCTGTGTGATTTTTCATGTTTTGAACATATATTTGACACTATGGTTAAATTACTTATGAAGCTCCAACAAAACATAAACCGTGCGAAATCCATGGACGTCTAGATGCAATTCTAGATGCAATACGTAAATTGCATTCAGGTGATACTGATTATATCGTAGGAAATGATAGTTCAGGAATATTTTCAGCTAGAAAATTGTTTTCAAGAATGAGGAGCTCACATTACAAGCTTAAAGTTCACTTATTTTATATGTCAAATGACTTCTTAGATTCACAATATTGAAGCGCATGTAATAATTTTGCACTGGTAAAATATTAATAATTTAATATGCATTAATAAGAGGGATGTATTAAGACGCAAGTCCCAACCAACCGTAAGTGGAGAAGAACTGGGTTAGTGGAGAAGGAAAATAAGGTTGGTTATTTTAAAATAGATTTCTATATCATATCAAAAATTGCAATCCAAAAATAATCGTTTTGCAAGTAATTTTCTAGTTTTTCATCTCCAACATACCACTAGCAAAGAAAATTTGGTATTATATTTTATTTATTTTTATTTATTTAAGAAAATCATTTAATAGAGACTAGTAAGGCATATCAAAGTGGTCAATTTTTTTTAAAGATGCAAAATATACCTTAAAATCGAATTGATTGCAAGCACGTTGTAAATTTCTTTTTATAGACGAAACAGGCTTATTGAAGGCGTAGCTAGCCCGATAAGAAGAGATAGATAAAATATTGACATTAAATGAGACGGTCTGTACTCATTAATCCTAATAATAAATCAAGCAAACATAAAATTTTACTGTTATATAGAATTGTTTTTTCCATAGTCATAAACAATAACTATCATCGTCAACATTGCAATGCAATTGTCAAAGAAAAAAATGTACTTAAAATTTTTCAAGGCGAAATTTCGTAAATCGACTTAACGTACCCTAACTAACTAAATATTTACAAAAAACGTTATGTTGTAATTTATGCAAAAATGACAATAGCTATAACTTTTAAATACCTGTCCAATCGCATCCAATTACCAAACAAAACTAGAACATTTCTCATACGAAAAACAAAAACACGCGCCAAGTCCCACCAACCGAATTCCCATCATCATCGCATAAGACCTTGCATTCGAAAACAATAGAAGGTATTGTTTAAGACAAAACACTTTGCCTAAATGCACTTTACCGACAATTTTCGCCACCAAACAATACACAAAGCAATTCATTCAAGTACTCGTGCGTACCAGCCAGTCAAATAGCTTGAGGTCAGCAGCTAGAAAATAACAATTGCACGGAATTCATTTTCCGACTTTGCGATTTCGAATATGTAGCTTGTGTATGCAGTTGGTTAGCTAGTGTGGCATTTCGCAAGCATTTAAATGTTTTCACATGTTTCCAGCAATGGCCCGAAATTGCGAAATATTTGAAACTGTTTGATCATTTAAGACGCTAAAATGGAACATATTAGTGTCTGTCTCGTAGCAATGCTGGCTGCGTCCACGAATTCGCGTCGTCTGAAGGGCTCTCAGCACCAGCAGCGAACTCGAGCCGAGTAATGGATATTGTGGATTGCGCCCACCGCACAATCGGTATATCTACTTCTTCTAGATCGGTTGCGAATTGAGCATTTCGAGAAACCAAGTGACAGTCAAATAAAAGCTAAATTACTGACACCAATCGTGTATGGTCTGGTTGAATGAGCTTGCAGGAGACATCAGGAAATCTGATCAACTTGTGAATTGGTGGAGGTGTAGGAAAAGAAAGGAAAAATTGAGGTGGAAAATGATAGTCCATGAAGATACAAGAAACCTGTGATAGCCACAATTTGCGAAAATTGGTCTCGGTGAAAAATTGATAAGCAACCTGGATACTAAAATGAAAAATGGATGAGCAACCTCTCGATAAAAAGGATTTACTACTACATTTTAAGAGAGATATTATAAAAACAATACGACCTTTTGGCATAATAGCTTTTCGATAATACATTTTCAGTCTTATTTAGTTTTTTTTTTTTTAGAAAAAAAAAACAAAATATTTATTGCAAAATTTTTAAAATTCTTGAGTACTTAGGTAATACTCATGTGTGTCATTTTCTTGGTATAGGCTGTGTAATTGTTGGTACATACCACGAACATCCAAGACCCTTTCAAAACGATAAGTTCACGTGCCAGTAAACATGTCTTCTTAGAAATAATTATTGCATCTTATCAGACCATTCAATACCTCAAGCACGCTTTGGCACAATCAATTACTCAAAGTTTCGATTCGTAATCGTACCACTCAAAGTACTACGCCACATAACAAAGTGCTTCCAGAAATCACCTGCTTACCTGCTTACTCACGCACCGAGACTCACAATTAAAACATATCATGCTCAAATGCATTTCAAGTTTTCTAATCGAAAAGACATTTTGGATACAGCCATAAACTTTCCATCGATTGCACAATGTTCTCGATCGGCTAATGTCGACTTATGCAAATTCTGATTGCATCCAAGTGGCGTTCTCATCTTCATGCTGCAATTTCTTTGCGCATCAATCCTCCCGAAGACGTGTCGGACGCGGATGGTTTCGGTTCGATGGTAGAGGCAAATGCCAACCAGAACCTGAAGTGATCTATCTTCTTGTATTCGTGCCATGGGTCAGCGGCAAGGTAACTCAACGCCACATCGCGCCAGTCTTCGTGATCTCGAAGCAAAGGTTGATTAAGGTATTAAGTGATAGATGACCGTTGAAGTGGATGGCTTGAAAGGCTTAAATGTCGCTTTCGTCATCGCTGAGCCAACAACAATGTGTCGCTACATGCATATGTATGCAGAGGTGAGTGAAAGCTGCAATGGATAAATCATCCTGGGCAATTGATATGATCACTGAAGCGATCTCGATTTGACTATTAATCGGATGATAATAGTGAAATTTCGATGGCTTTATCGGTTTGAATGAATTAAGGTTCTGATGCAACGAACGGAAAGTTACAATTATTGAAGGGACGAACGATCATTGAGAGACGTTGATATTTGACGTGGTCTCTGAATATATCTATGGAGAAAGTATTGTTAGTAGGTTGTATCGTGGGATTTCTATTGATTACGAGATGTGTCAATCAATCGATAATCCTCCTTAGCTGAGTAAATATTAGCGGTTAGTTGAATTTGTCGTTTGATTTCCACAAGCTTATTCTCAAGCTTCGAGAGGTTCGTCTCGAAGGAAACAAAGTGGTCTATGTTTATATGGTTATAAACCTCTATCGTTATATTTTGCTTTACTGTTGCCCATTTTTTTGATTGAGCCGTGATTTTTGTTTTTCGCTCGTTAATTCGAAGACCAATTTCTTTGGCGATTTTGCCTAAGTTTATAAATACTTCCTTGACGTCGTTGAAGGAACGTGATATAATATTGATGTCATCAGTGTAAGCTACTGACTACATCGACTTAAATAGTGTCAACGGGTATTTTTCTGATGGCAGTATTCCAATGGTAAATTGAATAGTACAGAAGCTACCCCTTCACCCTGTTTTAACCTTGGATAGCAGCGAGTTAGTTAAATCTTCATGAGCTAGCCCTTGTGATGTTCGTGAATCGCACTAACTTTGGGGAGAGTCTGAGCTGCAGCATAATGTTGCGTAATGCGGTTTGGTCGATGCTATCACAGGCTTTTTTGAAATCAACGAAAATTTGATGAACATCGGTGTTGAAATCACAGCATTTTTGGTCTGTTCTCGATCTCTCTCGTCTGAAACCACCTTGATAGTGGCTAAGGATTTTTTCAGTATGATAGGAAATTCTAAGTTTTGAATTTAAAATTTCGGAAATTCTAAGTTTTTAAATTTTTAGTTCGTTGGAAGTTGAAGCCTGAATACTCCGCCTCGATAATAGCACTGGTTATGGCTATGAAGGTATTTTCAATACTTTGTTGAAATCTCCTCTTCTTTCATATGTGTTCTGCGGTGGTATGAAAGCCAAATTCAACAAACTTTTTCTTGACGCTAAATCTTGCCATTTCAATATCCTGGCCATAGCTGAGACGTGGTTGAACGAGTCACATCATAGTGAGGAAATCCTTGAATCTAATTGCATATCTGGATACCATATAGGTAAAGGTTCATTTTAGCGTTAGGTTTAGATGAACTTGTTTCTCTTTTCTACGAAAAAATCTTTTATCCCATTAACAAGTATATGTAAAAGATAAAAAACGCAATAAACGTTTTAAAAAAGACAATAACTTTAAAAAAAGACAATAATTTAAGACAATTAAGGAACCGACGAAACAAACTTTATCTAGCAATTAAAGATGATCGCCATATCTGCGTCGGGCTAAAGGAAAGTAACGATCTTTTATCCAAAGAATTCTCAATTAAGTCTCGTGAATGAATAATTATATGAATAATTATGATACGTGACTTCAATGGGTAACAAAATTGTTAATGACCCGAGAAAGTGTTTTGACTTCGTAAATATGAAACGAAAAATGACTGGCTATCCCTATTCACAAGGAACTCTATGTTTTCTCTAAACTTACTTTGCCCTATTATGTTTTACTTTATTTTAATTTATTTAATTCCTACTTTACTTAATTTTTATATACTTATATATATTTATTTATTTACTCCTTTTTTTAATTTTTTCATTGTATTCCATCTGCAATTGGACAGTTTGCCTCTTGAATTGAATATGCACCAAATAAATAAATAACTACATAAGTCCTCCAGCAGTCCTCCCCATAAGGCTAGAAATTCATCTTTATCATCTTTCTTTTATCTTTCTTTTATCATTTTATCTTATCTTCACTCTGCGATCTGTATATGAGTTGAAGCTTAAACTTTCCAGATGTCATCCACCGGGTTTCATTGGTAGAGGACTAGTTAAGGTTGAAATTGAAAGAGAAAATTAAGTACAAAAATTTAAAAATCTTATTACTTTGGTTCTACCCGTAGAATCCATTAAAAGAGTATGCGAAGAGTAACAGCTCTAACATCATATTTCTAAAATTCACGAATTAATGATCAAATTACAAACGACAGATAGTTTTTAGCAAATAGAATTCAATTCTATACAGCTCGTTGATATCATAGTATGTACCTACTTTCCATAAGATAGCAGATAGAATTCATTCCATGCCCAATCCTATTCAAATTTATCCACAATAGCACATTTTGGTCAAAATCACTCGTCACTTGAATACAAACGCTAAATTACCCATCGTTCATAGTCATGTCGCATCTCATCAACGATGCAGCGAGGAAGCAACTCTGGAATGCTGAAATTACTGCAGATGCCGAGAGTAAAACAGAAAAAAATTTGAATGTCAATTTCATTTTCATGGTTCCGCACTTTCAGTGGGATTTGTGTCACCAGCAAAAAAATCTGCGGACGTAAGACATACACACACACAGCTGATAAGGTTCAACGCCGTGACCATTCTTGGTGACATTCAAATGCTTAATCTGATGACTTTGACCTTCGCGCGTCAATGCCTTACCGAAAAACCGCAGCGCGGAAGGAAGGTGTATAAAAATACACTTTGGTGAACTTGCTAACTTCCTAAGATTACCCGTAAGCTTGAACTTCACCCAAATGCAGATGAACTCGTTTTTCTAAACTAAGCTGGGCTAAGTTAGTTTTGCTATCGGCGTGATATTTGTCGACAGCTGCTGCGGTGATGGTAGTTGGTGAGTGAAGCTCGATTTAGTACTTTTCTTGCCCAGCTAGATCACCAAATTAACAAATCGAGTGACTCGAACGCATCACGGTCTCGCCAAGGTTAGTTGACCCTGCCGCCTCTAGGCAAACAAGCGCCAATCGAACCCAGCGTCGCAAAATATACTTGCCAAAAGATACAGATACAAGAAATTTCTGTGAAAGAATCAAATCTTTGTCGCAATTCGTTACGCACCGAACTGGGAATAATTCAATTGTGCACGCTACAGAGACAGGGTCGGGCTTATGCTTAGAAAAGCCTAAGGTTTTAAGGTTTGCTAATCATTAATTATATTGATACAAATTGATGTTTGCTAAAGTAATGATTTGATTCAGGGATCAATCAATGTCGCAACGGACAAAGCATTGGACAACATAATTGACGTGAAATTGATTATAGCGAGCAGTTTTTCAAGTGCGACAAAGATAGATTTATCGCAGGCAGATTTATCGCGGTAAAGAGTTTTCATGATCATGGCTCATGTAGCTGAAGAGCGAGGTAAACCTTTTTAGGATGTATGGCGATAGCCAGATAGCTTAATAGCACCTCCTATGTATATAGAAAAAGTATATCTAAAGTGTTTCGAGACAGTAGTGATTTCAAAATTTAAAATGAAGAAATCGGACAATTATTTTATTGATATTTTGCGACGAAGTTTTGAGTTCATAGCAACGTAATACCATGGGGGTGCTCTAAAAATGTTTTTACTGCAAGCTATCACAATATCGATCCAGCAACAATAAATTTCTAAAATTTCAAAGTGAAATCAATATAATTGTCCCGAAATATATCAAAATGCAGAAATATTCCTACATTCAGACCACACTGGGCGCTAAATGCGAAAAGAGAGTATGTAGCGATTCAAGAGCGATTCAAAACTTCACAGATAATCTCAGTTGTTTGGAGCACGAAATTATAAGGTTGAATGGTAGTAACCGGTAATTTCAATGCCAGGACAATGAAATGGGGTATGTCTTGCTCTGATTCTGGTGGTAAGCGTCTGCTGGACGTGGCAGCCAGAACGATCCTCGTGGTATTATATGTTGGCGCAATAGCCATCTTCCGGCGTCCCAGGTACAGAGACAATATTCCAGACCACTGGCGTGCACAGTAGGGAGCAAAGGGGGTGGGGGGGTAGCAGTTGTGCCCTTTATTGCATAAATGTCTCTGAAAAATAATTTGTACTTTTGTGCCTTCGCGGTACTTCAATCAAAATTAAGGAGAATGTAGGGCGAATTCTGGTGTATGCCCCGTCTATTTCAAAGTCCTGTACACGCATATATTCCCGATGTCTCTTTCGCCTCTGAGAAGTCGGTGCTTGCGAAATATCTGAACGAAAAGCACCCGGCTTACTAATGGACCTCTAAAAAAGTGGACTTGCATAAAAAAAATCTGCAACACTCCGGAAGATCACACAAGAGGCACTGCTAGAGAACAACTTATTTTTTTTTTCTATGATAATGCCAAAGCTCAGGGGATTGCCCTTTGAAGCGAATGCTTAGCGATGGCGGTAAGGAGACAGCGATTAAGACAAACGATAAGAATGTCACAGCACTGAGGAAGCAGATGACTAAGGGAGGCGAGCTCGGGAAAGCACATGCAGATGACTGCAGTTCAGTCCGTCATGTTACAGGAGCATAAATATCAACTGAAAAATTAAACAAGCAGATATACCATCAAGAGGAGCACTTAGAGTGATATCCTCTTACCATACCGTGTCAAAACCAGCTGTTTCTCTTAATGCTGGAATGATTCCGAATAATACTTTGCCCACAAACCAAGATCAATATTTTTGAAGACACATGAACTAGCTATTGAGTTGGCAATGAGCAGAGAAGAGAGTCCGTATCGACCAGGTGTGGTTAAATTCTTAGCACCACGAGAAGAGAGGCAGGTGGACGACGCGTCTCATCAGGAACATGAAGCTTTGGTTAGAGGGATGGCGAGTTTGGCTACTACAAAACACAATTCACCTGCAACCACGAATATTTTCAACCTTAACAAAGCCCAGCGAAGCA
The DNA here is from genome assembly GCA_963978885.1 of Nemotelus pantherinus. Classification (NCBI taxonomy): domain Eukaryota; kingdom Metazoa; phylum Arthropoda; class Insecta; order Diptera; family Stratiomyidae; genus Nemotelus; species Nemotelus pantherinus. Next base: position 237,427,235 of record OZ022263.1, read on the forward strand.
AGAAAAGTAGAGAAAAGGACTTAGCCTGAAGTAATGAGTTAAATGGTTCCGGCTAGCCTTCGGGTGGGGGCTTTTTAGTTGTTTATCCAGGTCTGCGACAGGTCTGTCACAAGTTCAACTTTTCAGTTCACTATTAAATACTCTACTTCAGCCACAATTTATTGTTGACGGTATGTTCTGTCTTGCTCTACCCAAAAATAAGAAGAGCAGAAAATTATACTATAAATTGCTCTAGTTCAACTTAGAGCAGGGTCATGAAACACAGCTTTGGTTCTTCACAATTTATCTATTTGTTTGCATATCTGATCTAAAAAAAAGTATGATGCTGACCAAACAGGAAAAGCATACATTTGTACATTCCTTTGTAATGAATCTAACCACTTCTTCAACGAGAATGTTGGTAATCGAGTGATTCATTGAATTTTAAGCCGCAAAAACAAAACTCTAGGAAAATAATGCAAGGTTATCCTTGTCAATTACAACACTTCCAATGTTATTTCTCCCTAACTGAACAATGCTATCGATTTGTAATTGCTTGCCATAAAATCCCAGACAGCTCATCAGCACGTTGTCAGCTAGTGTATTATAACAAATATATTATAAATTGAGGCTAAAGTTGAGTGTCAATGGAACAAACACAATATACATGCGTCCAGTCGTAAAGATGTAACACTGCCTTACAATTCATCGTATTAAAGTGAGGATATTGCGGCCAGATAAGTGATGACATATCGGAAGAACTCAGACAGATGCAATGTCGAAGTTCAATGAAAAATAGCCGATTGCAATGATCGTGACACTTAATCGTTGTTCATTCTGCTAATTATAGCTTTAATCGAAATTCATTGGAAAGTCATTTGAATAATTATCGGCTGTTTTTAAAGTGCTTTTCATATTGTATTTTATAGGCACATCTAAAATTACTTCAAGGTTACGTTTTAAGAGGGTTCAATCTATTTTTATTGATCTTTCATGTCTTTCATGTTCATCATAGTACCTATTAACATATTTCAACTGAAGTTTTATTATTCCTCAAATTGTAACAGCCTATACATTTGTTTTTACAGTTTTTTCGCGGTAAAAGACTGATTTTGCGTGTCACTCGAATTATCCCCTTGTATAATTCGAGACATTTCCTTGAACGGAGATAAAATTTACCGCACCGACAGAATCATTTGTTACACGACAAGGTCAATGTCAGCTTAATGCTCATGCTATTAGTCTGTTAAATTGATTCTATCTGCTAAGCGATATCATCTAATTAATTGAATACAAGTTCTAATTCGTGCATATTTTAAGTTTGACGTGTCTTCACGTTTTTCATCTGTTATCGTCTTTAGTAATCTTCTATAGCGAACTACATATGGACCTATTCTGCAGAAAATAGTATGTAAGTAGCAGACGAGATTGCTTTAACACTTCTTGTTGACTCTTTAGGTGAAAGAAATGAATCGCCATTTACTAATAACTTAATTGATAATCGCAATATTTGGTCCACAAAGCCATACATGCTTTACTATCAAGATTCTAAACATTCAAATTCACCATCATACAATCCGATAATGTCCATCAAATGCTGGTTACTAATCGGACTAATGAAAGCCTCGGCCTTAGCATACCAATCGATTCTACATAGAACTAATTACCATACAATTATGGAAAATAAGCGAAACAAAACTGCAAGTGCTACAACTTGGCGTTAAAAACGCGACCCAATTCGCAACCAATAAACAAATTAGCGGCAAACAACCCAACGGGCACTTGCCTTGCAGAACAATAAGTCCATAAATAAGTTGTAGGTTTTTCAAATGCAGCCCGATGGCAATTTAATTTGAAGGCGGTGCCTTAAGCCACATAAGAACGTCCTTGAATGGGACGCGATAAGATCTCTGCAAATTGAATATTCGATCTCTCGACTTGAGATGTTGAAGAGATTTTTTGTCTTGTGGCAAAAACATGTCGCAGCAATTCATCACAACTATAACGGTAGTGCAGTAGTGATCGATAAGCATGTGCTTAATGAATTTTTAATATGCTTGCTTAGAGTGATTAGTGATGGCGGTCTACACACTGCGTTGACCATTTCTGTAACAATGTCACCTTTCACATGATTTTTACAAATTGCAAGGAAGATGCTAATCTGGTAACTGTTGAACAAGGTGAAATATTTGAACCAATGATGTTCATATAAGAAATATGATAACAAAATATACAATAGTTTGAAATGCTACTACGAAAATCTCTTCGAAGAAGTGATTGCCTGGTCACTAATAATAATTTTAATTGTTTTGAGAGCTTTTACTCTCTTTCTGAAGTCCTTGTAGCCACCTCTGAAACATATCAGCTCACTCTTGCTGGCATTATATGAAAGCCCCATTTGTCTGTATTAAGGAATCTATGATAAATACAAATAAGACATCGTCTTAAGTATTTCCTTCAATTATGAAATTGTATAATGTCGTGCGGTAAGATTTTTTCTGTTATAGCTCAGTCAAAGTTTGTTGATTTATTCTGTCACATTGCTCAAATATTAATGACCGAGGACATTATATACTTGAGCATAACGAGAGCCTCGTCGATTTCCTGCGAGCAAAGATTTCATGAGCTGTCAAAAGTGAGGTTTTGAATTTGATTTTGGTTTTGAATTTGATTCAACTGCGAATCCGTCCCAGTTGACTCTATCGTAGGAAATGAATTGTCCGGAAACAGCGGTTAGGAAATCGAGGTCACACTACCGTTGTCTATATAAGGTGCGTTTTTTTGCACTCTTGGGCAGGTTAAATTAAGCTCTTTATGACAGAGCTTTGGGTAAGTACACTGAATACAACAATAACCGCTGCCGCAGTAACTTCATTGCGGCAGCGATTGTTGTTGTATTCTTACTTACCAAAGCTCTGTCATAAAGAGCTTAACTTACCTTAACTTACCCTGCCCAAGAGTGCAGAAAACGCACCGATATTTGGATCAGTTGATGATCAGATTCAGCGTCATGAGCTTAGCGGTCGTATGTCCTGAATTGTAGGACAGAGCTTATCAAGCTCGGGGTCACAAATAAAATTATAAAATTGACGAAAGGTGGTTCTTCAGGAAAAGTGGGTTTCATTCGGCTGTCTCTGCGGTTACCCCATTGTTGTGAGTGGGCATTGAAATCACCCCCGAAGATGAGCAGCATAAATGACGATGCTGTTCCTCGTATACAGCCGAGGTCCTGAGCCAGCACAGAACCAACAAATACTTTCTGAACGTTCCCTACTTGAAAACTGATGCAGATCACTTCCATATTTTTTACTCCTGAGATCAAACATCGTTGCATTTTGATCAGCTCTTTGACTAGCAGTGCGGCTCTCAGATTAAAGGAATTTGGATCATCTGATCTCACGACTGATTTTTTATTATTTTCGTAGAGATGATCCAGTTTTTCAAAATCTAGAAAAAAACTATGATTCCACTTCAAATTGTGTTTAACAGACTTGTATATAACGGGGCCGCAATGCCTTATGGACGTTTTCATTCATACATTCATGTACTGTTTTGGGATCAAACATTTCGATGCAATCAAACCAAGTCCTCATGCTTCGGCTGTATCTACCTCTCACAGCAGCTTGAATCACGAACGGTCGTCATTAAAAAAGCTGTCAGACAATATGCATTTATTTCTGACGAAGGTGGTTAACATGATGGTTTTCGTTTTTTTTTGGGATGAAGAATTTTCAAAATTTCAAACTGACAGTGTAGACAAAGCATTAAATTTATTAATGGTTTGCAGTTTTTCTCAAAAAAAAAAAAATAAACCAAAAATGTTCAAGAGCCCCGATGAGTTGAAAGATTTTTGTTCACGTGCTTGACGTAGCTATAATGTTGCCCGCATATTCATCGTAAATCAAGTAGGCCTATTTGCCCTGGAAATTTAGCAATGATTTGATGAATCTGCCAGAAGTCATCAAGATTTCAAAAATATTTGAAATTTTGTACTCAGTGCACGCCTAAACTTAAAAACTTCCAATCTACTTCCTATCATAACACAGCTTAAAGCATTATTTATTTCCATTGCTCGTACTTATTTTTCCTAAATTTCTTATTCCCATAGAAAAATAGGGGTGCGTGAAAATTCACTACAATGCCCGCAATCGCTGGAAGATATCTTAATTTTAGCTTAGCAGAGACGTACATACTTCTTATGTGCATCAATATTTACTGGAAATTTCAGTTTGATTGGATAACACAGTCATGAGTTACGTTCATTTCATCTGTGTTAACAGATATGAATATGAGCAATTTTCAAATAATAAATATTTCAATGTCAAAGTTAGGCTGAAAACGTGCTTGGAAATAGATGACCCAATAAATGATTATTCACTTCGTAAGTGAATAGTTCGCCTTCAATATTATGTTTTCCTATAGTATAATGTATCGTGGGGAAAACTTCTTTACTGATATATTGAAGGTGCATGCATGCGTATTGGATCCGCAAAAACTACAAAGTTGGTAACGTTTATCAAATGGCTCAGGCTAATTTGCTGAAACATCCGCTTTGCAGAAATTGGGGAAACTTCATTTTTGGCAGTCATCTCAAACCTTATTACTATAATCTTGAGTATTTCTTACTACCCAAAATATGTATTTCGAGAGATTACTGCACAAATGAATTTATTACGATTAACTACGTTTCAATGATAGCCAAATTAATTGTTCGTCATACCTTAAAATTCGTCTTTCGTAGCATAATTTTTATGAAGTAGCTTATATCGTAACATTTCGCCCGATCCTCTTGATACTTTGTTTTTGAATTTCCAGTCAGTCTGTACAAATTTCCCTGTCAGTCAATATTTTCGCCTTAATGTGTGTAAATTCGTGACGCCCGTTTTAATTTTTCGAAAATAGTAGTGTTATAGGGAAATAGTAGTTAAACGTCTACTTTTAAATGTATTTATCGTACAATCATAATATTTCAAGATGAAAACACACATCCAGCAAATAACTATTACAGTGGGAGAAATGACTCAGTGGACTGCTTGTTGGACTTGTTTCTCATGTCTCTCAGCACAAAGTATTTATCAGCCTAAATGGGAAAGAATAGTTAGCGCCTTTCCTATTTGTTTAACGTAAAACTTTAATACCAATTTAATACGAACACAAACTACTTTGATAGCACATCTCCAACTCCCAACTATCTCAGCACATAGTCCTTTGGATAATCCATAATGGCAGGGAATTTCTCCAAAGTTTCCTTATCGATGTGATCAAGTCTCTTCGGTACGACACGCAACTGCCGAATTTGATTTGTTACATTTTCCAGAATTTCCGGCGGCACTTGGTCGTCCTTGAATAGGTGGAGCCGTTGCATCGTATATCGTCTCTGCAAATTACCACGCATCGAATTGTAGACAGCCTTTTGCATAACCATTGTCGGATCTTTTTCATGCAATTGCCAAGCCAGTGTCCAACTAGCGCCGCCTGGATAGCCCGTATGATGGAAATACACGCGTTTCACCCATTCGTCGCCGGGCAAAGCTATTTCGTTGGTATTGATCACAACAACGTGATCGCCGCAGTCATCTAAAACACAGAACACATTTTTTCGTTAGCGAAGATACAAAACGGAATATTAGCTTATAACATACTTGTTGGATGATAGATTGGTTTGTGCATTCCCATTAGATGTTTCCTGATCACCTTTGCCGAATCAAAAGGATTTTGCCATGTGCAATCGTAAATGTGCCATGTTCTTGCGAATGTTGCCCATTGCTAGAATATAGAGGTGTGAAATCTACACAATATTATGCAATTGTATTAATTACCTGGACTCTTTTTACAGCTGACATTACTTAATACTTACTGGCCGACGACACCGAGATGCCCGCGAAGAATCTACTTAGGTTAGTTTGAAATGTCAAAGAAAATGTCCGGGGAACGGACGTATATTCTCAGCCTTAAACCAAACGGTTTAAACCGATTAACTAAATACAAGAACCCCAGTGTCGTTTTTGTACAAAAATGGCACGGAAAGGAGGAATAGAAAATGACGAATCGGGCCAAAAATTTCCCTGGTTTTTGCCTAGGAAAAGTCCCAAGAAAACGCAGTGTTTATTAGTGCTAAAATGTTCTAATCTCCGACTCACTTCTGAAGCGTCTAAAAAGGTGTCGTTTTTGTAAATGGCTGAGTTAACGACAATAATTGCAATAATTGCCGAAAATGGCGAGAATGGAGGAACCGAAGAAATTTTTTTTTTCTTATTTTAAATTAATTAGTTTAAAAAAAGACAGCCCCAAAAACAAGCACAGCACAAAACATTGAACAGATGGTTCAAAAATCGTAAAAGATACTTCGAAAATCGTAAAAGATACAAAAATCAAACAACGGCAATTTCAATTTCACCGACAATTAACATCGAAAAAATGCCTCGAATGAATTATATATTGTTTTATTGCTATATTATTTTATTGCAGATTAAAACCGATAAACCCAATACAAGCTGCGGGGGACCTATCGAAACTCTCGGATGCAACCAATATATTTTTGACAATGTCTTTAATTTTAAAACTTTACGTATAAAATCCATACCCTCCAGCATTACATTATCACTAAGTTTCCATTCATCCAAAATATAAAAATTATTGAGACAGAGCGAACAGTGAGCAACATTACATTATCAATAAGTATGATCTAATTTCTAACTTCATGCAAATGTTCGTGCTAATTACCGTAAAAAGCGAACTTAACTCGAATCCAAAGCACTGCACACAAGTACTGCACACTCAAATGGAAATTGGAACTATATGTATCATTGGGTTTAAGCGCAATTACTATGTTTATATATGCAGAGGAGAAAGAGGAAAATTTTACCCGTTTAAGCGCCGAAAAAAATAGATTGAGACCATCCGAAGTCTGAATTAAATTGGACTCCGTGTAAACTAAATTATGCGCTCGTGTAAACTAAGTCATCGTAAGGACGAACTTTGGATATGTACGTCCAAACGGAAGAGGGGTAGCAGTTACCAACCAATAAACGGAAATGTTATAGTAGAGTTTCAAACCAATTTCGTGACTCGCCGCTCTCGCTCTCCACGCTCTCGTTGCGACTTGGCCGGCCATATCCGTACAGTGTGTTTCAGCGGTGACAGTGGTTGATGTGTATTGTGTGCAGCGTTGCCACTTTGGTCCATTGGGACCATTTTTGGTCCCTTTTACACAAAGTTTTTAATTTTGGTCCTTTGGTCCCTTTCTTGGGAAAACCATCAGGTTTTGGTCCCGTTCGCATCTATCAGCAATAAATTGCTTTCCTTACCAAATCTACAAATAAAATCCCAAATCTCTGCTTTCATAGATAATATTGAACTTTGTTTCATTTGAAATCAAAAAGAAGGACTACATGCGCAGCGTGCGCTACTTGAAAGCAAAACCTCGATTGTATGTTTCACTTTAATTTGTTAGTATGCATGTCAATCTACTACTAAAGCATAAAAAAATATAAAACATGATTAATTTTCAATGCACATATCTAACTTTCTGTTCCGTTCTATGCAGTTTATTGAATTAATTACAGAAAAGTGATATTTTCTTGAAGAAATGTTTGCCTAAAAAGATTTACATCATTTGATTCACTTACAGAAATACAAATAATATTTATGCATATATGTATCTAGTTCCTGAATCAACATAGTAAAAAGTTTTATATTTTCGGTATTTTGATAATATAATGACTAATTTTTTTTGCATATAATGAGTAACTAACTCACTATTTAGGGTATAATGTGCTTGAAAAGTTAGTAAATTTTCTAATCAAATGAGTGTATGAACTAAAAATATGGCAATCGAAGACAATTTTGAAATTTTATTTAAATTTGGGTTTTAGTATTTATGTAAAAAAACAAAATTTTAGTTCTCAGAGCACATATCTAAAATTCCGTTACTTTCTTTGGGATTTAATTGAATTGCGTGTCAAAGGATTTATATTTTCTTGAAGAATTGTTTTAGTTTCATAAAGTGCATTTTGATTTGTTTATGCCGCATAGAAATATTTCTGACGGATGGCTGATTGTACATATAAGGCTGCTCCTTTCTCGTAAGAGAGCTTTGAAACAAAAAGAAACCATTTATCTACAAAGATGCACATACATGGGTTTCTAATTTATGTATAATATAATCGAAAAATGGTATATTTTCAGCATTTTGAAACGAAATTGGTTGGTCCCCTTTGGTCCTTTTTTTTCAAAATGTTGGTCCCCAAATATTTTTTTTCGTGGCAACACTGATTGTGTGGTTCTCGATATCAGATTATTTTTCGATCGAGCAGATATAAATGATCATTTCCCAGATGAAAATAGCAAAGGTGAGGGCTTGTGTTATATATTTTCGTTAGAACTTGTAGCGACAAGGCTGGAATTTGCTCATGAAAATTGCAACAAATGATCGGACAAGTGACATGAAGTGGTAATTGGCGCGAAAATTTTTTCCTCGAGCCACAGAGAGAGAGTTAGAGGATGTGTCAATTTCGTGTATGTGGGATTGATGAGCATACACTGCACCAACCGGGGTGGTGATTGAAGCGAGGGTACGAAATGCTGTTTTGAAGCAAATATGCATATAAAAGGATGTGTTATTGATGATGATTGACAGACACATTGAACTTTGGAAAGTCGCGTAAAATCGTGACTATGAAAACATGATTTATTTCGGCTTCTTGTGAAGAATAATTCATTAATCGCGATTTTATATACACTGAAATGACTCAGGTCTAATTGGAATTATTCGTAATTTTTCTATTTGATTGAGTAACGGGGTGTTCGTTGAATAATTATATAAAAATCGTAAAAGTGAACTGAGTGCTGTTAGATATTTTTCGCAAACATACACAGTGAGTCAAAAATATACTCTTTCAGCACTTTACCAAAATTGCACGTTACCACAAAATCATTGACATTTCACAGAAACATGCTTGTTTTATTTTTTAGCAATGCATCACCTCTACTATAGGCTTGAAAAAAAAACATACCAATAAATTAGCCACCCATCCAAAAATTGGATACACAATGAATGACTCCTTTGATCTTATTTTTCGATGTGTTGTATCCTTTTACAGAAATTACCCTTTGCGGATAATTCTTAATTGCAAAATAGCCTCATTTAGGTGCGATCGTGGCGTGATACTTATGGACTCCTTTTAGCAAAAATATCAAAGATACTAGATGAGGTTTAGGTCTTTTGATCGAGGAAGATAAAAGAGCATAGATCTCACATTGTAGAGCAACCACTATTTCACTAGTATAAAGAATTTTTTGAATTATTGCCTTGTCCCAATGAAAATACATTGCTGACTTTATTTCATTGCTAGTATTTGTGTATGTTCGTAGTGCATTCAGCAAACAGCAGATTTTCATGAGCAGTCATATATTCCACCAAACCATAACATTTGAGCCTTCGTGCCAATATTTTTAACAAACATTTGTACATGGACTGTATTTTTTTAATTCCATTTGTCTATTCACTTTTCAACAGACAATTCAGGTATCAGACTCAAAGAGGTTGTAGTATTTGCTCTCATCCACGAAAAGAACATTTTCCAAAAACTGTCCCGTTTTTGTCATTGCCTGGCATTTTCCAAAGATATCCATTCTTGAAATAACCAGTTTTTGTTTCTCTTGAGACGCCGCCATTGTAGCCTTATTTTTGTAGAGAAAATTTCGCAAGATGTGGTGGGTGTTTCTGTCATTTTTCTTTTGGTCTGCGGTGATTTTCTGAGCTGTTTTTATTGGGTCACTACCAATAGATTTTTTCTATTTGTCTCTCGAAAGAAATCACAACGGTTTCGTTAGCTTTAGAAAATTTACCTCACATTGTTAAGGTCAAGGCTGGCCTACAAGTGAATCTTGACATACATGCGTAGGTGTCACTTCCCTGTTTCAGATTCACAATGAGCATTTCACGTGAACCAAAATTGAATGGTGTGATTCGCGTATTTATTTGATAAAAACTTTTTAGAAAAATTTCTATTTGTTTTTAACTCGGTAAAAATTGGTGTACAGCTCAACAAAATATTATTGTGAACTATACCATAGTAAACTTATTGCAATATTATACAAAATGCACCAAAACCACCGAAGCTTCTGATCATTTCTCTTAACGAGATCATATATTAATGTTGTATTCCAAAAAATTTTTGAAATGCGTGCGATTTTTGTTTAATATTATAAAAGTAAGATAATAAAGAAAAAAAATAAGGTTTTGCCTTGAATAATGTAGAGGCTAAAGAGTTGATAAGCAGCCAAATAATTGAAGAATATTTGTTTTTAAATGAGTTTTTAAATTTAAATGATTTTTAATTAGTGATAACCTGATGTACAAGCCAATTTTCGACCCCACGTAACTCAGCAGGCATCCCTTATATCACCATACTTATTACTTCATTAAAAATGCAATCGATAAAATTGTATTACGTTCATATATTGAAAATTACTAGAATTAAATTTTTTCAGTTTTTTCTTTCTCGTATTTCTCAATTATTTCTTTTTTCATCATCTTCATTAATTATAAGTTGCTTTTGTTGTTTTCATTCAAACCTATCGAATTTACAATATTACTATAATACATTCAAATCTCTAAGAATACAATAATAATAATTATAATAATAATATTTTTACACAATTCCAACATAAATTGCTGTTGTCCTTAATTCAACATTAGATACTACAATTTCTTTTAAATATGTTTTATAAATATAATTTAATTACAATATTAAACATATTCATGCACGTTTGCACGCGCGCGTGTGTGCTATTTTACAAAGATTATTTTTCAAATTCACCAGAGTTTTGTCTGTTGTTGTTGTTTTTTTTTAAATTTCTTTTTTATTGCAAATATCTTAATTAAAAATGTTGTGTTGTTTGGATTTTTCTCTAATAAATTTTATGAGATTTCTTCGTTTCGTGTGAGATTTTTTCTGAATTGATTTTGTTTCTAATATTGTTCCTTGCATGTGTCATATTGCACGAATGTCATTTTACATACTTTCTTTGATGATTTTCATGTAAGATTTTGAAATTGCTTTTCGGAGATTGTGATGGTTTTGTGTTTTTCAGTTTTTTTGGAATTTTCATATTTGTGTCTCGTTTAGGCTTTATCTTTTTTATGGAGTCAGTTTGCTGCGTCAATGGTTTAATTTTCCAAAAAAGAACAATTTTTATGAAAGTTAAAACCAATGTTCGGAATAATTTGAAACTGAGTAATAAACTTTCAGATGCTTTTAATTCTGTAATGGTTTCAATTCAAATAAGAAAACAAATAAGCTTCAATAACAACAAGACGAAGCACTCATGTGTCCATACTTCCCATGAAATATTTCGAGGACATGTTTAAAGGTTCACATGATTTAATGTATGAGCTGAGTGCCTTGTCCGCGGCGGTGTGATTAAATTTTTATTATTTTACTGAAACACCAACACATTATCTCCAAAGCTAAGCACCATCATTTGATCGTAAAGCATATACAATGTTGTCCTCTTTTCTAAGTTGTGCCATTATTTGGTACTTGATACAAATGCCAATTGTTTTATTGTGGCCCAACTGTTTCTCGACGAAGTCTTTCTGCTCGATTCAATTGTTCGAGTCTTCATTCATTCACAGGTTGCCTTCGCTTTCAATTAATCATAAGTTTTGGGAAAAAAGATCTTGCACTGCCCGTACATATATGTAAATTCATTCATCGGAATTCGCAAAATATTTGCTGCGATTAAGTGTTGCTTCCAATCGCAAATGATTCAGTTCGCCATTACGTATTCCACTCTAAGTCGGAGTTCTGTGTCTTATCTGCAAGGCTTTGTGGAAATTATGCTTGAATGAATGGATTCTATGGACTACCTTGCATGCTGTCATCACTTTCGAGATAGGTAACATAGGAATCGGTACTGTCTGGATGATGATGCGATCCAACATCCATAGGCGGTCCATTCATTTGAGGCGGCGGGCCTTGAGGCACAGGTGGCATAACCCCAACATCGTAGCCATGCATCTGAAATAAATGAAAAGAAAAAAGATGGTTGAAATTGTTGGTAAAGTAATTCCTCATTTAGAAGTGTCAGAAGTGGGATTTTTTGCGTTCGCGAATCTTCTAGTGAATTTTACTGAAACTGCGGACAGTTGAATTTTGGGAAGCGTAAAAAATTTGTAAAATTTTGTATTTGACAACTACGGGTGGCATTCAAATATAAACGAGCCTTTTACTTTTGAGGACTAAAAAAGCTTTTCGAAAATACGCGGAGCGTCGTAAAGGTAGGGAAGGCACCCGTCTAGATGACTCAAGACCAAGACAGCCGCCCGATCCGTTTGTTTAGTTGTTCATCCTATACTTGCGCAACGCATTATAATAAAGTTTTTAACGAACGGAGGCGTAAAACCAGCCAAAATTCGAAGCCGAGTGCATTCACAGTTCGTGGAAAATACACTTTCATGGCTACGAGTGAAATCCAGGTGTACCGAGTTCAAAGAAGAGCGTGAAATGGTAGAAAATTTGAGTTACTGAAGACGCCCGTGCTCCAGTATTACGCCTGGATCGTCGCTCCACTGTAGCAACAATCATTGAGGAAACGAGAAACAGTGTTGGAAGAGTACACACCAGCATCCGAGAACAGCTTGAATTCCGAAAATTCTCGACGAGGTGGGGGATTCCACGTCTGCTTACCCAAGAGAACAAAAATGTGAGAGTTGAAGTTTGTCAAATGCTTCTTGCTCGTTTTCGAAATGAAGGGCAGGCTTTTTTTGCAAGGCATTGTGACGTGCGTTGAAACCTGAGTTCACGACTACACTCCCGAGTCAAAAAGGGCCTCTATAGAGTGAAGAAAAGAGGGGGAGCCAGGACCATCAAAAACCAAAGCTCGCATGTCAGCCGATAAGGTGATGTCAACGGTTTTTTGGGACTCTCAAGGAGTTTTACTCGTTGATTTCCCTCACGATCCTCACACAATAAACGCTGTTTACTACTGTGAATTTTTTGACCAGGTTCGAGGTGCATATCAGTCAAAAAGTCACCGTCAACCCATTCAAGACGTCCTGCTCTTGCACGACGACAAAAATTTGATAAAATGCATGGGACTACACTTGATCATCCTCTCTTCAACTCTGACTTTCCACCTTACGATTTCGATATGTTTCGGTCTCTCAAGGAAGCACTTGAAGGAGAGAGTTTTGCGAATGATCAACAGGTTGAACAGTTTGCGCACAATTGGTTGGATACCCGCCCGAAGTTATTTTTCGAAAACGGCATGAACCAAATACCTGTTTGATGGAAAAATGAATTACTAAGGAGGGTAACTATGCAGAAAAATAACTATAAAGTGTGTTTTTTTCTCAAATGTAAAATAAATTTCTTTTTGTAAAAGGCTCGTTTATATTTGAATGCCCCTCGTAAATAACAAGTAAGAGATGGCGAACGAGTGATTACTGTGGGAAGTTGGGTAGACAAAAGTGAACCATTTCAAAGCTTGTGCAGGAATCAACATTGGCCGAAACATGATTTGTCGACGAACAGGAACAAAATGAGAAGCGCTGAGCTTTGAATGCATCGACCCGGAAGCATTTGGTGATCAGACAAGGGGATCAGCTAAGAACAAGTTCAGGAAGAATCAATCAGCGTAGAGAAGAATTCAACTATGGATTTGCTGATATTAAAATTAATTCTGAAGACAGCAGACAGCAATCCATATATGTTAAAGAATAATTGAACCGGAAATTTGATCAGGAACTCGAACAATAAGTCATAGACATTAAGGTGCAATTAGGCCAACATAGTCTGGATCATAAGCAACAGTTAAAAAACCATCTGAAAAAAGTGAACATCAGCAGTTGAAAACTAAGCAACAGTGCGAACAGTAACTGTTAACTCACGCTACAGTCAAGTCTTCGTTGTTGCTTATCAAACTGCTGCTCCACCCCCACAGCTTGACTGTCCAGCTGGTCAAGTTGGAGAAGTTTGACAAGCAAGAATGAAGATTGGTGGAGCTTGAAAAAGAGATGGATCTATTGAAATCGGATTTGCAGCTCGTGAAAATTGTAGGTATTGTTTCAACTGAATCAAGTGGCAGCAAAGCACTCAAAGCACCCAGTTTCAACGGACAAATTTATTGGACCATATACAAGAAGCTGTTTGAGGCTGTTGCAGAATACAAAAAAAAACTTGTAGTAGCTACGTTAGAGTTCGCCAAGTGCACGAGGAATGAGTATACCACAAAGCCAATATTGAAACGGAGCTCTCCAATGTTGAAGTTGTGAAGAAAACGGGGCAGTTGAGGCATGATTGACGAATAAATAGAAGGTGACCAAACATGTACAGCAAGTCTCATAGGTTGGAGGTTGGTTCGTGGAATTGTCAACTCCAGAACCATCATCACAGTCTCCAGACGGCATCGATACGAGAATATCTTGAGTCTGCAGGGAAAAATCAAAAAGCTTTTCAAGATAACCATGGATACTGGAGTGATGAAATCGTTCCTGCGAACGGGTTTAGTTTAAATCTTGGAGGCTGAGTGACGTTGGGCGATAAGTTCTTCGAACGGCTACGTGCGATTCAAGGAGAAATCACTTGCCACATATAACTTGGGAGCATCAACATCTAGTAGCAGAAATAACTGACGAAAGCATACTTGGGATGGACTTCCTGGGCTTTAACGATTTCAACCTGCCTTCAGGAGAAAAGGTAATCCAGCGGAAGAACGTGGAAATATCGTCTATACGCAACAGAAAGGAGAACGACCAGCTGCGATTCGCCGGCTGTGAAAACACAAAATTGCCAAAGTCGAAAAACATCACATAGGCCATAGTGATCCTGGGGAGCCATCGTTTTTCATTACTAAGCCGACCCAAAAATCAGCACTCCGCAGCTTTATGTCGGCAACGAGCCTAATCAGAATCACGGAGGGAAACTATTTTTCTATAAAGATGCTGAATTCAGTAAAAAAAACCCTTTCTGCCAGATTTTAAGACAAATGCCAGCAGGAGAGACCTTGCTTGCACTGGAAGGATGGCGTGGACCAAGACGCTTCAAACTTAGCAGTGCCTAACTGGATGACATCGACTCAGGGTGGGGCTCGGTAAAGAGACTTGTTCCAAAACGCCAGGACTTAACTCTGCTTGTAGGAGATTTGATTTTGACGTTTCATTCACGTCACATAAAAAGTAGGTCAAATATACCTCCACCGTTGAAAAAGATAATAATCTATAGAGATTGGTAATGAAAATACGCCTTCAAAAATTATCTTTTAAGATCAGAGGATAAATTGGTAAATAGCTCAAATTTTTGTTTGTGGTTTTCATCTTGTATTACCAACTTTAGGACGTCTTTCGCATGTCGCGAAATACAAGTACTAAAACAGAATTCTTACCTGATTTACTAGCTGCTGAAATGCTGGAGTGTGTGTATTTAGGGAACCATTATCTAAGTCGGCATGCAATGCAAAATCCGATAATGCTTTCCACGGTGGTTGATATGTAGTCACCTCCAGTCCTTGCAAGTTGAGCGGCGAATCGTGGCGTACAGGCGAACTTGCTACCATTGGTATTCCCTGCATAGCACCATAGCCAAGTTTTCGACCTTCCTGTACATAATTTGAAAAATATATCATTGACTTGATTGAAATCATGCGGAACGGTTTTTCTAATTTGCATAGTAGAGTTTTGATTTGGTTTAGTGCTTGAATTAATGTGTTTTTAGAATTCAAGATATCCACAATTGATTGAATTTATTAATTTATTTTGTTGTAAATATAAATTTCGAAAGGTATTTTCGTCGTCAAAATTAAATCAAAATGGTCCAGATTTCACTTTTTTGCAATCAAAACTCCACTTGTACATCCCCAAACATATTAACACTCACCTTTTCCTGTTGCATTTGCAGTTTCATTTGTATCGTTTTCTTTTTATCTTTACAACGTTTATTTTGAAACCATACTCGTATGACACGAGGTGATAGTCCGGTCATTTCTACTAGTTGTTCCTTCATAAGAGCATCAGGTCGCGGATTAGCATTGTAACACGTTCTGCAATTAGTCAAAATGCAAAGATATTGAAAGTACCATTGATAACTCAAATGTACATATATTTCGTATTATTGCAAAGCTCATACCAGCTGTGAGGCATACATATAAATATAAATATAAACAAAATAATTATGCAATCCAAAGGATCCTTGGTTTTTTAATCAATTTGTTTCAAATTAATATTAACAACAAAAAGTAGCTACCATCATGTTTCAGCAGCTAGAGAGCATTTTTATGCCAACAAAAATTAGCTAAAGTATCACAAAAGTGTTTGACCAATCCTAGATACACATACATATATGTATCTTAAAATATCTACTAGTTGCTCAATAGAAAATAGCAACGAAAAATTGTAAAATTTGTTGTTCAATATTCAACTTCGACTAGGTAACTCTGTGACCGAAAAATTTCCACTAATATTTTTTGCGTTTGCTTAGATATTTTTTCCGACTGTTCCCACAATGAATGAAACCAAACTAATTCACACATCGTATCACCTATAATCGTAAACCCACACAACTGGAATTCTATCATTTATGAATAGAAAGTTTTGTAGTAGCTAATTGAAGACGATTGTTGAATGAACCCAATAAACAAATCGGGTTTTGTTCTTGCATAAATGGTGCTATTCAAGAAAATTTGGTGAAACATTGCATATACATTTTTGAGAAGCAAAAGCGTTAATCAATGTTTGCTTATACTGGCCATTAAAAAATATTCTCAATTGTGGGAATAGTAAATATACCTCTTTCAAAAACAGTTTGTGTCTTTGGGTTCTTAGGTCATTTGTTTATTGTTTTCTTCGCCGGCTTGCTCAAAATACGTTTAATCGCTTTATGACGTAAGCAGTTTATTTTTTGTGCATATTTTGTTACCGAAATTCAAGTTCAATTTTTTTTGCCAAGAATGTAGAAGGTAGAAGAGATCGGGGAAAATATAAACAAACGTCATAATAGAATAAAATGCATGATTTTATTTGCACGAATAATGTTTCCAAGTAAGCCTATTTAGATTCACTCTGTATATTTCAGACGACCGTTGATAGAGTGTAGGTACACCTTGAATTAAAATTTTTTGCGATCGATGAAAAAAATTCGGTCTGAAAATGTGTAAGAATGGATCAAAACCCAAGTCTTAAGCTTCGACCACATTTTATGTTTTTTTTTATATATATTTGATTTTATCGGAACAATCCAAATTTTAAATTAAAGTAGTAAAAACTAAAGTAGTATCGTGTCTGGGTTTGAAGTCTGTAAGGGCTTCATTCATAATCAATGTACACGAACGTGGAATGATAAGTTCCACGGCTCCTTTTTACTCCTGATTTATATGGACCACCTACTCACCGCTAAATTGGCTCAACGCCTAGCGTGTGATCATGGCTAGATTTGATTATGGTAGCTACAGCAGCTCTACCCATACGGATAATCAGGCTCAGCTTAGCAATAGAAACCCGACTAAATGTACTGTTTTATGATAATGTAATACTTTGCGGGATACAATGTCACGCTAATTTATAGCTATGGTAGTTGGGGGACAAGAGAATAGTTGAATTAATTTCCATTCTAAATCAACTTTATACATATAATTGTATGGGGTGCTGGCTTTAAAACTAATACAAAAACAGACAATGGCCATCATAAGAGCAAGATAGATTTGGAATCTGCTGACAATAGATTCCAGCATTAGAATGGTGTCTCAGAAAAGTAAAGGTGTGACTCGGTGCATTGTCATGATGCAGCTTCGAACTGACGGTGTTAGCTCGCTCCATTCAATTGACCCTTTGCTTGAGTCTTTTTAGGACTTCCACGGAAAAAGCGCCATTGACGATCTGTACCTCATGTACAAATTCATAGTGGATAATCCCCTCTTGCCCCGTTAAAAAAGGAAATACGTATAGCTTTTGCCCTCGACTTACTCACTCAAGCCGTTTTTGGAGTGGCGATGCCATTCAAAACTTTGCCATTTTGACTCTTGGCCCTACTCGAAAATTCAAGCTTCGTCGGCGGTTATTATATTGACCAAAAACACTTTGAACACTCTTCGAAAGATCTTCGCAAACAACCACAAGGTTTGGCTTTTGATTGTCAGTCAACATTTTCGTTACGAGCTTGGCACAGTTGTTTTTGGTCTGTAAATCCTCGGTATCCTTGATACACTTGTGCCACCTTACAACAGCAGCTTCTAATAGACATTCCCGAACACTTGCCGACTTTCCAAGTCCGACACAAAATCGCATAACGCTACTCGAATTTTCGTTACAATTTTTCCTTCGACCGAGGATAAAATCTGGCTCCACTAAAAACACAATGTACACCGAACGCAGGCTCCGCACAACTGACGCTTGTTGCATTTGGAAGCTGAGTTGAAGCGAACGTTTTCAAGTTGACTTTTGAAGTGAAGTTTTAGTCGTGTCACAAAAAAATAGGAACCATTATATTCCGAAATCCGAATAGTTCTGTACTCGAAAGATTATAATCACATATCTCAAAATTGGGACTTCCAGCATATTTAGTCTAGTAAAGATACTGAGCCTTAAAAAAAAATCCTAGATTTTCCCGCCGCGTACGAAACATCCTTATATCTGGAGAAAAAGTTTCTAGCTTGGCGTCTCTGGATTGAAGTGCACTGAAAGAAAAACTCTTGGTTGGTTCAACTATTTTTAATAGTATTGCAACGATTCATTCAAAATCGTTAAACGAACTACGGAAAATAGTTATTTTTATTATGTTAATATAGTTAATTTAACGATATAAAAGTAGTTGGTTCTGGTTGTACAAAAAATATCGCAACGTTCATGAAATCAACTGTTTTAATTGTTCCATAACCACGAAAATTAGTTGATAAATAGAAAAATTTTCATCAATTCACTCAAAACTTCAACGTTTCGAATTATCAACTGTTTTTATGGTACTTAAACTACTTCGCAATAGTTGAATTCAACAACCGTAATTCAGTGAGCAACGTCTTTGGAATTACTCTACGCAAATTAGAATGGTTTCAACATTTGGATGTTTTTCATGCTCCGAATGAAATTGTTTATCAACCACGCGTCATGGTGCATAAAAGTAATCAACAATTTTCTTATGGTTGTTTTAACTATAGCCCTAGTTGATGCAAAAACAACTAAGGCAAACTGTTGATTTTTCATACTCTTCATACTCATACTCCTATTCTATCATAGAAGTTTCATATGCTACATGGCAAAATTGTGTTCGGTTTGCTGTTCGATATAATTCATATTCATGTTATGCTGTGAAGCCTTTATATTTCCCTTCTTCTATTCACAAAATATAAGTCTTCTGTTTGCAGATCACTGTTATAAAACAGGGAGACCCGAAAACGAATACGATTGTCCCAATGCCAGAAATTCTTTAGCAGTTTCAATTGTTTTCATAGATGCTGCAGCTTGCATGAACTGAATGAACTGAATTTTACGTCTCACGTCCTGTTTCTATTTAAGGCTTGGATGGATTGTGTTGCTATGGTTTATGGCTTACCAATGCTCCTCTAATGATACAAGCATTTAGAGAAAAATATACCAATACATCGTTACCGCCTGCACCAGTACTTTTTTGCACCACGGACGTTGTTTATCAACCACGCGTCATGGTGCATAAAAGTAATCAACTATTTTTTTATGGTTGTTTTAACCATAGCCCGTAGTTGACGCAAAAACAACTAAGGAAAATGGTTGATTATACCAAGATTTTTCTTTCAGTGTGGTAATAATCTACATCAATAAAATACTTTTTAGTATGAAATTTTTACCAATATGATAGATATTGATGCTTTTGCTAACGAAAATCATCTTACAAAAAAATCATGATTCGAAATTCGTGAATCATGAATCATAGGCACAGGTTGGAGAACGGTATTTTGTATCACAACTATCCCCCACTTCCGATTAATGCATTGACATTGACATAACTGCTGCTTCTTTATCGCATTCCGAAAACATATGCTTGCAATTAATTATCATTGTACACATTCAGATACATTTTCACTTACAACTGCGGAAATCGAATCATCTTCTCTTCAGCTATTTTATTCGATTCGTGTTAATGACTGATGTTAACATGATTTATTGTCGATTTATAGTTACGTATCTACAGTAACGCATTAAAGACAATAATTATTTACATTCCTGACAGAAAAATGTCAAGTCATAACTGCAGTGTAGATGTATTCGCTACTGTTCTGTTTCAGGAGAACAGTTACAAACTGCAGCAAATTAATATTAAAAAGGGACAGAAAAAATCCAGCTACAACAAAAAGTGACACTATGCAAAGTCAACTTTCATAATGCTGAGGTGATTAGATGATAATTCATTTTCAGATGATGATAATCAATTTCAAATCTCCTCAGGAGTATGTATCTAAAAGAAACTTGGTAACGAGTTACTTACCGTAATGTATGCAGTTGTTTCTCGTTCAGAACGGTTCGAACTCTTGTCGGTTTTCCATCACCGGATGGTCCTGAAGGCCGCTTATCACGTAAACTTTTATGCGAACCGGATTCACTACCTGAATCTGAAATTATTTGAAAAATTAAACCGATTGATTAGAATGCAAGAATTAATGGGCATATGATAAAATTATGTTTCCGAAATCATTTTATCAGTTGTAACGTACATAATTATGCAAAAATAAATATCCTTCGATATCAGGTATTCAAGTTTCTGCACCAAATATTATTATCAATATAAAACTAGAACCATATGAATAGTCTCAGCCGATTGTAAAATAACTGGTTTTACAAATACAGTTGTTCTCGTATTTACAATATAGCACTAGCAATAATCGATAGGAGATATTCACACCTAATTTCAAAGTTCTCTTCGGGTCGCTGGCAACACAGCATCGTAATATGCAAGCATGCAGTAGAAGCATCATAAGCCACCCAGCATGCTGCAACCAAAGTGCATTTTCAGGTTACATCGACTATTTACCATCCAATATTGACAGTATCTTTAAGCAAATACAATAACCACTCCACGACCTTGCAGATTCCAGATTTGCTCTTGTCGTCGCATACGTACTCAGCTCATACGCGTATTTGACTAGAAGTCATTAAAGGGTGAGATCATGAAAACAGTCAAATGATCATTTGCTGCGCGCTACAAAATATTTTGCGGCTTCTTTAAAGCTACCCAGGGTCGACATTGTCGGTGACAATTATTAAATAGCTACGACAGTGACTGCGTAGCGGCTTGGCAGAGAATTCAAAAGACAAACTGCCAATCATAAAAAGAGATGCCGCTAATTAAAGGTACTTTTTCATATTGATTGGAAATTAGTGAGTTCGGCAACCGGAAAGCGATGCAGCGGTCGGAGAAGCAATCGACAATGTTCTACAGGCATTGCGATATGGTAAAAGACGACATAGACGTTTCTAATCTTATCAGCGCATGTAGTTTTGTACTACAACGCCAAGTTCGCGCTCTAGACATTGTATCGAATTAAGTGAATTTGTTGAGCTTGTCGGCGATTAACTGAAACACATCAAGTTGTAGACCGTGGTATGGAGAGAGCGCAAGACCTGATTAATCTCTAGTCTGCATGTTCGGCAATCTTACAGATTGGCATCGCATGTGATATGTAGCGGCAAGCGGTATCTAATTATTAGCTTCAATGTGACAGTTAATTTACACTGATATTTGTAAAATGTTGAACACATATCGGTTGCACTTGACAAACCCCCACCCTGTTCTAAAGCTTCTATGCGATACCTTTCTTGTTCTTGGAAAAATGTTATCTTCTTCTAAAAAGTACTTTTATCGCAACCGAAACCAAAATCGAAAAGATCTGATAGAGAATCTTCGAGGTGTTCATAGATAAAACAACGCCACTATGTTATCTAGACTCCCTCTTACCACAGTATGTTCGCGACCGCGCATCACATCTGAAGAAAAGTTATGTTCCGTTATCACCACAACCATATGACGTTCTCTTCCGGAATGAAAATAATAACAGTCCAATGAAAAGTTGACGTAGTCGCCGACGACGTCGATCGAATAGTTAGTGACGAAAAAGATGACAGAAAAGGTCACCAACAACAATTAATAATGACAATGAACGAACAAAAATATTGAAAAAGCGCAGCAAACAAACCAGCAAAAACTTCAAAAGAAAATCGAAACGAAATTGAAATCTCACTACTGATCGTATCGGAACATAGTGTTGACAAATATTTGCTGAATTGCGGTAAGATCAAAGAAAACTCTTTTGCTGTGCTTGCGAGATCAAGTTCATGCCAGTTCGTGGAGGGGCATCATGATGACAGTTGGGCGACTGACATACTGTGATAGTTGTCATTGGTGGTGAACAGATATGTTTGATAGACACCGTAAAACACATCATGTATGAGCCAAAGATGACGAAATAGTCTTATTGCACTTGATTTTAAAAGTTTTGAAAAATACTTTTAAAAATTTGTATGCTAGCTAAACATTTTTTTTCGTCCAAAATTTTTTCATAATTTCCGGCAATAGAATAGTTTCCGATTCATTCCCCAAACAAACAACTAAGATTTCAATATCAGCTTGATTTTGGCTTCTGTCCTAAAGCTGCCTAGCGAATACATTTTGAGTGATACTGCGTATTTTTAGTTTATGTTGCGAAAAGGTACATAAATCTGAAGGTACACCTGAAATATGTGTTCGAGAAATTCTAAATATAATTGGTTTCATATCAATATTAACTGAATCCAAGGTCATAATTAACGAAAACTTAATTTTATTTATAATTAACGCTGAAAACTGTCGCAACGTGTTATTGCATGCAAATATTAAATATGAGCTTGACACTTTGGATGTAAGCTCAAGCTTTGTGAAGAATATATAAGAACATATCGTATCAAATGATCATTATGAATCGAGTTACTTGAATCTGAGTAGTTTCGCAAATAAAAACAACAATAAGACGGTATGAACGTGGGGACCCACACTGGGCGCAAATCTGCAAGAAAGCATTTATTGACTACAGCTTCGTAGTCTTTTGATTTTATGAAATTAAAAAACACTCATTGTCATAAATGTGCTAAAAACAATCACATAATGATAGTTGTTGCTGCATAAAAATATTTTTGTGTGAGTTTTCGAAGTTCCTTGATTCGGATCAGCGCAAAAATCGCTGACATTGCGGAGATTCTTTCAAGAACTGTCGCTAAAGACAATCAATCATAAAAATCACGGTAAGTGCAGTATTGGAATGAAAATGATGCTGTATTATTTTCTCAGGGCAACAGATCCTTGAGGGTCGCATTAACAGAAGCAATGTAGTAAATTTAAATGCAATTCGAGTTTCGAAATTTGTTTGTTTTTTTCAAGCCACAACTACAAACCACTAGCTATTATACCAGCTAAGCTATAATTTATAAATGATCACGAAGAGAATAAATATTTGAATAAGAAGCTCATAAGAGCTAGTTTGCCAAAATAGCATCGCCATTAGATATCATAAATTACACGGATAATTGTGTGCTAAAAAATCAATAAACACGAATTTATTTTTAGCTCTACTATTTAATTTTTAAAATAAATTAACTGAATAATTAAAACAACTTTTAACCTCCCGCAACAACGTTCAGCACAATCATAAAAATTCATAAGTTCTACGATGAGCTAAAAATAAAAAAAAATTGCATACAAATTAAACAATTTACTTTTAATCAAAATATGGCATTAATCAATGTTACCGAATCAATTTTCGGGATTCATTAAATGCTTCTGACATGCCTCGAAAATCATTATCTAAATTTATCACGTTTCATGTGAATACAAGCAAAATCGCTTTTGTCTTGCCACCATTTTGTGATTTCGAAAAAGCTGCCGAGCAACATCATTACCCGAAAAACAACTCAACTGCGTTGAACTATGTCGAACAACCATTTCGACTCGCGAACAATCTCCCGAGTCATGTTCGACATACTCGTACCGCAGGATATATCACCACAAATTTGTATTATTCTAATCGACCTCACGGAATTTCGGACAGTGTTTATTGGTCCCGTCCACAATACGTTTAGTAACTGCCGTGCTTAATCCGAATTTGCATAATTCCATAAATGCAAATTCGATCAAGAATACTATTATCGCGTTTCGATGATAATTTCGCAAAAATGTCGTGAGTCGTAAGACAAGTATAGAAGAGGTAGGTAACCAAAACTATCGAACCCGACCAACCGCCTATGCCTACCATGAATATCACACAAAACACGTCGGATTAGAATAAAATATTGCATGAATAATAATTCGATATTGTATTTAATGTTCGCGAATTTGCATATCGTAGCCATTGCGCGAATTTTCGCGTGCTCTCTCGAAGGCTGAAGCAATGAGTTAATGAAGACCGTTTGCAGATAAGATACGTTTGTTTTTTTTTTCCCCATTGACTTCCGCGTGGTGCTCTGCTTTGAAATCTGTTCAACTCATTGTACGGAGTGTAGAGAGTGATAGCAATGGATTTTCATTTGCTATCATTTCACCTGTGCTTAATTAGCTCAAGTGAGAATTACAACGGCAATAAGTTCATCAACAAATGAATTTCTTAGAATGAATTACATAACCGTTTAAAGTATATATGAAGTTCGTAAGGCTTGCATAAAAATGATTGTTTACATAAATTGTTAATGGAAGAATAATGTTCAATTTGAAAATATGTTGAGTGTGTTAAATGGGACGTAAAAGTGTATGCTTACAATTTTATGAGGCATAAAATACGGACATGCATCTGCCTAAAGAAGCTGACTTTTAACCAGGCGACTGAAGTCGAAATGCTCGAGTTAAAGGTGGCCGAGCTTGAAGGTTAAGTGGTGGCAATGTGATTTGTTTTAAATGTAATTGAATCATAAAAGAATTAATTATTATGTGTATCATTTTTATAAAATTTTGAGGGTTTTTTTTATTGGAATCAACATGTAATTGCGAATGAAAATTTGAATGGATATAGAAATGAAGTTTTCATGCTGTGGCAGCAGAATTTACCTTGGCAGTGACGATATATTCTATACTGTCGCGCCGGAAATATACCGTTATACACCAAGAAAAAATACGAAAATATAGCAAGCGCCACCTTCCATTCCAACCATAGCTATTTGACCAACCATGAATAACTAAGCACGCAATCTTGAATTACAAACCAATATGACGTAATGAAATTTGCACCCAAACTGCTGGACATTTCGACGACGAGCGATTAGGTTTCTTGAATTTCGACGAGTATAATTCGTTCTGAAAACGATCAATGCAAAACTTGAGTTGGCTTGCAAAAAGTAAGGACTCTTATTACTATGTAAATTATTAAAAAATTATTGATTGGAATTGAAATAATAATCAATTGGTAGATTTGAACTCTTCTTTTCGGGAACCGTTTGGTCTGGCAGGTCTATTAATTCCAAGGGGTACCTTTTTAAGCTGGAGCCACAGGGTTGTTTAGGCCCCACAACACCTGGGGCTGGAGAATATCTGCCTTCATTTACTCTAGTTGTTTATGAGTGTGTCGCCATGTCTTGTTTGTGTCTGGCTTGCCAGCTCATGCCTGACATATTGCCGGCGATTTTTTACGGACAAAGCCCTTGCAGTTTGGGTTATATTGCGGCTACGGAGTGTTTGATGGATGATGGCTGAATAACATGAAGCGCCCGTCTTTTCTCGGAGTAGTAAGTGCTTGAGGGGATGTGCTAACCCTGTACGCATGATCAGCCATTCCAAAATATGTATTGCAACAGTGACCATCAGGAATCAGCAAAATGGCACAGTCTGGGGCTATGTTACAAAACAACGAGAAACCGCAGCGATTTCCTTTACAATCCTACCTTTATGCCAAATGATTATATCAATCGTATGCATTTTAAATGTACATTTGTCACTAGGCAACCTTTGGATTATAGCCTATTTACATCGCCACAAAATCACGTGCTTTTGAGACGATTCCTGCTTTTGGCTATAATCAGGTTCATAATCACCTGATTTCCCATACAAAACAAAAGCAAGTAGAAAAGTGCTTTTGGCAAAAGCAGGTACGAAAGCAAGTAAGCAATCATTTTGTGACTGTGCTATATTAATGCTGAGTGAAATTTTGACAATTCAGCCCTACAGTTACACTAGTTGCCATAGCAACCTATCAAAATAAATGCATTTTCTTCCCGAAAATTATTACTTCGTCCCGAACCGAATTCAAAAATTTTCATTATTCCTAGGAATGTATGATTTGAACATGTCTTCATTTATTTTTGTTTTGAGTTTGTTTTGAGCAAAACAATCCCATTGGTGAAAGTATGTTCATTTTCCCATTTAATTTTACTTTTTATTTCAACCGAAAACTAACCGAAGTTTGATACGAACGGCATCTGTCAAACAATGGCACCTAAATGTAATGTGAACACACTTTCCTGCTTTTGAAAGCAGATACCACAATCACATGATTATTAGTGCGATGTAAATAGTCTTAGCCATTAGAGAAAAGAAGAAAAAAAAACTGAAATAATTTATCGCTTACACACACAAAATAGTGCTATATTTCGCAGCGGAGTTGTACTCCAAGAAACTATAACACGTACGATACCAATGCAAAGTGAAATAGGTACTTATACTAAGAGATACCAAAATTTACCGATGTGCTCTCAAAGACTTTACAAATTTGATGTACATTTTAAACGAGTTTTATAAGAAGAGATTACTTCATCGTAATTGCTAAGATATCACCTAATATCAAATATCTTAAGGAATATATTCGTAAAGGTATTTACTAGTATTTAGTATTAGTGAATATTTTGTATTAGGTAATATCTTAACAAATTCATTTTTCAAATCCACCTTCAGTGTTACTTGTGATTAGCTTTTATTAGTATTGCTATCATCGGACAATATATTTTAGTACAATCGAATCAGATTTCATTTAAACAACTTAAACAAAATTATAAATTTCACTTACCCGACATTGAGCCCAATTCACTGGAATGATTGTTATTACTTAAATTTGTATTATTATTGTTATTATTTTCTAACGTCGAGCCTAAGCTATTTTGTGTTTTTTCGAGCACATCATGATCCATCTTACAATATAATGAGCCACCATCTCGCAGTGCGAATTCATCACCTGCAAAATAAAAGAACAAAGAAAAATATACACTGCAGTTACTAATCGAAAAATGCGCATTGATTTCCATCAGTAATTAGCTACTACAGTACGCAAATAAATCTCAAAAGGAAAACAGCAAAATCATCATGCAAGTGGCGAAGAAGACATAAGACTTATTCTTACCTGGTAATAGACGTCTAGCGCACGCTGAACATCGAAAACATTCCACGTGGAAAATTTTCGTTTTTGCTCGCATTACGTAATCGTCTTTCTTAAATAAGCTCCCGCACTGATTACATTTCGCGCCAAATAATCTAAAACGAGAGTGAAATTCAATGTATTAGATTTCATTGATATTTTCAAAAATTAATTTTTTATGCTAATATTTGTTAGTGCGTAAGTGTCGCGCACTTTAAACAAATTAAATATTCCAAGTAATATTTGAGCGATCTTGAAATGTTAAATACGTTTCGCATATTTTAGTTGGGTTGTATTTTAGTTAAAAGTACGATTCTACAATTGTAGATATCTATTTGCTGAGTATTTCAAGATCAAGATCTTTCGACACTCTGGTGTCAAATATCAACAAGTCTAATAGTATATCTAATTTGGTTTGTGACTCGAACAAATACTGTGCATTCACGTACGTACCATTCATTGCACAAGGGAAAAATCTCGTTTTTCACATAATGTAATTATTTTACTTTCTAATACGACATGTCGATGCACTTTTAATGAACGGTACAGCGTCGTAGGCAATTAAACGGAAATTCCCACACAACGATCGTCTACAGTTTCTTTTCTTATTCTTCTTTTTTTTCTTCTTTTGAACGGGAAGCGTTAATTTTTCCGTTTACTCACGGCCATCTTGTGAATATATTGTGTAAATACGGCGACGATCGTCGTATTTGTACAGTTTATAGGTTATGAAATGTGATTATTGGTTTGTTGACGGTCAAAAAATTAAATAGAACTGACAAAATATAGATGAGGGCATAGTAACGACAGCAATAGAAACGGTGGCTAGTAGCAGCAGCTACTAGCGACGACGAGCATAGCGTGGAGGAAAGTAATGTTAGTAAGTACCTAATTTAGGTTTCTCAGGGTGAAACATTTTCAACAAGGTCATTGAATGGTTGGCTGGTTGGTAGTGCATTCATATTATCAAGTCACAGTTACGGAAGTAATTATCGCATTGAATTGAGTCACGAGATTTGTAATTGTTTGTTTGACAAAAATCAGATCAGTTTTGATTTGACTGATAATTGAGGAGCTTAAGAAATCTGAATTCTCGAACAGCTGTTTAAAGAATCAAATGGATCAAAGTAATTTCAATTTATATATATTTTTTAAAAATCCTACCACAAAAACACTCGAATTTCAAGTGCATCTATTAACAACATAAATTGGATGTTTTAACTGTCCCAGAAAATGATTTTCTGGGACAGATAAATTTCTTTACATTCTCTAGGATGATTTTTGTTCTGTTCAATCTATTGGTCTTACAGCAACCTAATCTTGTTGCGGTTAGACTGAATTGCATCTCAGCATGGAATAGAATAGAACAGAGTTCGGCCATACTAGGATCTTCACTGAGGGAGTTCCCGCTCCGGCGGGTGTTGCCTACATCGCTCCGCAATTCCTACTGGATTTGGAGTTCACAACTCGCATTCCTGGTAGAGATGAATGGCGGGATGGTGTCACCCTCGAAAGTGGGCTTATTCATGTGTACACCGATGGCAACAAAAGAGTCGGGAGTGGTGTATATTCAAATAAGCTGAATACCAAGCTGTCCTTCCGTATACCAGACTATTGTTCTGTCTTGCGGCTATTTTTCAGGCAATCGACTGGCTTCTGTGTAATCGAATATTCGGTGTCAATGTTGGTATTTTCACAGATAGCCAAGTTGCTATTCTGCTTAAATATATAAGTCCCCTGCTAATCGTTGTAAAATGTGCACGATTGTCGCTGAATGCCGTGCATCTCTTAGGGAGATGTCGAGACATTCGGCAGTCCAATTGAATTGGGTGCCTGGACACAGGAGTTTTCAGGAGAACTGTGAGGCCGATGAACTAGCCAGGCTTGGTACCTTGCTACCAGAGGTATCATGCTCCTTCTCAAGAGAAATACCGGTGACATCGTTTCAATTGGCCATTATATATACCTTGAGGACGCTGAGAAATCCTGGGCAGATGAATCAGCCTGTGCGATAACAAAGCAGTCCTGGGTCTTCATGGACGCGCAGCGCACCAGGCAGCTATTAGGCTTAGCTCAAAACGCTCTGCGATGTGCTGTTGGCGTTCCTACGGGTCACTGCCTCGTAGGACGGCATGCCCAACGGTTAGCTGCAGGTTTAAACGTCTTCTATCGGAGTTATGGCTCGGAGGACGAGGGGGAACGAAATCCATCCTCCATCTCATGTGCTAGTGCCCGGCTTTGACGAGGAGAAGGATGGCGGCACTTGCTGCACCCTTTTACTCAAATCTGACTGAAATATCCCCGCTCAATTTAAAGGGTATAGTTCGGTTTATCAAAGGAAGCAGATGGTTTCCTGACTTTAGTGACTATTTTAGACTTGATAAGACAATCAAATTGCAAAACTCATTCATCCAAATCTTGAAATTGATAGAATGCGATCGATTAAACAACAGATTGAGGGGTTTTCTTTTCCATCGTTATGGTAGACTTAAGAGTAAAAATTGAATAGATGTTGCACAATCGTTTAAGGGCAACTTTAACAGATTTCCAGAAAAAATACTAAGATATCAGACGAAATAATAAGGTTGAAAAGTACCGACAAAAACACACAGTGATTACCATAGTGAGTTTACAAAGACATTCGGTATACCATCAAAGCCACAGCTAGTGATATTGTCTATATTATTTAGCAAACACTCTACTACTAAGGGGTTCGTATGAAGCAGAATATCCTTCTAGAATACCCTTCTCTAAGGTTTGCTTGTTTTTTTTTCGCATTTTATGTTCTCATTTCGGGAGTCTAACTATGATAAAAGATTATTCATTCTTCGTAAATAAGTTTTGTTGCATGAACTATCACCCTCATAATATGTCTATTTACAAAAAAACTCTAGCGCACCAGAAACGCTGAAAATACTAATGTTCAATAAACAATAAAATAATCGTGCAGACTTTGAGCGCATATTCTACCAGACGTGCTCCAAACTGTTTCGAGGGCAAAACCGCTTTGGTCTCACCAATGCATTTAAACTTATAGGGTGGAAAAATTTTCAGGGTTACCACTTGCATGAAATTCAAGATTTAGGAAAGTCAAAGCCTACAAAACTTTGAAAGCAGCATCTCCTGTAACATAAATAAAGAAAACGCTCAGTGTTTGCAACAGTTTACCAGCACTGCAACTAAGTCTCCCACAACTGCCTCACGTCAAAATCAAATTATCCTATCAATCTCGGTTTTATCCGATAACTTCGTCGAAAGTTACAGGGATAGAAAGATGTTTGGGATCACTATCTGAAAAATTTCCAGAACTTAGAAAATTTAAACATTGGTAACTCATTTTCATTGTAAATGTTCGCGATATGAATACTTAATGTAAGCATCTATTGATACAAAAATAGCTAAAACGACTCGCGAAAAGAAATTTAGGGTTAACACCCACAACAAATTTCAAATTTTCGATATCTTAATCTTTGTTGTTAATTTTCTCTACAAGATCATTACCGTTTGAAAATTTTACGATAAAATCGCTTAATAAAAATATGGCAATCAAATGTAAAACCAACAATAGCTGGCAACCCTGTTATGGCTTTTCAACCAGATTCTTCCTGAACGTACCTTCCTGAAAAACAATAAGCTCCATTTATCATATGAATTTCATTTTGATTTCATGACTTTACTTTTTGTTTCTGAGCAACCTTTTTTTTCTGAGCAAATTTTCAAAATCAAAGACACCAAAATTACCATAGCTGGTAGCTCCAACCGAATTTTTCAACCAAATTTCTACCACACATGGCATAGAGTAAGGTTACAGCTGCTGTGTGAATTTCATCAAAATCTGGTAGCTGAATCAGAATTCATAGGGCAAAAAGCAGTTTTTTGTAATTTTTCTGCATATTTTTTTTCATGAAGAACCAGACTGATCATTCAAGGACGTGCAAAAATTATGAGCTCAAAATCGAAAGGTAATGTTATGTGGCTATTAAATTCGTCTTTCAAGTATTTGATTATTGAAAGAACAGATCTAATCGACCTTCGAAAATATATGTACGAAACGAAAGGCTATTATAATAGCTGAAATTAAAGTTTGAGTTTAGCGCAAATATGAGATCATAGAGATATGTTCATCGATCAAAGAGGTCACTACGAAGGCTTAAATCTGTCAGATTCTAATTTTCCAAGGCATTAGTATAATTGTGTATTGATGAGCAAAAGTTTAATTTGAGCGGCCCTAACGAAAATCGACGCCATTATTGATATTAATAAAAAAACCGAAGTATGCAATTGATGGCATTGATTTCCTTGATAATTTAAGACCTTTGATTTATTAAACAATTTATGAGATGTTTAGAAAAAAATCAATTTGCGATTTTCCACACAAAATGAACATCGAAAAATCCTGTTGCTTTGTGAATAATGTCCAAATAAATTTTACCGATGACCTGTGCACTGAAAATTAGCACTATTATTACATTAGCAGCTAATACTTCAAGCCATATTGAGCATGATTTGTTGCCCAAGCATTTATAAGTATTGACATAGTGCTTTTCGATAGGTACGCGAACAACCACATTTTATTTGAAAAACTCTTTCCAAAGAATTGAAAAAAAATTAAGTCTCTCCCTTTCGATTTCTGGCAAGTTGAACACCTGGTCGAGTTATTGGCGTAATCAAAAGTAGTGGTGGTCATACACTCCGCGAAATAATTATAAAGGCACGAAAGCTTTTAGTAGTAGGTAATATATTTTGAGTCATTTTTAATGTTTCAATCAAAATTTTATGACCACGTAACTGTACGTTCAATAACAGTATATTCAAAAACTAACTAACTTTCTTTTAAATTTTATAATAATAAAAACTGTAAGTAAGAACGAAATAATTATAAAGGCACTTAATACTTTTAATGTTTTTTTTTTTTATAGTGACTATTTATTACGTTAGCTTAGTAAGAAGTAAGACCGCCGTTATTGCTTATAAGATCTTCTAAACCTCAGAAAGCCTTCAGTTTTTCTCGAGCAATGGAACATCTTCAATCTTCTTTCCGGAGTCAATAAACACATCGTCTAATAAATTAATACAGTATTCCGGGTCCATTTTTGTCGAAACGAAACAAATAGGTTATGCGATATCCCTGCCCATATCATGAGTGACACTCCACCGAAATTTCGACGCTGACACGTTTCTTTCGCAGAACCTTTATCCCGCCAATAGTTATGTGAATCGTCTAGGCCATCTAAATTAAACTTTCTTTCATCAGCAAATACTACTTCGTTCCATTCTTCGTCCCAAAACCGGAACTTTGCGGCAAATCGCAGTCTAGACAATTTATGTCTTTTCGTAAGCGGAGGTTTCCCACATTTTTTGTCATATGTGAGGTCCAAATCCCACTTCATTATCTGTTTGACTCTGGAACACCTATTTCTAAGCTCATTTGTCGTCTAATTTCGTTCAATTTCGTTCTAAGATTTTCTTCGATGGCAATCCTTCTGATCTCTCTTTTGTCTCTTTTAGACACCTTAGGTTGCCTTCCTAGTCGTTAGGTTTTTCCGTTATCTTTTCCCATTTTTATGAAATTATCGATTACACAGCTAGATCTTTTTAAATGTTTAGCAATTCCACGATTAGACATGCCTTGCTCGTGGTAAGCTTTACTTTTACCATTTTCTTCATCGCTTAGTGATTTTCTGCGCGGCATTTCAAAATATGTCAATAAATAATATTTTAAATTGCAATAAAATTTGTATTTTGCATTTAGAAAACAAGTACTCACGTCTTATTGCTTTTTTGGTCACCTATACACAAATCGATCGACTAAAAACAAATATTTATCGACTAGTCTTTATAAAATTCAAAAAACTCAGCTTGTAGATCTTTTAAGCAAATCTGAAGCCAAGCAGAGGCTTTTCATGTGATATCTCATTGTCAGTTAAACAATATCGTTATTTTTATTTTCCTCTGAATCTCTAATACAATAGTATGTTCAGCGAACAACAGTATTTGCAGCAAGCTTCAACAATATTTACTGTCAACCTTAAACAATAGTCTCCAGGTGTTAAAAAATTTCCTCAATAAAAATATATTTGTATTGCTTGGTTTTCTGCTGCTGCTACTGCTACTGCTACCGATGCTTCTTTCTATATTTACTATCATAGCACGTGGAAATCCGAATTTCGACCATAACTCGATTTTTTTCCGTTCTCCAAAAACTGACACAAATCTCATGAACAGAAGTTTAGCACTAGCTTATCCAAGAAATTATCATAGGTTCGTTAATTTTCACTGTACACGAATCGTATGAAACATTATGACTGAACGTTGTGACAGGTTCGACCAAGGGAAAAAAAGCACCGGCCGGACCAAACATAAAAAATTCAAAGTGTTAGTCATTCATCGAAGGGGTACCTTAATATGTGCCCGTATATTTGTGTTTTTTTATGCAAATAAGGTCACACAACACAAAAACTGCGAAATAGTGAAAATTACGAAATAAACAGTAAATACTCAGAGAAAAAAACTGACCAATACCAGAAAGAACGATAGATAAATACAATAATAAATCATATATGTATGCTTGTTGATTATTCTAAAGTCACGTTCTAAGCTATTTTGAGGACTGTAATTGAACTTACCTAACATAATCACGCTTACAATAGGTTTTTCCATCTCTAACAAAACATGTACACTTTTCATCTAAAAATTGTCGACATTCTTGACACTTCAAGCAGGCTCCGTGCCATTCGAGGTCAGGTGATACGTGAAATATGTACTGATCGTGAATTTGTCCGCCACAACCGACACATAGAGATAGACGTTGTTTTTCTGGAATAAGAAAAGAAAAGTTACAAAATTAGACGGGTTCAGGTGAAGTGTTAATTTTGACTAAGTATGTAAATTTCTATTTATAGGATTTGAGATCATTTGAAATTTTGAAATTAAATAGCGGTTGGTTGAGGTTTATCGTGATTCTCATAGTAAAAGATATATTAAGTATTTCACTGATTTATTTCAGATTATCATCATAAATTATTTCAGTCTAAATAGAAAAGCGATACAAACTGTAAAAAATCGCAAAATGTTAATTTGTTTTAGACAAAATTAATGGTTGAGTAGAGTTAGAAGGGGTGAAGCTAGTCAATCCTAGTGGGCAAGCCGAGTGGAGTCCCTGGTTCAAATCTGGATACAGACGAAGAACCGTGCACAAAGTTCAATTAATTTAACTGTTATTAGATTTCTGAATCAAAACAGGGGCAAAGTGAATCATTTCACACTCCTTAAAATTTCGATTGTGAAAATGGAGTCTCCACTCATTTCACTACCCAAGACCCAACGTTGGTTGTAGCAGGGCAGCTTAGATTTGTTTTTAGAATTACAAGCGAATTATTTTTGTTGTTTTCCGTAAGGATTCAGAACAAAACGAAAATAGCTAAATTAACACGTTGCCAGCCAATCGAAATAGGTTAGCACATCAGTGCAAAAGTGGTGATGCATCGGCATTTCAGGAATAATACCAGAAGTTTTTTTTCAAAATTTTGGAGACTTTTTCTCGGAGACAGTTTACGTAGCGTTCACCAACGATAAATTGACAGGTACCTAAGGTGTTAATATTTGTGTATAGTTGGAAAAAGGCATCAACTACAATTACCAGAGCACAGGTAATTACTTTAATGCGCTTTAGGAACGCGCATGTACGCGTTCAGTTCTTTAACAGGCTAAGTTTTGACCCAAATGCAAAATCAATAGTAAGGACAGTGATATACGTATTCATCGGACTAAAGAGAAAAAGCTTAGAGACGAAGGTAAAACGCATTTATTCGAACGAATGTTTTCACAACGGAGCACAACTTATCTATTCAAGTGAAAGAATTGCATCAATATCCATGAAATATTCAACGTATCAATTTTAATAATTTGTTTCATGAATTATTCGATCCCCTAATTGAAATAATGGATTGTGAAGGCGAAATGTCCTGATAAGATCCAACCTATAATGAATAATTCGTAAAATATGATAGAACCTTGCAACTAATTTCTGATTCACAAAAAGTTTACTGTGTTAATGGCTACAGAATGTAAAATCTGCGAAACCCAGGATCAAAAAAGTGGCTAGGAAAAGCTAAAGCACTGCAGTCACTAATTTTACAAAACCCTTTCCATTTCCATATTAGGTTTGAAAACTGAAAATGAAATTTAACCAGAAAATATTTCATTTATTTCTCGAATACCTAACATCTTACGAAATGACGACGTTCTTCGTGCCATTTTAAACCCACCATGCAGCACACATCAAAAACCGGGAGACCGCTTTAAAATTTAAAATATGCAAATCAAATAACTGAAAATATCGAAAAGCAACAGAAGCTTAGGATGAAAATATTCATGCATTCAGTGGAACCAAAACAAAAAACCCGCCATTCCACCGAAAAGCGAATGCTTTGTGAAACACAACAGCAGTGAACAGAATGTTCGTAGCGCAGAGGGGCCATAACGTGGTAGGATCAGCAAAATATAGCAACAAAACAGCTAAAATGAAAATGAAACCTTTGAGGAAGGGCGGGCCTGCGCAAGTTCATCTTTTATCTACGGCTACAAAGGAACACGATATGAATGCCAGCCAACTCCTCAAGTTACAGACAGGGAGCCCGTTGGTTTCGACTTCGACTCTGACTTCTTCGAAAGACCGTTGTGGAAACAACAGAACTATCGACAGAAATGAAAAACAACAAAGCCGGCAACGACGTGGTGTAACTCAGCCCAAAGCACAACAAAACCATCGACGGCCCGGTCGCCACTGCCGCCGCCACCGCAGAAAGAGCAAAAAAAGGGGGAACTCGATTCGAACTTGTGTGCTCCGCCTTTATAAATTATTCATGACGACGGTTAAACCAGATGATACAAGAAAGGTAGTCACCGCTGCCACCACTAGTCGAAGACGCCAAAGACACCGAACTCGAGGAGTCAAGGTGGAGGAAGAGGCAAATAACTGGAAATGGTTGAGTTTCTCCGTCTTGAACGCCGGTCTGATTCAATTCCGATCCATATACATGCCTACATAGCCTAGCCGTGTTCATACAATATCCACTTATATGTACAGATATCACACTTCTATCCACTTTGTAGCTACACCTGAGAAGCAAAGGCACCTGAGCGCTTTGTTGTCATTTCAGGCACCATGAAAACTCTTTAGTAAGCCTCAGGCATCGCTTTTTTCCGTTTTTGTCGATGCCAATGCGGCTTCACACCACATCAGACCCCATTCCCCATCCCAATTCGAAATTCAGACGCAAGTCATCTGCCTCAGTTCCATTCTTTCCACTTGGAAGCGCCATGCCATGTCGATAATAACGAATGGATTGCAATTCATTTTTGGCGAACAATGGCGGCCAGCTGAGGTTTTCGTATTGTTCAAAAGCTTCACAAAAACCAGGCTGCCTGAAAGCCTCATAAGGAAAAAATTGATTTGTTCGTAATTTGTTAATATAACACGAACTGATTTTATAAAGATGTTCAGGTAGACAACAGTTCGAATCGATATTCGACCGAAACATGAAAACATGCAGAAAATGCACAAGGCGAAATCAATTTGTTGATGGTGTTGACTGGTCGATTTGCAATTTAATGTGCAGCTTTAATTTGTTAAGCGTGTTAAAAGTTATCACCCGAAAATAGTTGTACTAATGGTTTTCCATAAAACATATATGAAAATAGTTACTGTTACACGTGTTCGACATGGTTTTGAAAATTTCTATTTAAGATAGAGTTATCTATTCATTCATTTTGGGATTCGAATTTGAATATGGAATTTTTGATTTCAGTTTTGATATTATGGAGATTTTCATAGAATGTTTATGTAAGAAAAGGTAGGCTTTCAATATGCAGGTTTTAACATAAATAGACAATAAATAATCAATTTGATGGCGACTATTTAATAAGATTATCAAAAACTCAATATTTTATTATCTATATGCTATTAGGCGTTTGATTTATGATTTTCGGGACTCTTAAATTCCAAACAAATAGGTAGCAATATAAAAACACTTTAAAATGTGTCATATGTTGCGACCAGATATTTTAAATGAGTTTTTAAACTGGTGCTATTTAATTCTTTTCATTTTCGTCATATTTATAATCAGCTTTGCTTTTTGATAACTATTAAAAGTTGGTTTGAGGCAACTAAAGATGATTAGATTATTTTTTGGAAAGGGTTTTCGAAAAGCCTGCAAAAGGTTTTCTGTGATTATTTGCGTCTTAACTGGCTTAGTGACTTAGTAGTATTTTTCCTTTTTCCGAGTTAACGACCTTCCTCCTTTTATTCGCATTCTCTGCCACTTGAGGCTATAATAAAGGACCTTTTTCTAACAATGATAGCATTTCCACCGAACAGTACAGTAATATTGCAGTCGAGGAATCAGAATAACCTTATCTTTAAAAAAATACTTTATTATAAGAAGAGTTTATTAATTAAACTTATCAATTATGGTAGTTACGAAGAGTTTAAAGCTTCTAAATTTAAAAGACACAATATCCTACGTATGCAATGCCTGAGATTATTTGAGCCCTAGCAATGTTCAGCACCCAATGGGAATTGAGACGCAGAATTGAAGTGAAGCTCGAAAATAGATTTCCCGAAAAAGATCTAAAAATTATTTTGCGCGATATCTCTCCAAACGAAGAGCTGACATAGTCGAATGGTCTGATGAAAGCTATCAACAACAAGAGAATTGACAGATAATCTCTGACAACGAAAATTTAAAAATACTTTCAACCGAGATATGTGATGATGCTGAATACTTGTCACCTACCACCGAAGACATTCACCATCTGCATACAATCAAAGCATCACTTTAAAATAAACATCAGCATAAAAAAGCTATTAAGTTTTTTTTGAGGATTGGAATCAATTCGAAAAAAATCCCATTTCAATAATAACAATCTTCGATCAAACCACAAACCTTCAAGTAATAACCGTATCATTTTTTCTACCAATTCCTTACCACATAGTCATTACCACCGAATCATAAATCAGCCATGAAACAGTGGCAGGAGCAATTTTCGACACGTGCTTCACGCACAGTAGGGATCTTCAAATCGTTCGCATCAGCTTCATAAATAAAACGTAACTCAGAAGCGCCATTCAAGCACTTTGCCTAATTTCATCAAATGATCAGGTTGCTCCTCGTAACGATGCCCCCACAAAACTGCTGGCACTCCCGTAACTGCCATATCATATTACATACTATCGACTATAGCATCACCATCATAAGTTTGAAGGAAAAAACAACTGAATACATGCAACCGTCGAGAATCGAATCACATTCAGGATAGCCATAAAAATCTGACCACATCCATCCTTCCAAGAAACTTGATCGTTGTTAGGCTTCGAAGTCAATGGAAAATACAAAAATTTCAAATTGCCATCGTTCAAAGAGATACATCAACATTTGGCTAGATGTGGTTGAAGATAATGATAACAACTGATGTAGAATGATTATGACAAAATCTTAGTAGCGTTGAATAAAAGAGTTTCGAATAAAATTGAAGACTGGTTCTTATCAGATTGTGGTTTTGCAAATTTTTTAATGGCAATGTTTGCATTTTTGTTGCTAATGGAACACCTGTTTTATTCGAATGATGACGGGTGGTTCGATTGGCTCATAAAATTCTGGAATGCTGACTGAAAATCAACAACAAAAGATAGATAATGGTATTTCCGGCTAGTTTATTAAAGATAAGTTAAAAGATTGATTTTTATGGCTGGGATTATTTTTTTAGGCTTTAGGCAGAATGGCAAAAATATTCTGAAATATAGTTCGAAAATCAATCCAATGATTTGTTTGTTGTTGAAAAATTACTACTGTGGCAGACGAAAATCTGATGAAAACCAGAAAAGTAAAGGAACCGATTCGAGGCAAAAATTTTCATTTTCAAGAGTCTCTCTCAAGAGGAAAGTCAAAAATAACATACACTAACATATACGTCCGTTTATCATCAGTTTGAACAACTAGAAATAAATCAACAGTAGAAGAAAATCGAGTAAATTCTTACAAGAGGAGAAGGACGGCATTTTCCGAAAATAAAAAAGTAGGGGAATGCACATCGAGTTAGTTTCCAAACCTCAGATAGGGAGATGCTTGAAAAATATGTATCACATAAAAATGATTCAGACTAATTTACGACAATTGAAATCAAACAAATATATATTTCCTGTCAATCTTTTGATGGCTTGGAAATCCTTCAGAATTTCTGGGAGACGTTCATCAAGTCAAAAGGACACAAGTTCTATTTAAAGCAACGTAGTCCTGCTTGATAACTAAGGTGTCTAATTTTAGAGTTTTAATAAGGAATTAAGAAGCGGTTCAATATCAGCAGTACTTTCCACACATCCTTAATACTGGCTACCGAATCTTTCTTTCTTTCACTGAAAAAATACATAGCGCCAGACGCCATAGTTTATAGACTTCTGGCACCATGTACATAGTCGATTTGGGGATTGTGATAAAATATAGCGCCACACGCCATAACACATGGCGAAAATTACATAGGAGCAGGCGCTATGCTTATAGCCCTCCACGCCATGTACTATAGTCCTCCACGCCATGCACTATAGTCCTCCACGCCATGCACTATAGTCCTCCACGCCATGCAGATGCAGATGGCGTGGAGGGCTATAAGCGTTGTTTGCCAGGTCCCGCCGGCGCTCGTGCGACTTCCAATCGGAGTGGGTTTTGAGCACGAGTCAACGCGATTTCGTGACGAGCTGTCAAATATGCCGTCCACATGTTGGCGGTCTCGTCTGACTTCGGCTCGCTGGGCCTCGGCCAGTACGTATTTGCTACATGAAGATGATCCAGCCAACAAAAGTCCACGAGCCTTCTCAGCTCTGAGCATCTGAAGGTAAAGCAGTTGATGATAGGTGATGGAATTCACCTATCATCAACTGCATCAAAGACCGTATCTTCTCCCATACTCAAGAAGCTTGCTGACATTTATACATCTCCTCACACAGTATGGCTGCGAGTTATAATTGTAGTGCCATGAGCCATATTACATGGCTCATGGCACTATGTAATGTAGCG
The DNA here is from genome assembly GCA_963978885.1 of Nemotelus pantherinus. Taxonomy (NCBI): domain Eukaryota; kingdom Metazoa; phylum Arthropoda; class Insecta; order Diptera; family Stratiomyidae; genus Nemotelus; species Nemotelus pantherinus. The sequence continues at coordinate 237,467,608 of OZ022263.1, forward strand.
TGTGGGGCCATAATTTCTGCACCATGTAATTATGGCGCTGGGAGCCATACTACATGGCTCAGGGTACTATGTACATAGCGTGTGGGACCATAAATGCTGCACCATGTTACATAGGACCACGCGCTATGTAGATTGTGACATTATGGCGCGGGGCGCCATATTGCATAGCTCAGAGTACTATGTACATAGCGTATGGGGCCATAAATAATGCTCTATGTTACATGGCTCTGGGCGCCATGTGAATTTTTTTCAGTGTTGATTCTTGTGCTACTTCCGATAATACTTCCAATGAACAAATTTTCACTACTACTCTAAAAACATACAAAAAAGCAAATAGAGATTAGCTATGAGCAGAAAGTGATTTGGAATCTATCAAAGTTTGGAAATTTTTCAACTTAAGATATTGGAAAGTCGGAAGAATTGGCAAATCTCGCTTTATGTGATGGGAAATATTGTTGATATAGGCACTATACCTATATAAAATTGAAACAAACCAAATTAATACTTCTTCAATCAGTTTACTATAGAAGCATGTCTAACTAAAGACCTTTGGTCTCTCTTCTTCATTTGTTTCATTAGTCGAAATTTTGGCAGCGTAGAACGTTATTTTTACTTCATTCGCTATTCATTTATCCAAACGAACAGACATGCATTCGCAGTTATTCCAATTTTCTATTAGTAAAGTGCTTATTCTATTTAGTTCTACGTTATTACTCTTCATTGTACTGGGCAAAAATGTCAAGTGTTCCCAAAAAAAAGGTGAAGGGAGGATACATCTAATCTAACTAGAGGAGACGATGCTGTGGATTCATTAAAGAACAACGAAATTTTCCCGAAAAGGCTAAAACCACTGTCAATAATGTTCCAGAACCTGTAAAAGCACACGATCGACACGATTGACACGATTCACCATAATGCTAGAACTGCCAATTATAGAACCACAAATTATCGCCAATCACCTCCTTACACTGAGTGTCCTTCTATAGATAACATTATAAACACTAAATTCACTAAGTCCAATTAATCAATTTCCACATCCCGTCATTTCTCTATGATAGCGATAGAGAAATTACAACCGGTGAAAAAATAATTACGTGTCACCTTCTTACTGAAAGGAATAAATAATTACGTGTCACCTTCTATCTCTAATAAAATTTTTTAGAAACTATCGTTTTTAGATTGGACAGAAATAAGTTGAAAACTTTTGAGCTCGAATCTAAGCTTTTAGTAAAAAGGAGAATCCATCAGTTCTTGCTCTTGTAATCAACAACGGAATAACATGTATCTCCGAACCAAACACTCTTAATAAACTGTCGTCACTACATTTTGCAACTGTTTTTAATTTCAACCAAGTTAACACACCCGGTCCATATAAATTCTTGCATGAGAAAACTAACTGGGTGAAGTTTAAGAAAGTTATAGATAATCTAATCAGCCTCGCTTGTCTTGACCTATCGCTAATTGAATCCGAAAAACAGATAGATTCATTACTAAGCTCTTAAAACAATCGCTTAAAGCAATTGTTATAGACGTATCTGGCAAGGGCCGAGGATTCCCAAAGCCAAAACCATTGTCAATAATCTTGCAGATTCAACGCCACATTAACGAGCAGCAAGATGATATCTGGAACGAAAAACTGTTGCAGTTTGGCAGTAGAAATAACAAGGTATCGACACTAAATAATGTTTCAAAAAACTCAACTGAAAATTTCGACCGGAAAGCTTTTATCTGTTTAATCATATCCTTAATGAATATCTCGAGCTGAAATATTTCACAAAAATCTGGAAAAACAAACGCAGTGGTAGTATCAATTCAAAAAGGCAAAACCCTCAACTAGCAGCTATAACTCTTGTCCAGTTAATTTCCTTTCCGCACTAAAAAAAAAAAAGTATGTATTTGAGCGAGTCCTTCCATCGTGGATCAATATGAAACTGCAAGGTTCGAGCAAAAAAATCGATTGCCAATTCGGATCACATCTCAAATACTCTACTAATCTTTTAGAGCTTTTAAGGGTATTAAAGAGAGAGGGTATTAAGAGAGACGAGTCGTAGTCATCAAGATTTAATCTGCAAGCTCTTAAGTTCTTAAATCTCAATGTTTCTACTGAAAAACTTTAATTTTAAAAACTTAATTTTATTTTAAATTTAGGAGCGAAATAGTTCCAAACTTTTTCCACATCTGCTGTACCCGTACTTCTTGTTTAGGTCCGACCTTGTTCAAAATAATTCGAGTTCAACCCTATTTAATATATTTCAAGTCAAATCTTAATCAATATAAATATCCTAAATGCAGCATGACAATCATATGCATTTATAAAAGTTTTGCCGAACCAAGCGTAGTAATCAACACTCTTGAAGAACAACTCGTTAAACTTTGGCGGTACTATATTATGGATCGAAAATAAACTTATCAAAGACATCGGTATAAACTTTGCTCGGAAAAGAAATGTACACTACTTGCCTAGGTGAGAAAACTATTTTTTTTTTTTTGTAAAAAGATAGCTTCGGTGGACACTATCCGATGTTTAGACATCATTTTTGAGAAAAATACTCTTCTTTAGACAGCACATAGAAGAGGAATGCATCAAACTATATAAAGCCATCTGCGATCTAAGCTCATTGATGATTAAAAATTGTCAAATACGCTTCAATTATATACAAGATGGTTCTTGAGCAAATAATACTCCATAGAGCTACCACCTGGATCACAGTGCCAAAACCGATAAAAATAAGCTGCAAGCAGTGCAAAATAAAGCTCTCAAACCAACACTGGACAAACCTTTTTAACCTTTTTAAACCACAAATCCTACTCACTACTTCCTACTACAGTCATCCAACTTCGAAAGTAATACTCGAAGTATACAATACCCAATAATTGCTGTACTTTTTTCTCAAAGTGACGTTCTATCGATTGTAAGTTCTCTAAAAAAAACGACTTATTACTAATCGTAATCGAATAGTTGTAAGTTTTTAATTACACAAAATAAGGCATCCAATCAAAAGTTTTATCATGTTTCCATTATTGAAGCAACAAACTACATATAACATTTTTTTAAATTACATAAGCTAGGTTAACACCTTAGAGTAAGGATACCGTCTAATTTTGAAGATATTTTACATTAAATTATTTTCACTCCCTTGCCAGTTCAAATCTTAAGCCTCTTGGACCGACCCATTTCAAATCTTAGCACAAACGTTCTGAAACAAATCAACTAAAATAATTCTTTGCAAAATGTAACATTCGATCCCCTCATCAGTCATAAAACATTGTAAAATGTTCGCAGTCAGAAATTATATTTCTTTCGAATTTGTTTTGACATGTTTCATTGTCATTTGAAAGAGATAATTTGTTGGAGCTTCAAATCTGCCTATAAACGAAAAACAAGCATGCATATTCCCATATCAACGTGAAAAATGTCCTCCAGGATGAACCACGTTCAAAGTATGATTTGAGCGAGTGAACTTTTTGATTTATTTCGAATTGAGTCGTATGTTATTTGTGTAGGTGTCAAGTTGAAATTGTAGCGAAAAACTCAATAAAATACAAACCGAACGGTTTTATTTTGACATGATGCTATAAATTCAGATTAATAAATAAATATCTACACGACAGGGAGTGTGATTTACAGCGAACCACACTGCAAAGAAAAAATCAATGAGAAAACTGAGTTAACGGGAAAAATTGAACTAACGTCGATGAGATGCCATACGGATTGTGGAATTTGTAACATTCTTATCAATGTCGTATTATGATTTTGGCTAAAAGTCTTTCGCAGCAGAAATAAAAAACAATTGGCCAGATTTGGCTGTGCACTGTAAGATTTTCTAGAAACTGCTGCAATCAAGAAAATATGTAAAAAGCATGTGACTTTTAGAATTCCATTATGAACCAGAACTGATAAAATGGGGGAAAATTATTTAAAAACATGTAAAACCATTTTTTTTACTTGATTGATGTAGCTTTTTAGAAAGCGGTGCGCGTCTGTTAACATTGAATCAGTTTTCTTGTAATTTCGAATTTTATATCCCTTAATTTAATATTGCAGTTCTGATTAGAGATTTTTGAGAACTTAAGATTTAGAGCTAACAAATTTCGAACCTAATCTTCCAAATTAGCATTTACCAACATTGAAACATTGAATATTTATTTTATATTCGATTTGATGACATATTTTTAGTCAAATAAAAAATCTAGGCCTCCTCATACCTTTTAAATTATCTTATTATTACAAACACAAATACACGTTCTTGATATATATCTAACTTTTGGTTTGAACATTAATCTTCAAATGGAAACAAAGCAATTTTATTTAAACCTGTGCGAATTCATCGAATTCAAGTAGGTTCTCTTTGTTGTAAATATGTACAAAACTATGGAAATTTATGGTAAATAATTTGCATAGTTCCACGAATGAATACCAAAAAGTATCCATTAAATCGAAAGACTGGAAGTATTCCCCTGAAAATATTACATCCAGCATTCCAGTGCTTTGTATCCCAGTTAAATTTGCAGACACTGGGCATCAATGCAGCATGCCTGAAAATAATGAACATTTTCTCCAGCTCTGTATATAGAAAGGAAAACCATTTTCATGATTTCAGGACATGCGCCGTATTCGGTTTTTCTTTCAAATTATTTCCACCTATACATATCGACAGAAAAACATAAAAACTACACAATCATGGCTTCCATGTTCTTATAAGGTATATGCGAAAGTATAACAATGACTTTATAGGTATATAACTACAGGAAATCAATATTAATTCATCAATTTTTTTTTGTTTTCTGTCTGAATGACATTTTTTTCCTGAAGGCAAACCTACAGCCATACACGTATATATGTGCGCTTTGGTATGCATCCGAAATTGATCGATTAGTTTCAGGTTTTGGACAGAAATCAAATAGGGTTGGATTAGTTGATTTTGACCGGATTTATTATTTTCAAACCTCAATGCAAATGTTGTTGATAGTTACGATGGACCAATATCGATTTACCATGACTATATTTGTATATAACTAAGCTTTATGTTGAATTAATGTTTAAATACCAAAGACCTTCTAACAAAATAACAATGGGAATAGGATCAATTCGAACAGTATTTATTGCTGTCGTAAGAATCTAACAGGCAGAAGTTATTAAAACATTTTAATACTTACGAAGATTGCGCGGCTCGGCCAATTTTTGTACAATAGTCCCATGTTGGCACTTAGCTGAAAAAAGAAAAGGTATACAAGATATTTTATGCAACAATTAACCCTTTTAACTTAAGCATAATTCAAAGAAATTATCAAATTATTATGAGATAGCAATTATAAAAAAGTGCATAGAAACCGCTAAAAACACTGATTTTCGACGAAAGGTTGAGGAATCGTGTAAATTTATACACCATACGTGCTCTTTATTGCAACCAACCTATTTCGAATATCATGTACCCGCACTTTGACTCGAAGGCTGCATTGAAACTCGTAGGGTAGAAAGGTTTTCAGGGTTACTATTCGCATGAATTTCAAAATTTAGGAAATTATAGTTCTTTGTAGCCGACATCCGAAAAATTTCGAAAACTTGGAAAATTTAAACAATGTTTACTTATTTTCTTTGAAGATATTTGCTATATGAATATCTAATAGTAGCATCTGTTGGTATGAAAATAACACATATGCCTGGTGGTGGCAGCCCTTTGCTAGCGCCAAAACCAAGAGTATACCGAATCTGCTTCACGTTGAGACTAATCCACTCTGTAAATTTTGTATTGATCCAATTACTGCTTTGGAAGTTGTATCGGTAAAAAGATATTTAGGCCTACCATTCTGCCTTACTAAGCATAAACGTTCTACCTGCATTTTTCTCAATTCTAAATTAACACTGGATTTAAAAACTACATACTCATTATATTATTCCACAAAATTTGAAAACCCTATCTTTTGTGGAAGTATGTCAAAATCAATGTGGAAAAATGCACTCTCCATATATCTCCAGTACAAATCAAAACACAAATCATTGAATATCTCGAAAATACTAAAATGTAGATAGAACGTTTCTGCTTAGTAAGGCAGTATTGGCAAAACTTTTCAAATTTTCGAAATACAAACATTTGTTGTTTATTGTTAATATAAGATAATTATCATTTGAAAATTTAATATTAGCATCTCTTTGTAAAGCAAAAACAAAAAATTACAAAAACTACCATAACGGGCAGCTCTATATTAATTTTTCAACCAAATTCCTGTCAAACTTGACTTACCATAAGCTTCATCTACTATATGAATTTCGCTTTGACTTCATGCACCGTAATTCATAGGACAAAAAGCTTTTATTTGACTGAATTTGCAAGATCCAAGAGACGGAAATTACCATAGCTTGCTCTATAATCATTTTTCAATCAAATTTCTATTGAATTTGGCTTAGAGTAAGGTGAAGCAACTACGTGAATTTCTTTAAAATCTGGAGACAGGATCGGAATTTATAGGGTAAAAAGCAATTTTTTTCTTAGCGATTTTTCAATTTTTTGCCTACAATTCAAAATCACTTTTATCAGACCTGGTCCGTCATGTTGATCTAAATATCGAGTCGAGGGTTCTCGCGAAAATACAAATTTCGGTAAAAATAAAGGTAATTTAGTGAAGGTTTATCGTTCTTCAGCAAAGAAGAATTGTGAAAATGTAATTTGGTTCTGCAGACAAAGCATGAAATTTATCAGAAATTTGCATTTTTTTTCAGATATAAAATTTTTCAGGGGGGTCCTTCATTTGAAGGTTACCTGCCGTAACTACAGGACTGCCCGCATATTTAGCATATCTTTTGTGCTCATAAATGTGCCCCGTGAATTTCGTATTGATATGATGACTTTGTGCGAAGTTATCGCAATTCTAAATTTTACAAATTTTCTTTGTCTACTTTAAGGCACTCAGCGCTCGCATGAGGTTGAAAATTTCCAAAACATTTGTGTTTTTATAGATGCGAGTGTAATTAATTTGTTCATAAATTCTTTTCAATTTCAATTCAAATAAAATTCAAACTTATTTCAATTTTTGCTAATAAATTTTCAACTGATATGTCTATTGAAAACATCTTTTAATTAAAGATTGTTGAAAATCTTAGCAGATATCAATGCATAAATTTGACTTATATTCATTTTTTGAAGTCAAAAAGATATTTTGCTCAATCAAGGGGTCTCGAACAGCGACTAAGAACGCAGTATTTCACGAAGAATTGGCACCTCTTTCACATGAAATATAATTTACATAGCACTAGGTGTTTTGAATTCCGCAAATCATTTATGAAATACATTCGATTTAACCATTTGAGAACAGAAAAGAATATATTTACTCTAATCATCGATACAGAAACCGGTTTAAAGTCACATAATAAACACATTGTCTAATACAATACCTTAGTTAATTCTCACAGAAATCTGATCGTCATGTTTTCCAAAAAGACACATGTAGCATATTTCATTGAATTTGAATAAATCGCAGAAATATGATCACGATAAACCATGCTAAAGTCGTTGGAATAATGTGCTGAAACAATGCGAACGCAATTTAAAAATTTATATTCAACCCAATTTCATGCAAATTTCCTTTGAATACGGCTATTGTCCTGACCATACTGATCGAACCCAGTCTCCTTATGAGTCTGATTATGCATGCGAAAATTTCAAACTTTTCGATGTTCTCCATGCGAACTTCATCATGTGCTTTCGGCACATTGAAATTTTGTGAAGTTGAATAGACGGATACTCGTAAAGGTAGATGTATCCAGGAACTAGTAGCATCAATTAATAATGGGCATATATCTTTCGGATTCGAATCGAATTAATTAGCATTTCATATGAATTGAAATGCGAAATCGGCTGCGATTGTTGCGAAATAAATGATCGAATAGCGAATATGTCTTTTTTTTGCAAAACCACGCAGGCATGCGGGCGGGCAAGCAGGCACGTAGCCACAAAGGGAGAGCAGGCAAATTGCCAATTAACTTTCATTGGTCGGTCGAAGCTCAGACCGGTAGCCAATTTATTATTTGCATGGAAATGTTACCGAGGAACGTATACGTACGTAGGTCGGTGTTGTTGATGGTGATGTGCTCTGCGTACGCAAATTTGATGATAATGATGATGCGAACATTTAAGATGGGACCCACGTTTTTGGTTTTCAACCAAAACATACTTAGGAACAGTATTTACTTTTTCAATAAATTTTTTTGCAAAAACTTTAAGACAGTGACGTAACATAGTGAAGATTTCATCATTATTGAATAAATTTCTAACAAGAATACTGCTAGGTAGCAGGCTCATTAAATTTCTGGCAATAATTTTTGAAAGTTAATTCCAAAAACCCTCCTTCATAAAAGCGAATTTTCAAAATATTCATACAATCTAACGCCATTTTCAAAACGTTTCCTTAAAAATACCTTAGCATTCTTCAATCTCGTTGCCAAAACGAACAAAACAGTATTGAAGCCAAGACAGACATCGAATTGGTAAAACCATAAAGCATAGATTACATACAAATAAAATACAGCAGCAGCATTCAGTATCATGTACAAGAGATGGTGAGACCTGAAAGGTTTATTTTACACAACGAGAAGTGGACGTTCTTTTTGAAAGGCAGACAAAATCATAGCCAGTCTCCTCGACTAGCTTCAATGAAGAAACAACGTCGGCGCAGCCATCAAGCGAAAAAACAAACGGAATGGCGAACAAAATCGCGCGATCAGTCCACGTAACGTAACGATTCTCTCTTATCTTGTCGGAAATCTTGAAAGGAGAAGGATGATCATGCAGAAGTTAGCCATTTTTATATCAGCATATGCACATACTTGTACGTTTGTACCTACAAAAAGATGTTTTCATTCGTAGGTTTTTCGATTCCTTGTATTTCCCTCAGGGCAGACAGACATGATAACGCGCGAATTGTTCTGGTATGCTTAGATACGGACGAGTACCTAACTCATACGTTTGTTGGCTGATCAGGAGGATCCAGCGTTCTTCTGTGCATCAATTTTCCTTGGGTATTTTGATTTGCTTCTGATTTTTCAAGTTGATTACGAAATTTTAGATTAGTTGTTGTTGAATGATGGAAATAGGGTAAAATGACAGCTATCTAACAGAAGATCATAAAAAGGAAAGTCTATTCAGTTTATACCTATGCGCAACTTTACACTTTGCTATTCACTTATTCCTTCTGATCTTTTTGAATCCTTTAGATGCTATCAATATTTTTCCATTTTAAATGGTTACCTGGTTACTTGGTTCCGAGGAATATTTATCACCTTAAGCCTGCATATATTAGCCTCGAGATGACAACTGTTTTTGGGCTTATGAAATCCGATTGTTTTATTCGTGCTTGAGGGATGTCATGTATTTGCATATGGTGCTAAGAGAAAAAACCTATTTGTTTAATGTGACTTTTGTTTGTGCCTGAATATTAATAAAACTTCATTTAAAAAATAATGCCCCTGAAGGTGCCCTGGAAATGGCCCTTCAGTTCTCACCCGACTGATGCTAGTTTGCCGCTTTGCCAGCTCTACGCGGCTTGTGTGGGTTTTCGAAAAGTGGGGTGGATTTGCTCCAAAGAAACGGCGGACGCTACGTGTTATTCATTCGTCATAAATTCAAAGCTGCGTAGCTGCAGTATTACAACAAGCAAAAGGAGAATCAAAACACTCTCAGATATAAACTCTCAAGCCAAACACATTCCAAATGCGATAAAGTACCTTTGCTAGAACAGTGGAGCTGAAAAGAATACACCCACAAATACAAATCGGTTAAAATCCTTCCATCGCAGAGCTGGACCTGTTTGGATTCAAACAGCCTCCGATTCCGAACGCTTTGGTGACCTATACCACCTATACCACCCAAAATAAAAGGTGGCCGGGAATCCCTCTTTAAAATAATAAAGGCCAGCCCAGCCATGCGCCACCTGTGAAGGAAAATCTTCCCAGGAAAACGATGTGGATGAGATCGCTTAATAGGATGATATCACTCATTCACTTCTGCGTCGGTCGAAATCAAAACTTCTGTATTGCGACTGTCCAATGCGGCAGATCAGTTTCAACTCCTTTGAATACTCACTTCCGCCAGTGCTTTACAAATAGCTACATTCATTGCGGTAGGTAATGGCACAGTTGTCGGCACTAATGCGTTTGTTGTTATGAATGGGGTTGAGAGGATGGAATGTTGTTGCGGGTTTGAACCAGATATCTCTGATGTTGGCAGCAAGTCTCTTTATGAAGTCTTATATCTTAGGATGACAAGATTCCATTATTATATTTACACAAGTGCATCTTGATCATCAACAAGCTAAAAAAGATTGGGATCTTAAAGTTGTTTTTTTCAAGAGCTTTTGCGTTCAGCTTTTCACAGATTTTTTTTTAAATAAATACTTTAAATACTTGACATGACCAAGCTCACAGAATACAACTTTAAATTTTTCCGTCCAATAAAATCAGATTCCACTTTCTCTAAAACGACATCGAAACATAAAAACCAATCCGAAATCACATAAATAATACCGAACATAATTGTGCAAACTAAACTTCAACCAAATTCAACTAAACACCAACAATTGTCGGAAATCCTCCTGTGCTTGTAATCTATCCTACAAAATGCTTGAACATGTCTCATGTTTGCACTGCTCTGATTTACCTTAAGACCAAATCCGCGAACATTGTGGGCTGACATAGATGAAGCTGCCCTAGAACTCCAAGATAGGTGGCTAGCGATCTGCTACCACTGAGCAGGAGCATCTTCCTTTGGTTGATGTACGTAGCTGGTATTCGTGTATGTAGTTCCAGATGTGCAGTTTCTTGGGACGACGTAACGAAAACAACATAACGTAACGCAACAAAACAGGAACTTGACGATTTCTGGGGCCTGCTTTGAGATCTGGTTACATGTAAAAGCCACCATGTAAGCCCTTACGATGGAATCTAGTTATTTTAGTTTTTGTCGATTTGATCATTTGCGTGCTGGTAGCACAAGAGTGTGATGAGAATATCGACGATATTGATAGAGAAAATTGATGGAATGTTTCGTAAAATGATCAGAGGTTTCGATTAATCAGTTTCCTGAAATATTACAATTTCTTTTCGAATTTTACGGTATCGTCTTATTTCCAACTGTAGATCACAACAGATGTACTCTTCGATTTTCCCACAAAATATTTCTAAATAATAGACCCTCTCCGTATTGAAGGCATTTGAATATCATTTTACAAGACGACCATCTCATCTTTAGCTCAATTATCCAATGCAAGCTCGAAGCTCGAACTACGCTTTGTTAATTAATTTCGTATTGATTTTCTTTTGATCTTTTTTTCTCACCATCTTCATTCTTTTCTGATTTTAATCGTCCGCAAGCATATTTACATCGAAAGAAGCCGAAACTGTTGGTCGGCATGTCGCATCTACATAACATGCAAGTCAGTTTGGGACTTGAGCCTGGGTCGGTGGAGTATCTTTCACACGAAAAGTTCCTTGGGACAAATTTATATTAATGAGCCCTATAAAAATTGATGACTTTAATTTGGATCGTTAACTGATTTGGCGGATCATTTGATCCTTAATTACAATATTTGAAGGTTTTTTACATGGGATTTTTTTTTATTCGGAAGCTTGTGGTGAAGTGCGTTGGGGGCTATGCAGATGAGAAAAAGCAGTCAGGAAAATTTGAGAATAAATTAATTCCTATGATTTAATTTTAGTGGAAGTGACCAGTACAAACCAGCCAATGCTAGCATCGAATATCGCTTTCACCCCTTTTTTTTGATTATCTTATCATGATTTTCATGAATCTTTTCATGGCTTTCAATAGTTACTTGGAATAAACGGATAGCTGCTTGATTACACATTATGTAATCGTACAAACAAACAGTCAATCAGAGATGTATGACACAAGGGATTTGCAATTTCAATCAAAATTAAAGTTTTTGGTTACTCTTTTCGCTTATTGAATTTTCAGTTACCACTTATTTTGCACCCATCTGATTCATTCTTATCAGTCAAAGTCAGTTTCAGAATTTTTCTAAACCTAAAAAGAAGATAAATTATCAAGCCCGTCCATTCAAGAGACCTCAACATAATCAACTTTTTGTCGTTGAAATCGTTAATAAATTAATGGCACACGAAATAGAAAAAAAGAAGCTTTCATTCATTCATCGTGTTCACTATTTACTTTCATCCATTTTAATTAATCTATTACAAAGTATTTTGCCAAACTGTCATTCATCAAATAGCTCTCAAAATTTGGAACCGTTTTCTTTCAAAAAAAAAATCACATTTCGATTCGGCCCACTGGGCGCAAATATTATTGAATCGGCTGGAGACCAAGATTACGGTAAAATTAATTTTTTTTATCACAGTTACTAGTTTCAAATAGTATTGAAAACCAAAACATGGTACAGTGCTGTGAATAATTTTAGAATCACATATTTTTAACATTTTTTCCAAATTATCCCTAGGAAACGAATTTTTATGCCAGAACAGGCTATTTGAGTAACCTCAGAAAACCGTTTCAATTATCTACCTTTGCTGTTTCTTTCGTCTATGCTAAGTACAAGGTAACATTTTTTAAGGAGGAATTGCGCAGCAGTAAATAATTATAAACTCAGTTGCTGTTTGGAGTTCGCCAATAGAGTTTCTAACGTGCATTTGAGTGTGTATGTAGAGCTTTAGTACTTGGAAGACGTGAGAGTGTGTTTTTGTTGAGGATTGAAAAATTTTGTCGACGCCTAAAATGCCGCAAGCAAAAAATTGAGTGATGTTGAAAACCATAGAATTATTGATTTCAGGAATTGTGAAAAAGCTCAGAGAGAAAAATCGCAAGTGAAATTGAAAAATCATAGAGTGTATTAAAAAAAATTTTAAAGCTTGGATTCGAGAATTATGAGAAAAACAAGTCGTCTGAACAACCATCAAAATATTCGCCTATTGTAAAACGTTCACTTTTATGAGAGCTATTCAGCACAGGAGCTTCATGATTGCAAATTGTTAGATGGATGAATTTGCACCAACAGATTTAAATATCGAAAATGTTCGCAAAATTCATAATTGGAAAAACGTCACATCGTTGCTAGACTTAAATTTGCCGAAAATCTCATGCCAAAAGGAAACATTTGGGTTCACATCATCTTCAGCAATGAAAAGAATTTCAATCTCGATGGACCAGATGGATTTAATTATTACTGGCATGATTTACGGAAGGAAAGAAGAATCATGGCAAGAAGAGCACAGGGAGGTGGATATTGAGCTTTAAAAAAAAATAATAGGAGGGAAGAAAGCATTTGTCAATGGTTTGAATTATTGTTGTGCTATTAGGAGCTACTAGAGGAGCATCTATCGCCTTTTGTGAAACCAGCTGAAGATGAAAGCATTATTTTCCAGCAGCGACTGCTCCACCAAAAAGTGTTTTCAGGACCGCAGAATCAAATTATTAGTATGGCCAAATTTGAGTCTCGACCTGAACCCGATAGAAAATTTGTGTGGAATCTTAACGAGGAAAGTCCACAACCAGGAGAAGCCATCCACCCATGTTGCAGAACTGAAGGAAAGAATAATATAATAGTAGCGTGAGATATCAGATAGAGATTATATGTTACACTGAAAGAAAAACTCTTGGTTGGTTCAACTATTTTTAATAGTATTGCAACGATTCATTCAAAATCGTTAAACGAACTACGGAAAATAGTTATTTTTACTATGTTAATATAGTTAATTTAACGATATAAAAGTAGTTGGCTCTGGTTATGCAAAAAATATCACAACGTTCATGAAATCAACTGTTTTAATTGTTTCATAACCACGAAAAATAGTTGATCAATAGAAAAATATTCATCAATTCACTCAAAACTTCAACGTTTCGAATTATCAACAGTTTTTATGGTACTTAAACTACTTCGCAATAGTTGATTTCAACAAACGTAATTCAGTGAGCAACGTCTTTGGAATTATTCTACGCAAAGTAGAATGGTTTCAACATTTGGACGTTTTTCATGCTCCGAATGAAATTTTTTTTTGTTTATCAACCACGCGTCATGGCGCATAAAAGTAATCAACTATTTTTTATGGTTGTTTTAACTATAGCCCTAGTTGATGCAAAAACAACTAACGAAAACTGTTAATTTTTCATACTCCTCATACTCATACTCCTATTCTCTTATAGAAGTTTCATATGCTACATGGCAAAATTGTGTTCGGTTTGTTGTTCGATATAATTCATATTCATGTTATGCTGTGAAGCCTTTATATTACGTTGTATGACGCCGTTTGAACTGGTTGAATTTGGTGAATCACAATGCAGCGACAATGTCGCTGTCAATACAACCAAGGCACCAACCAAATTCTATTTTTTTCTTTTGTATTGATAAATCCTGTTGTACGAGGATTAGGTTGACTTATCACAATACTTATCAGCCATCGCTTGTCTATTAGACCATTCAACCTAATTCAAACAGAGTTAATTCAACCTAGTGGTGATGCCAACCTATCGTAGGTATCACCGCTAGCGGTGCGGCAAAATTAGACATTTGGCAAATTCTGCCGCAGCGTCAAATTCGGCCGCAGCCATTGTGCGCGTTGCCATACAAATGTTAAATTCAACAAACATAATTCCACACTACATACTATAGTCATTTACTATGTCGTACTATGTATATTGTTGGAATACCATTGTTTGTGGTTAATTATTTTTTTTTGCCCCACGGACGTTGTTTATCAACCACGTGTCATGGTGCATAAAAGTAATCAACTATTTTTTTATGGTTGTTTTAACTATAGCCCGTAGTTGACGCAAAAACAACTAAGGGAAATTGTTGATTTTACCAAGATTTTTCTTTCAGTGTATAATATATAAGAGGAAATGAAATAAGTATTAAATGAAAAGACGTATCAAACACTATACAGAGATAATAGTTTTTCACAGATTTTAATTTGAGTTTTTATAATCTGTTTTTTTGTTTTTATTTTAGCAAGGAATATGATCACTCCGTAATACTTACTATATTTTCTTAAAACCATATTATTCAAGAAAATACACCGTTAATTGAAATAGTTTCCTGTTTTTATGAGAGGCCTAAAAGTATGTTTGAGTCTGTAACTATTCACAGCACTGTATTTTATGGCTAAACAGTTGAAAAAATTCATTGTTACGATTTTTTTGGTTCAAGTTTTTTAGGACAATTTTTTAGAAGTGTAAATTTATATCGTTTCCTCGTTTATTAAAAAAAATTAATGCTGAATATTCTGCATTTGACCTCTGATAATTTTACTAGCGAAAGAAAAATTGTACTGTGTGAATTTGACATAAAGGCTGACAAGTCAAAAATAGCAGTATTTCCACCACGCCCAGCAATACACATAGTGTTTTAATATACTTAACGGCTTAGCTCTCTGACTTTATGAACAGGTTACACTCACTGGGAATTTGAAGATACACTGCGGTTTCATGACTGCGATAGTACACTTGATTTTACGTACTCCTTTGATTCGTTGACTTGACTGACTCTTGCGGAAACGCTGCGGCCATCAATCGAGATCGTATGTTTGAATCATCAAACAGTGACATTTCAACAATCGTCGCTTGGGGTGAAGCGAACCGTGCCACATATAATGCTTCCAGAACTCAATTCTGCCTTATATCCAATAAACTATGTGCTCCTTCCACTTTCCAGACCATTCTGGCTGATGGAGTAAGAATTTCTGACTTGCCTACGCTAAATAAACTGGGAACCAACATTTCCAGTAAACTTAACTGGGCCAACCATATTTTCGCTGTTGCGAAAAATGCAACGAAATGCTTGGAGTACCTGAAAAGATGTAAGAAATACTTTACTCCACCTGATCTTACGCATCAAATCTCATATTAGACCGAGACTTGAGTATAATTCCCATATTTGGGCTGAAGCAGGTCGCACTGCACCGTCCGCATTAGACAAAGTGCAAAGAAAGGCTTTAAAGCTCATTAGCGACGTATCTATCACTTTCCCACTTGTATCTATCACAAACGTAATGTTGGCTGCGTTTCTCCTCTATATCGCTACTTCAATGGCCGTTGCTCTATTGATTTATTCGATATAATCCCTTAGGCTGATATCCCCTTGTGCAGCAGCGTGCTAGGTAGTCGTGCACATTCTCATATCCTTCATGTTGGTGGCAGTCGCACTGTCAAATTCCGTGAGTCCTTCTTATCGAGATCAATACGAATGTGGAACAGTCTTACATCCACTGTCTTTCCCGACATCTACAACCCTCAAGTGTTCAAGCAGAACGTACACAGGTACCTCCTTTACTCTCAATCCTTCCCACTTCCCTTACCCTAGCTTTCCTCCTGCCAAGGCTGTGCATTAGCATCATTGGGTTACTCCCTGAGTTCTCGCACCATCATAAAAAAAAACAAGATTATGCCTTGAAGCTAGAAAATATTTCCGGTTGATCATTTTTGAAAAATCATTTCAATTGTCTTTCTATTTTTTCGAACAAAAACACCTCGAAGAATGTCCAATTCACCACCTGACCATCAACATCGAGCATCCGACTAAAATTTTCCGCCAAACATTTTCTATTCTACTTCGGGATCAAGAGAATAATTCTTTTGAAATTGATCGTTTAACACAAATTTCAATCACAATCTACATATTTCATACACGACAAATTGTCCTGTGCCATAGAATAAAATGTCCGGATACCGACGGCATAGCTTCATCGCCAAAACACTCTGGCCGCATCGTGCTAGCCAAACAAAGCAAAACTAAAATTTCAATTGATAGCCGTAACGTTTGATCTGAATGGCTCATGAATATGTTTAGATTGTCACCGCAAGTATTCGACGAGACACAGTGTAGATAAAAATGATACTGATCTTAATCACATCCCTTTTCTGTTCGACAAGTTTTTTTGGTCGAAGGCGATCAGCGCTTGTTTTCGAACGCCGAAAGAGAGCGAAAAATCAAAGCATCGAAGCCGATCGATTGGATCATTGTATACAGCGGAGAAATCGATAGTAATGACCAAGTTCATGAAATAGAGAAGAATGCAACAATGTTCTCGTAAGTTCAGCGAGATTTTTCCGCTCGAACGTTTTAGACCAAAAGCCTGGTAATTGTCAGAAACAGCCAAATTTTTACAAGTGCTTTACAGGGGTTTTTTTTATTTTTCATGATTAAATCCAATATTTGGTGCAGCAGTTGGTCCAAATAATACTCCTAAATCTATGGTATCAAAAAAGATATATATTCACAGTGATTAATTGTGTCTGGCAACTCTTTTCGTAATCGAAACGATTGCATTCTGAAGGAATCAAGACCAATGTCCATTCACGTCTATGTAATCGATAAGGGATCATTAAGGGAATCTTAAGACGGCGCCGCAGCCATTCTATTTCAGCACCTTCTCGAAAGAAGTTCTCTTCATCTTTTAAACTACTCGGTATATCTGTTGCGCTGGCTGTTCTGTTCTTCACATATTCAACCGATCGATTGTCGGGAAGTGATTCGCTTACTTGGATACCGGACTTTTTGATAGGGTTCTCGAAGCGACATCAAAATGATGGTCACTTGAAAATCACTGAACAAAAAATAGTTCGGTTCCTTTGAAACGAATGAATCTAATTAATTAGGGAATTTAATTCTTTTATTGTGCGTCGGCGGTATATATGTGTGTGCGTGTGCATGTCAGTTTGAAACTGAGATTTATAGATAATGTGGTTTTGTTTGATTTTATAAATTGGAGAAATTAGAATAATTATTTTGTCATGGCAGGTGATGAATTGAGAGCAGATCAGAATCTGTCATAACAAACTTTTCATATGCCACACATTTTCAGGTAAAACACGCTACTAGCAAACTGGAAGAATACGGACTATAAGGTTTTTCGAATAAAAAGTTATGCAAAAGACATCTAATTATGAGGCTAGACTAGAGATAAAGAAGTTCTATTTTTTTGGAGATTATTTAACACATTATTCCGTATTCATAACCATTATTCCGTATTCAAATCAAACTTGTCCTAGAAATTTTAATACTTGATTCCAGGGTCAGCTTTGAACTGACATTTTGAAGTTAAGACCAATACCTTTGAAATTACTCTTTACTCATGTATCATCCCTATAAAAATGCCGTCATTCTAAATAATTCCATTCTTATTTCCATACAAATGATGTAATTCAGTGGCAATCAATAAAATATCGCCGGATGAATTTTAAATCGTATAACATTTAAACTACACTTTCCACTAACTACAACGGTCAACATTTGTAAAGTACCTACCAGCCAGCATCTGCACGAAGTTATACAGCCACCATAAAGTCTTGTTAAATATGAATCTGGAAGAACTCAAATTACCTCCGGTCGGACAAAATCACACTTCGCATAACTTGTTCTTCATCTCAGGTACGATTTGCGGTGCAACAGATAATCACTCATGGAAAAATATTAAAGTATCTCATCACATCGACATTTGGCCCGCACCTTAGTTTATTGGTTTTGAGAGCGCGTGATTTCATTTCCTTTCGGTCAAATGGTACCGATTCAAAGATACATTTTTTTTTAATAAGACCAGCGACGACGTCAGGCACACGGCAAAAATTTCACACCTACTGAACTTTAAACACAAAGAACATCAGATCACCTGGGAATCCATCCATCACCCAACAGATCTTAAGACTTGGGTAATCCCTGGTCAAAATGTGTGCATTTTATGAGTTTTTTTTTATATTTATTTATTCTTTAATTCTCTACAATGTCCAAATGGACAAGAAACACGAACCGACGATCAGAACGAGATCCATTAACATGCCGAACTATTTGAAAAATGAAAAATCAGATGCAGGAAGGAATCAAATGTTTAATATTTGCGGAATTTATTGGACTGTTACGGCCATTCATGAGGAAACGATCAAGTTGACGTGCGATGCAAGTAACAAAAACTGGCATCACAATAGATTGAAGGTGTGAACGGGAATTTCAATCGATTTGGAAGATATTTCGGGCATTCAGTTAGTTGGGAATTGAAAACTTTTTATTTCATTGAAAGGATTATGGGATGATGGCTTAAACACGCTTTTCACAGCCCATTCCATAAATAGTAAAGGCTGTTTTAAGCCCTCAAATTCGAAGCGCAGTTCCAGTTAATTTATCTGAAATTTGGTAGAGCAAGTATTTCAGCTGACCCTCAAAAAAAGTTCACTGAAAAATCATGACAGCACTACCTGAACATTCCTCACCTCTTTGTCGATCTTTTTTCAAAATAAAATACAGGTTGCGCCTGAAAGCATTTACATAATATGCAAATAGATACCACGCGAATACTCGTAGGTAGGTCTAAACGTAAAATCGACATCGATGAAAAGTTACTTGTAAGCTACAATCAATCCACATCGCATTCGAACAATGCCTAGATCGCGAGACGATCAGACATAATGGATTACTATCTTCACGGACAATCACATTTCAGAGTGCCAGACTACAACTGCTGACAGTATCTTTGACAAATAATTTTGTCACTTGGTGCGTTCAATATCATTTAATTTGCGAGTAAACGTTTTATAACGTCCAAGCAAGTCACAATGTACCGGAGCTATATATGCCTCTTGGTGTCCATATCTCATTGAGTGCTCACGGTCAGAGCCTTTAACAAATTTCGATCAATAAATTGATGTGAACCGAAATCTGAAAACGATATACGTGAAGTGCAATCACTTCAGTACTGGTTAACTTAAGCGCTACATGGTAGTATTGTCGAAAAAAGATATTTTTTGCGTGGGTGTTGTCCGAAATTATTTCGACCTACGATCTTTTAGCCTTTCTTTCAGATACGTGCGTTGAATTTCTGCTTCTTTCGATACAACTATCTGAAAACGTAGTCCGGTCCAGATCTCTGTTGCATTAAAAGTGGTATGGGCAGATAAAATCCAAATTCAAAAACCAGTAGTTTTGACAAGGACAATTAAATACTATCTGACACTCTTCATCTTCGTAATGCAGGTGGGAGAAGTGATATTGATCGAATCGCAATAAAATTTGTAGCTTGCTTTGGAGCCAGTGCAAAAACCATCATTAATGCGTCATAAAATGTGAGGTAGTAAAAACTATCAAATCGGAAGTCTACGTTGAGGGATTTTAACTACCCAGAGATAAAAAACGAGATAAAACTGATGGCGATACGTTAAGCATAGTGGTAAAATATTAGGCTTGAGTGAAATTGATTCTTCGAAATTTTACATTTTTTCACCAAAATAATTAAATTATGCAAATCTAGATCGAAAATTTGTGATATTTCACAGTGACTTCACAGCTCTGACAAATTAGTAGCGACTCTGACAGACGTGTCACCATGCACATTCACAACATCATTCTTCATTGAAAACAAAACCACCACTACGACAACTACAACAATAGAAGGAAATGTAAATAAAATGGAAATGAAATACTCAAATGATTTTATTGGATCCGATCATATCAATAGAATGCACTAATTTATGTTCAAACTTCATCACCGCAGTCGCTTTAAATTGGATTTTACGAGCACTATCAACAATTTTATAGCTACTGAAATGCTTTATTAAGCACTATCTAATTTTTTTCTACCACCGTATCTCCGAAAACCGGTTTCAGTATATGATTTCCTCCTCCTCCGAAATCTCAAAAAATATTTGCATGATTCGCATCACCAAACTTCCTGGAGATGAGTTGGAAACAAAAACCAGCATTCTTTTCAATAAACTATGTTTATCTAGCTAGTTCATTAGTGTTGTCTCATCAATTTTCGAGAGAAAAAAACATCAACTTCAGATGCTTTAGGAAGCATCAAAGTTTTGCCGTCTGGTGAAAATAGCATATATTTAAGCATGTACATGCATGCATATCTGCGGTACGTACGCGTCGATTGGAATACCTACATTTAAGATTTTTATTAAAACAACGAAGAAGAAAATTGTATCGAGCCTCGAAACTTGCTCGTCGAAAAGTGAATAAATAACATGAGCAAACATTGACAGTGTGGCGGTGTCTTTTATATTTTAATGAGTTCAGCAAACCGTACGGAATCGATATCTCAACGACGAAAGTCGCTGTGTGATTTTCGTACGTTGGCTAGGCGGCCAGATATATTCTTCTTTGCGGCGAAGTTTTACAATCTTTTCGATACTTTGTCCGTTTGCCGAATTGATATTTTTTCGAAAAAAAAGAAGAAGCAGAATATCAAAGACTAACTGATGGTAATGAAAGTCTTAATAGACTGTTCAACTATCTGATGTGCAAATCAAATATTGTGAGATTTTCGTCGGATTTAACAGACAACCGCAACGGGTATTCATATCTGGCGATGATGAGTTGTTTCTGCTGAGTTCTTTTTTTTATTCTCTAAAAATAATTCATGACAGATCTGTGCGTCTGAATATTCATTTTTCGCAGCTTCCGATGTAGCTCTAATATGCTTCCACCGAACTTTAAAGCGAAAATAAATCTCGAAATCTAAAGGGATGTCCAAAAAATCTAGAAAAAAAAACAATCAATTCCTACCAACGAGCTTTGAGCTCCACGTCGCTTCCTTCTTCATTCACTAATCTCATTGTTACGTCTGCAACAATATCAAATTCCAATTTCACACTGTCAACACATCCTACACGTACCTTTCGCAAAAAATACATTTTACTCGTAATTTCCGAATCTTCTGAATAATTTACAGGCCTCCTCGTCTTCAATAAAACAAAACCAAAACAAACTGACTTTTGTTATGAATACTTCAGCGATGCGTTCATTTATCGCCCGCTATAGCAAACCACGCCGACAAAAAAAAAATCATCGACAAAATCAACCCGTGACCACCATTGTACGAGTATTTTGCCGCAACTCTGTATTTGAATCGATCCAACACCTTTGGCCGTATCGTGTTTTATTGGCAACCTGAATATTCCGCCAATTCAACGCGGAAAACGAAAGAATATGGATATATATTGCGAATATATATTACAAAATCTACTCAAACTTTCGAAATGTTGAAAATTTTGAACGCTCAACGACATGCGTGTGGCATTCACGCACTCACGTGTTTTGCGCCAAGAAGAATGCAAATACGAGATGTTGTTAACTAAGTAAATGTAGTGCGAAAAGTATCGTTTTACAGCAAACACCTGAGTGAGTTGAAAATATTTGCCGTGAACAGAAAAAAGTTCGTAGCTGGAAGAGTGTGAAAATGAAGTGCGCGAAAAATATTGAACTGTTAAAAAAAACTATTGTAAGCATAGTTCATATGAACTTCGGTGAAACAAGCTCCAATTTCTACGTCTAAGTCATATTTGTTTATGATTCAAGATTATGTGGAAAACCCAAAAAAAAACATAAACGGCTCAGAAGTGTATGCAGGAATTTGAAATAGGGGAGGAGGACGAGATCGTTTGCTAATACCAAAAATTGAACACAATTTTCTTTATTTTTCTTGAAGTACTGCAAAAAGAGATGCGGGAAAAGACGAAGACTGTGCAGATCAGACCAAGTAAAGTAGCTTCCACACAAAACGCAGCGCTATCAGTTTTCGATACATTCTAAAAAGGCCTTAACATCACAGCCAGAGCTTTTCTCATTTCTAAATTTGACGTCAGATAAACCTATCCACAGACATTTGGAATCCTAAGCCTAAATACGTTTCCGATAATCATACGACCAAATATTTAGTAAAAGGTTGCACATTTCACAATTTCTTTTTCCGTGGACATATGTAAGTGTTTGAAGCAATCAAAATGAGTTAATCACTATCAGGCAGCACGAGAATCGACTTACTCATTCTGAGTGAGTTTCCTCACAAGCACTTCTTCACTAGTTGTCATCATGTGTTGTTCCCAGTGACCGATACTTTTGTATACGCACAGTAGAGATAGCTAAGACCAGCACTACCCCTTTACGATAAATTACCGAAAAGAAGCATGCCAAATACAATATGCTGTAATAAAAACACTCTTTATGAAACGAAGTTGATTAAAATATTTAATTTATTTACACTACCGCTCAAAACGATGTTTCCACTCAGTAAATTTACTATTTCAAACGATTGGATCTTAGTAGAAACAATTAATAAATAAACGAAATTGCATAGTTGAAGTTTTCATTATGTGAAAATAGCATAATTCTATGATTAAGCAATTCCTTCTTAACCATAGAATTATGCTATTATTTACAAAATATTTGACAGAATTAAAATTTTACCTTGTTTGTACGATTTTATCAAAGTTGTACAAACCAGCACATAAGTGAGGCAATCAAATTGAAGCAATCAAATGAGGCAAACAACTAATATAATTATGAGCCTGTTACACTCTTGTGTACGCACAGGAACGAGTCAAATACTGCACACCAGCAATAATTTGCGCGGAGAGTTTCTGATTGCAGTCCTTCACTATACTATAGAACAGAGTGAGACTGATTTTGGTATAAATTGCATATGGCATATTGCATATCTCATTGCATATATAAGTAGAGCCCATCGACAATGATATCTAATCGACGACTTGTTCGCGAAATTGCGATCTTTGTGCCCAAATTAGTTGTCTGTGGGCTAAATTCAGAATGCGTTTTGGGTCTCCGTAACGGTTACAGTTAAGATCAAAAGTTTTTGATATTTAGTGAGCAGAGCTTGTGGCCGACAACCAAGTTGCTGAGTCCGTAGTGATTTGGAGATTTGAGTGGATATTGAGTCTAATATAGTGGTTACATCTTTGAAAATAATTAATGCTATTGGTTGGATTATTTATATGCTCAAAAAGATTCGCCGGGCATACCACTGATCGCTTTGTTCTATTGATTTGAAAATTTGTAAATTTCAATATGGACGAAATTCCGCGAGCGTGCAATGCGTCGATGCCAGTTCGAAAGTCATTACCGGGCAAACAGAAGGCTTATTGGTGGACTGAGGTGATTGCGAAACTGAGGTAAAGATCTCTAGCGTGCAGGCGTAAGGCACAGCGGTCTATTAGACGACCAGAAGCGTTGCTACTTGCCGCGACCCAAAAAAAGGACAAAAAAGAAGTGGGAATAGCTATAAAGTGGAGGAGAAAACAAATGCGGTAAACTCTATGCGAAGAAGTGGACCGGGACCTATGGGGCCATGGCTACAATGCTACGGCCATCGAGTGGGCTCGGCCGCATGGGTCCCGACCCGCCTATAAAGGCGGATGTCCTGAGGAATATTGTAGATCCGCTGTTCCCCGCGCACGACGTGTGAGCAAGGCAACTCAACAATAAGTGCCATAAGCGAAGTTATTAGCGCATTAGATGGCGCTGAGGCCGCTTGGACCCATAGTGTTTTTGTTAAGGCTGAACGTCCGTAACCCTTTTAACTCGGCGAGGTGGATAGAGATATTGGATTTTTCTCGGCGACACTTTCAGGTAGAGGAATACTTGCTGGCAATGGTACGAGAATACTTGAAGGATCGCCATTTAATTTATGAAACGAATCAGGGAACTGTGCGCAAAACCATTACAGCTGGAGCAGCACAATGGTCCATTCTTGGGCTAGACCTATGCAATATTGCTTATGATGGTCTCTTGCGCCTTGAAATGCCGAAAGACGGGCTCTTAGCGGGCTATACTGATGATGTAGCCGGTGTCATCGCATCTGGAAATCCTCACCTTGCCGAACTCAAACTCAATCATGAAATGAGAAGGGTTGAAGGTGGTTGGAAAGTCATGGTCTCCAGCTGGCGATCATAAACACTGAGATTGTCACGTTAAGGAAGAGGAGTATACCAACCATTATAGGATAGGATACCAAGCATAACGGTTGGCTCTGAAGTACTTGAGACCAGAAAATTGGCTAAGTATCTCAGAGTGATGTTGGATTCCAAGCTGGCTTATGGAGAGCACATTTGAAAAGTATGCGATAGGGCGCTACTGGTTGTTATCTCGTTAGCGGTCCTAGTGCGAATAAACGTAAACTCCTTATGACAGTGACTCACTCGATGGTGGTGAATGGCGCGGAGATATGGGCCACTGCGTTAAAGCTTCAAAAGTATCGAGCTAGGATGGTGAATGCTCAGCGTAGGGGAGCGCTGCGAATTGCAAGCAGCTACAGAACAGTTTTAGGAAACGCCGTGTTAGTGATAACGGGAGTAATCACAATTGATCTATTGGCGAGGAAAAGTATGGAAGTGTTTGTGAACAGAGCTGATGTGGGAAGAGAAATTTTCGCTGCTCAAATACGAGCGCGAACGCTTCAGCTTTGAGAGGAGCGCTGGGCTACGAGCTCGAAGGGAGCATGGACAATTAGGCTAATTCCCGCCTTAAAACCTTGGTTTAATAGCGACCACAAAGAAATAAATTTCTACCTGTGCCACGGCTACTTCAGGAAATATCTTCATAGAATGGAGAAAGTCTGGACATAGTTCTGTAAGGATTGTGCTAAGGAAAGTGATGACACTTTGCATACCGTTTTCGATTGCGCCCGCTTCAGAAGGGAGCGACATGTGCTTTTCTTTGCAATTGGCCCTGTGACGCCGGAGCCAATCTTGGAGATGATGCTAAAGTTAGCTAACGCCTAGTCAGCATATGTGGAGCTGGTATTTTGTTTAAAAAAGAGGAAATATTCCTCATAGACTCCAGAAAGCCTGACAGAACGGAAGTCGCTGGGACACCTGATAGGTGCTAGTAGCACGACCGAGCTGAAGTAATACGAATGAGGTTTCGGCTCGGATTTCCGTGGTCGGCGAATGATGTTTTTTTAGTGACTACGAATCTCATATAATCCTATTGAACGTTTTTGACAACCACTACCTACGATAAACCTATACGATAATAATCTAAAATAAAAATTAATCATATTTTTAAAAGGGTTAGATGTATGAGTACATGCAAAAGTATCTTGTTGGCTGATAGAAAACAAGTATATACTCGGTTTTTCATGATCATGTTGAGAGAACTAGAGGTCGTTGCCACTTTTGCGAAGGATATTTTCGAATCGTGGGTATTTGCTCAACGACTTAAATTACAAAAAGTAAACAGTAAAAAGCTTACGTAGTACAATAAAGTTGTATTTATGTTTGTCAACCTTTGTTTCTATCAACTCCATTTATTCATTATTTTCTGCAAATAAGGACCTCAAATGTAATCCTGTTTCATACTTGCATAAGGCTTCAAAAAAAAACCTGATTGCCATAGTTGATTGACTCATCCAAATGAGTGAGTTGAACTGTGTCGACACACCAAATTAAGTTGTTTTAATTTGAAATTAATTTGAAACTTCAGCCGATTTTTTTTTGAGCTTAAAAATTCGTTCTAGTGGTTTTGCAACCATTTTTTTTAAAAAAAGAAAAACTAAACACTAAAAAGTAATCAGCTTATGAGTCTAAGGCTGCGAGGTTTTTCCGTATTTTCTGCAGTTTCGGGAATAGCTGTAACAAATGATTTTTTCTCCACCAAGAGAAAATACGGAAGTACTAGATAGAAGATATGAAATTAAAAAACTATACCTTCCAAGGAAAAAATCCGAAGAGCTAGTTTAGATCTACCGCCGACAACGGGTAATTTGAGGTGATTTGATTAGAATCCACCTCGAATTTCAATTGGTGCGAAGAGCTGAGAGGACAAAGTTCGATTTACTGTTTTTAAGGCACGTACTCATTTGTGATTTGAATGGCTGATGCTGACATTGATGCTTCAAATTAAAGGCTACCACCTGCATCCCATCGTGTTTTTGGGACTTATTTGTCTTTGAGTTTCGCTGTCAAGCTTGTGTTATTGCTTATTCGTATTTTTGAAAGTGATACACTTTATTTTCCTCGTATACACTTTTCTTGGCTTTTCAATAAATTAATTGATGTAATGAGCGGAACCAATCTTCTTGAGGTCGAGCTGATGGAGCGCTAAATTTCACTGAGTTATAATTTGAGTGGCAGGGCATTTTTTTTTTCTTTACAATGATTTGATTAAATTAAATAATCGCTATTGTGCTTCAAAACAAATCAATTTTTAAAATTAAATTCATTGAAACTGTTTTTATCAACGGCTTTTCTAGAATGCCTCTAGCAGCATTGAATCTTTTTCGGCCAAAAACATATGACATTCAAACCGAGATTCAACCATTTTTGCCACTGTAAAATCCGAAAATGTAAACAAAGCAATGTAATATCAGCAGACCATTAAACATCATTTTGTTTGCGTCGACGTGAATATTTTATAATTTGGTGATCATTATTGCAAAGTCAATCGTTTCTGAAAACGCCAACTTGAAAAATTTGCAATGCGTCGACCTGATCGCGGTTGACTGATTTGCCGGGGCTTGCACTCTCAACCAGCTACTGCCACAACTTCACCACGTATTACAAGTACGTACATATATCTGGCAGCTATAAACACGGCCACTCAGTCAGTCAGTTACCTTTTCACTTGCCAGAGTCATAATTATAATTAACCATCTTCGTTTAATGTGATGGATAAATGGATGGATGGTGGTTGGTGTAATGGAGGTCTCTGTGTCAAAAAGTGCAATTCGATCTCATTTGCCTTGAGATCAACACGACGACGATCCGCTTGAAACGAGACGATTTGGATGTGTCAGCCACGGATAGCATAGTATGTATAATGGCGAAACCTAAAAGCAATCATAAAGCAGTTATAACGTAAAGCTCGAGAAGAAGCAGATTGCCGGTCACGCTACTCCCGTACGATTTCATGACATTCTTCAGCGGTCAAACAAAGAGACAAGTGCATCGGCTTTATGCTACTGCACTCAATTTTTAATATGAGTAATGACATCCGTTTTTATAGTGGATAATTAAATTCTGTGAGATATTTTTTTCATTTGTTTCTGTCTGGTATGGAGTTTTGAGAATTGAAGTTGTGCAGGTTTGATTGAATGTGGTTTTTACTTTCGGGTAAATAATAAATGGCAATTACATCTGATTTTAAAGTAGTGATTTTAAAATAATGAAAGCGGTAATATGGTATTTTCAGAGACAATTCTTTGAGTAGATGACTGGAGTCATTCAAATTTGAAATTTATCCGGTTAGAGGATTCCAGTAAAGTGGTGATAAGATTATTTAGGCTATATTTGTTCAGTTTTTTGAGACAATACTAGTGAGCTAGCAAGTTACGAATCACTCAGCTGACAACGGTGAATCTTAATCAGAAGAAGTGTCAGTATTTATTCTTTCTTATCGATTTTTTTGTATCTTGTTATCCATAAAGTGTGTACGACAATGTTTAGTTTTCTCCAAACAAAATTAACTGCATTTTTATATTGAAATTCCGTTAAACTGTAAAACGAAAAACAATTAGGATTTACAATAATTTAAAAAGAAAAGTCGAATTTTTTTTTTGGGCCTAGAGGTAAAAGTTGATAGGTAATTCTTTCTATAATGATATAAATGAAACTCATTTTTCTTCTGTTTGTTCCAGATAGCTACTAATAGCTAGGCCCGGTTTATAATTATGATTGATCGTCTATAGATGTGTTTGAATGTAGCACTACTGGTGTTTAATCGACTTGACTACACATACTTCAAAAATTAAATGCTGGATGTTGAATTTTATTCAAACAAGCCGGTTTTGTAACGAACTTAATATAAATTACAAAAACATCAGCTGGCTGCAACTGTATAAAATATATTTTAAAGTAAAGTTTGAAGTAGTTGGTCCTTGGACGAATGTGTGCTGCTTGAGCCAGAGTCTTGAATGTAGAAGCAATTACATCAGTGTTCAATATTTTTGCAGAAGCAAATTTTTCGTTTACAGCAACAGGGAGAGGAGAATGGTCTAAGATAAAAGATGGTAGAAGTGTTAATTATATCTAGGTTGTTAGTGATGGTTGAGTTTCAAGATGGAGCTCTCCTGGCAACATTAACTTGCGCTAACGAATCTGTCCGAATACATTTAAACTCATTTGGTAGGTGGTTTAACCATTTTCTCACTCCCACAAAGTCTTTTAACAACTAACGATAAAATCAACATCCACATGCTAAGTTTTGACATTCATTTCATTCAATTCAAAAGTACATGTTGTCAAAAGAAATTGGACTATTCATTGAAATAATTCGATAGACACTGGAGAAGAGTTTCTCAAGGCATTTAAAAAAGGAAAAACTGGTATATGTGAAACTTTACTTTATGTGAAACTAGAAAAATCGAATCTATAAATTTAGCCAACAAAATTCCAATATCGAAATGAATCCGAAATTGTAAAAAAGCATAATAATATTTAACGACATTAGTTCTGATTTCGAAACCAATCAAGCTATCTACTTTGAAAAAAAAACCTTCAACGAATCCAGGGAATTTTCGCTTGATTTTTGAAAACATTTCTCTCTGACAGAATTTACTTTACTGAGCATTTATTCCATATTATTTTGAGAAACTCCATGCATTTTATTTCTTCTTGCTTCTGCTTGTATTTTCTCACAGTGAAAAATTATATTTTGCTTGGTAGCTTTTATGATGATCACAACAGCCAAACTAAAGGTTTTTAGTCCATGACGACTTAGTTTGCAGCACCCGAATTATCGTTCTACCTTCCACAGTACGCTAGCTCTTTGTCAATATACTAAAGACACCAAAAGGAGTCCGACAAACTTATCGTATCTATAATGAATGTCGCCACTAATTTTAGACAATCTTATCACAAATTCAAATGACCTCTTTTAAAACTCGCGGCATTGTTTCTAAATATATATTTTTTTATGCTCTATATCCAACTGTACATGAAACATCTTCCAATGTTATTGGACTTATATTTCACTCCTTTGAACACCGCCAAATCCGGTTCCAAATGTTCAAGCTTAGTTGTCGTCGTCATCTGCTTTGAAAACGTGCACACAGTTTTACACAGACCGCCGTACTACAATCTAGACCCTCGTAAAATATCCGGATCCTACTCCAGTAGGGCTAGACTGATCGTTCGTCTGGACATAATGTGGTCAATGTGTGATAAAAACGACACATATCTACCAACACATTTCAATGGCATGCAATATTCCATTCCGTTCATATACGAAATTTGACTCAGGTCCGTAGCGCCAGGGAATGCTCGCTCATGTATCGCTTCGAATAGTTTACTAGTTTTCAAATAATATACTCTAAAGCCATTGAGACCGTCGTAGTCACATCGAAGTTACCGGAGTCAGTCGCAAGAAGGTATAAAATTGAAACAAAAAAAAATGTCGCGTCAAGATAAGATTTTGGTCTCGAGGCGCCATCAAAATAGGTTCGAACGAACGATTCGAAGACAGGCCAGCAGAAGTGGTATGACTGAAACCTTGTCGCTGCTAAAGACGGACCTAGTCCATTTTACGCTGTAGTGAGTTTCAAGATTGTTGGGAATGGTACTAGCGACAAACAATCGTAGACAATCAAATTTTCGTGATTTTCGATCAATGACAATCACGAAAAGAGAATCTCTATGCTCAAGATAAACCTTTCGAAATTGGAGAGAAAGTTAAAATGTTCCAGTGTAGCTTTATTTAAAGTCTGCAATTTACTTGAAGTAGAGAGTTTAAGCATTCACTAGTACTGGTTACACAATTTGATGATAGAGGGTTTAATAAGCACTTTTCAGACACAATTTGCCTGAAATTAAGACGCAAGAATTAAAGTTAGTTTTTTGGCCATCATTATTTACCAAAAATTCTCAAACCAGCCTGAGATTCATAGCTCCACTCAACACGCTTTTTGTCCACCACAATCGTCATCATTTTATCATCAACACTCTTATCATTCATAGCAACCTGTCTACAGTCAAGATTGAGGCAGTCATACCTACTCGTTAGCGTAGATATTTCACGATGCCTAAAACGTTCCAAGGTGTTATATCACAGCAGGTACTAACAGCAGGGAGTATCATTTTCTTTGGGGGTATCATTTTCATCGGGTGTGGCCTTCTCGAATGCTTTTGAGGTTCTTTCAGTTTCAAATTTAATTAATTCGTTATGATGGTCGATTAGTTAGTGATATTAGTCATTTCGTTATGGTAGTATTATGGCTGTTTGACTTTACGAAGATAATGATGGCTACCAGTTTCTCTAATCGCAGCAGGTAATCGTTTGATGGTTTCAATATTTTTTCTTCAAATTGAAGTGCATTGTTAGACACTTATAAAATAATGCTCATTAGATTGTGTGAAGTGATTTTTGGTGGATTTTAAATAGGTAAATGACTGCAGAGATAATTTAGCATTTTGGAATATTTTTTATGCTTCAAAAAAAAGTCAAGTATTTTATTTCCATGTTTGAGAATATTTTTACTAAACACTACGGTCAAATCGAATAAAAACCTTTTCAGATAGATTTCACTAAGCGTTTGTAACAGACACATTACATACTTTTTTATTTATATTTATTGGTTCTACATTACAATGATTTATATGATATTATAATGATTTGATGGTGCTAACTCGATCCACATCGATGAATGACAAATTTTCCATCCATCTTCAAGTACATGGGAGTAAATTTTTATGTAAGGAGAGATCCATTTTCTCTCACAGTGATAAAGTTAAGTATGATTTATAAAGCTATGTAGTTTTCTAAGGCACTTAGAATTTGGATTCAAGCGAAAAGCAGTAGCGCCCAATGTGGTAATGATTATATTGCGAAAAAAAGGAGCTATAATTTATTTTTTAAGCTACTTCAGTTGGGCTTGCGAATGCTTCCTACTTCAAGCAAGGACCGAGTATTCGCATAAGAGGTGAAGAACTGTTTCCACTTCCTCTTCGCATCCACAGTTCTAGTAGAAGTTGTTGTAAGGCGCATCTATCCTCAAAGCATGACCGCCAAACAGACAATGTTTTGCTAAAACAGTCAGTCAGTCATCGTCGTAGATAAGTGCGAATTGAATGAATTTTCAATTTCGCGAAAAAAAATATTTTCAGCTATAGTGAAACAATTAATATGCTACTACTATTGTGGCTGTTTGCTTGGTGAATTTAGCCGCTGCGTTTACGTTCCGTATAGGCATGCTGTGATTTCATCATCAGACTAGAGTTTACGCGCTATTTATTCAATACCTCACAGCCCTCTCTAAAATTTTCACTAGAAAGGAGCGAGGACAAATTGGCTGATAGCACTTAGATTTAGTGTGTGATGTTTACGGAACTCTCGATTCCTGCCAGCTGATAGGAAAGCAAAAAAGTCTGAGGCGGGCATTGTATATGACCATGAGCCAATGCATATTGCCCAATATAGTCCGCTAAGTATCAGCCGAGGCTGGTGACTTGAACTTGCATTCCTGTATGGATCTAATGGTAATGTTGGATATATTTCCTTAGTAGCAGGAGTGATAGTGTTCATCAGAGCCCTAAGCACCTCACTGCTGCTTTAAGTCTAACTTTCATCGGACCTTTGTATGCAATACCATTGTATGTTTTATACTCAGATTTTTTTGGAGGTGACTACCTTCATTCATGTAATATTTTCACAGAAAGGTTTCCATGAAGCTCTTTTCGCCTTACGCATGAAATGTTGGGATAGTCTTAGCTTAACCTTGTAGTTCGACCAATTGTTGAGAAGATCGAGTTAATTTGAAGCACATTTACCTATGTATACTACAATGGTGTCTAAATCATCGTAATATCCGATAGCCGTTTGTTCTTCCATATTCGATTCGAGATTCAGGAGATCAAGACAGCCACCTAGCCCAGAAATCTTGACAGCACTTATCCATCCTTCGTTGCAGATGTTCCTGAACAAGACTCAGGAGCATCAGATGACCGTCTCTCTACAGCTTTTTCCTCCGATATAAAACTCTTATTATCTCCTCCTGCCTGGAAATGTTTAGGTTAGTTTAGGTGTGTAAGCTTTAGCTTTGGAAGGATTTGGGGTCGGTCACCGAATATCTTGCTGTCCTTTTTTCCAGCCACTCGCATTTAGGTCACTATTGCTCAGCTGTATGGCCTCCATAATATCCTGAAGTGAAGAAGGCTCGTCGGGGATCCATGCCATGAGTCTAGATTTACTTAAAGCCAATTTTGCGTCTGGTCATAACTCACTCATATTCCTTGCTGCTTATAGCCAAGTCTGCAGAGCGCTGATCAGGACACTGATAGCCTGTCATGATCAGCGCTTTCAGTTTCAGTTTCAGCTAAATCTGCCTCCTGCACCGACTTGCAGCTATTCGGTGAGATGATACCAGACTCTTTTTGGCCATTGGGACATTAGCCTCGTTTATAACGTGGTTTCAAACTGGCTTAGGATTAGTCAAACCACGTTGTATACGCGCAGTGGAATGATTTGAGATAAGTCGATCCGATCACGAAATTTTACTGGATTGGATCGACTTGGGCGTTAGAAGACGCGGATTGAGGATTGAAAAATGTAAAGCCCACTTGAGTTCAATTCATATATGTGACGTTACGATGCGATATACTTCACTTTAGTAGAACTAGCTGCATTTTATTCGGTTAATCCACTTTAATCCAGTCACACTAAAAACCTACTTGAAGTTTCATTTCAATCCGTTCCACGCAAGCCAGTCCAAGTCAGTCCTGGTAATATACACGGCTAGTGTTGGGGTTTTTTTTTTGGGTAGTAAAAGAAGTGGATGAAAATAAAAACAGACTCAGGGCTACTTGAGAGTTACGATCTGAATATTTTTCTGTGTTAGGAAATCGTTTTATGTTGGATTCTGTTCAAGCAAATCATACTCGAGTAAAAAAATTCATTTGATATTGTGATTAATTTGGATATTTAATGGTTCCAAGATGAATGTTTGTGCGAATATTAAAGTGATGCTGCAAATGAGTTTAAAAAAAAGTGTAAATGATTGTATTTATTATGAAGTCCTTGGATCAATAGATAACATGATTTCAAATCTCAAAGAGCTCTAGATGTTCTTTAGGCTGCACTGAAATTCGTTTCGGTTTGAATATGCTGGGGGATAAGTAAATGAAAACTAACTCTGAAAAAGTGATTGGCTCCGAAAAAAACTTTCATAAATACAAGGTATTGTCCGAAATTAGAAAAATGTATCGTGCTATTCTAACACTAAGGAAAATTATAATATGTAAACCTATTTATGGTCTGTCACACATCTGATATGACTTTTTTGCAGAAAATCTAGTTGGACTCAAACAAAACGACAGAATGAAATAAAACGAAACAAAGCAGTTTTTGCAGTCCGTTGTTCAGTTCAAGGCAAGCAATAAATCTAATGTAAAACTTCCAATAAGTCGACACCTGAGACACGAAACTAACTTTTGTTGCAACGAGAAATATAAATACGAACACTAAGCGCGCGTCTATGTATGGCTGCCGCATGGCCAGTGTATGCACGGACGTAAACATGCCATTGAATTCCAATGCCTGAAACAACTAGGGTCGGAATTTTCCATTCTTAATCTCGACTTAGTTTTTAACGGAAGTAACTAAAAGCACACCTCTCGGGCTTTTATAGTCAACTGGATATTTTCTATGCTTTCTCTGGAAATTTTACTGAATTGCAAACCCGACATGATTTACTTCCTATAAAATACCGGCTCATATGAGTCATATAAAACAAACAACACATTTTATTATCGGATAAACCACAAATATCCATCCAAATTCAAGCCCGGTTTTTATTTCTAAGTTGGATAGCTTCGACATGCCGCGTAGGAAATCAACCGAAAATCATAAAACTGGTCTTTTCTTAGAGCTATAGATACTATTTTACACACAATAACAATTTTATATGGCAATTACAAGTTCGACTACATGTACATTTCTAATTCTGACTGCATTTATGATGTGGGTCATTAGAGAAGTTGAGACTCGGAAATGCTTCATGAATTACCGATGCCGAAACCTGACTATGTCTGGAGAACCTTTATCTCTAATCCAATTACACACGGGCACTAAACCAAGGTTCTGCCAATAACCTACCTGACAATACGTCCGGTAAGTCAACCGGATCCTGAATGAGGCGTGCTGGCTTAGAAGAAAATATCTGGATTGACAATCTGATCACCAGGATAACCAGTTTCTTTCACTCTGAGTATTTTATGAATGAAAGTGTACTTGACGTGGCTTTACCAATGCGTCGGCTCTACACCTAAAGGCTTTTTGGTGATTTCCAGGCTCACCACATATCGATGTGGGTGTCGTGGATTTAATAGTACTGAGACGACTGTTTCAAATTTTCCTACATGTGAATAAAATTCACAATTGATGATTGTGGTTGAACGAGGCAGTAATTTAAGTCATGAGGCGACCCAGGAGCTTGAATTACGAATTCAGTCCTTCAAATGGAGTCTGCAACCCATTAAGCGACATCACCTCCGTCCTACATACACAGTTCTGTTGACGAAATCTTTTAAATTCTCCCGAGACATATCACGTGAATGAACCTCCTCCTCCTGTCCGCTGACCAGAGGTATAAATGACGGATTTGAATAAATTATAATAATAAAACCAGGCGTGAAAATCGCACAACGAATTCAATGAACGAAAAATTGAAATTTTATATATCGCATACACGTTGCCGTACACATATGTATGGATGTAGTAGGTCCGCGCGGGCTAATGCGTTTCGCTAATTTT
The DNA here is from genome assembly GCA_963978885.1 of Nemotelus pantherinus. Classification (NCBI taxonomy): domain Eukaryota; kingdom Metazoa; phylum Arthropoda; class Insecta; order Diptera; family Stratiomyidae; genus Nemotelus; species Nemotelus pantherinus. Next base: position 237,503,092 of record OZ022263.1, read on the forward strand.
CGCATTGGCAGTTGATTTTCATTTTCATTTGACGCGCCGATTGCGTGAAATAGAATCCCGTGTGCCTCTCGTGATTAGCGTCATCGCATCAAGATCTTTACGTGCATGGCATACTTAGACACGTCTGTGTTCGTTCGTATCAAATCATAAGGTGTGAGCCTACACTTTTGTGCCGGCACCGAAGATTAAGCAGGAGAACGTAGAAAAAACCGTTGACACGGTACTTAAGTTGATGTAATTTAAAGTACTTAAAGTGTTCCTACGTGTATTTTCGATGTTGTTAGTGAATATGAAGACGTTTTTTCATGAAATTTATGCCTAGTTTTGAAGTTAGCATGATGATTTTATAACATCAACGAATCTGTTTTCGATGTCATTGAAAGTAGTCATTGAATAGATAAATTATTAGTTAGTTCAGATGATGTTGTTGGATTTTGAGTGTATAAACAAAATAGCTGAATGTTAACATTGTTGTCGTCGTTATGATCCTACAGCACGTTCTAAGTTTTGACAGCGATCGTTTTTCATTCCGACGCTGTCAAATGCTTTATTATTTTCTCAACTGCATTGAAATCCTTTGATCTTTTTGAATAGTTTTTGGGTATCCAACTGTCCTTTATCTCTTGGAAACTAAACTGTTAACTTCCCTTGAATAACCTGGCTGAAATATTACATTCTAAAAAACGCCCCGACTCTAAAAAAATACTGATTAAATTCATCTTGCACTCAATTATTACACGGAGAGAAAAGTGTAATGAAATTATACAAAATTTGCAATTAATTTTATTGCAATAGTAGTAATTTTTTGCCCCATTACCTTTGTAATCAATTGCACTACACATATTACTACTTTGTTGTGAATTATGTATACATGAATGTCTCTACTACAGCGCAATGAACATGTGTGAGTTGTAGTATGTAGTGGAATTGACTATTATTTGAAGGAAAATAGTAAATTTTCACCAAATTTGTAATAACATTCATGTTTTCACATCGAATTTTCGGAATAGTAAATTTTATTATCCACTGTAGTAAAAATCATTGCCGAAATTTCTCTCCGTGTAGTTGAGGGTTTGAGAGTATGGCAAAATAACTTTCATAAATTCATTACTAGCCTGGATATTCCGTGCATTTAGTAACGGTACGTTTGGTAATCGCAGATGCAGCAAATAGTAAAAAAATGTTCACTGTATTCCAGTAAACACTTTTTTGTTTTCAGTCCATGATTTTCCAATGTATTTGTAGTCCTAGCATTGCCTATAATTTTTATCAAATCTAGCGAATGCGCAATAAATTCCCTTGCTGTGTAGTATTTCTCTAAAATATACACTGAAAAAACACATAGCGCCAGACGCCATAATTTATAGACTTCTGGCGCCATGTACATAGTTGATTTCGGGATTGTGATAAAATATAGCGCCACACGCCATATTTCATGGCGAAAAGTACATAGGAGCAGACGCTATGCTTATAGCCCTCCAAGCCATGTACTATAGTAGTACATGGCGTGGAGGACTATATTACATGACGTGGAGGACTATGTTACATGACGTGGAGGACTATATTATATGGCGTGGGGGACTATATTACATGGCGTGGGGGACTAGTTTACATGGCGTGGGTGACTATAGTCAAATATATCAAACGATTCTGAATCTGCTTGTAAAGTTGAATTTATCAGTTAAATCTATCAGTCGGACAATTGTCATTACGTTCAAAAATCAACAGCAGGTAGTGACACAGTGAATATCAATACGATTTGATGAGATTATTGTCATACATTGTCATGTATAGATATACTCAAACGTCACTTGCTGACATTTATACATCCCCTCACACAGTACGGATGCGAGTTGTAATTGCAGTGACAACTGAAGCCATATTACATGGCTCAGGGTACTATGTAATATAGCGTGTCTTTAATAAAACCAAAATTTCTGCGCCATGTAATTATGGCGCTGGGAGCCATACTGCATAGCTCAGGAAACAAAGCAGTTTTAGCACATATGTGGGACCATAAATGCTGCGCCATGTTACATAGGACCACGCGCTATGTAGATTCTGACATGATGGCGCTGGGAGCCATATTGCATAGCTCAGAGTACTATGTACATAGCGTATGGGGCCATAAATAATGCGCTATGTTACATAGCTCTGGGCACCATGTGGATTTTTTTCAGTGTACAAGGTTTTGCTATTAATGTTATCTATGCTTCCTGTTAAAAGTGCTCGCAAAAAATTGGTTTTTAAAATATTGTAATATTTTAATTACATTGCTGCTGTTTGTCGTTTTTTATTTTATTTCGATTATCAATTTCCAGTTTCTAAATATTATTTCACTATAGTTTCGAAGAAACTATCATATAAGTACCTACTGAGAAAATTAAATTACTTTCTACTAGTAGAAAACTATATCGAGTTTCCGCGTTAAATTGTCATGTTAGATAGTTGGCGCCACAAAACGAGCTAGATTCTTACTCGTAGCCGCAGCACTAGTAGCAGCCTGATGGATCTAAATCTTCAAATCGTTGTTCGGCCAGCATCGAATACTTTGTCTATCATGCCCTTGGTTTTATATCTGTTTGCAGATACTACTGATATCTACTCCTTTTAATCTGCATTTTTCATTCACAACAGACCATTAAATCGAATATTTCGCTCTACGGCTAAAATTTGATTTAATCAAACATAAATCCGTTAATATGCACACGATTCAATTCACCTCTTATGCCTTTAATAAAACCAAAATCACGCGAAATAATTTGGGCAACATAATACGAAAATTCAATTTGAAAATTCAATTCCAGATAAACGCTGTAGTCATACTGTATATCAAATGAACTTTCTAGAACTTACAGATTTTTTAATTTTTACGCAATTTACGGAAACTATTGCTGTCGTTTTGATTTAGAAGATTGGTCAAAATATTATTATTTATAGTTGTGCTATACACTACATTTTCATGTTTTTAGCAAAATCTTTCACTACGCGATTGGAAGCCTTCATTTTTCCTGCAAAAGGGAAAATTCCTTTCGTTAGGTTCGGCTGTTCACAGCATTTCAATTTTCCCACATAGACCTTATTTAATGATGTGCCCAACGGGCATAAGTTTTAATAAGACTAAATGGGCACGAATTTTCTTAGTAAGCGTAGGCATCACAAAACGCAACCAGCATCAAAAACTCGCCTTTATCGTCATTTAAAAAAAGATTCATATGAAAAATGGTGCAAGGAAATTTAAATTAATAATAATTTAAAGCAAGTGAAAATCGCAAACCAATTATAGATAAATAATGAAAATAAATAGAATTTAATTTCACATAAAGATTAAATTCAGCTAGAATTTTTAAACAATAGCATACATTTTATAGCTTTTCCTGAGAATTTTCGTGTACCCACAAATTCAATTGAACACAAAAAAACATTGATGAAACTAAGTAAAATATTTTCTAATATATATTCATAAACACTATGCGGCCAAAATATGAGCATAGTCATCGATGTACAGAATGCTATAAATAATGTAAGCAGCATATCTACAGACATCGATCAAGTATTAAACAAACCTATAAAAGCTGCGGTGAAATATAAGCGAATTAATTATTCGAACAGCAAAAGTCGTGCTTAGCAGCCATTGCTGAAAAGATATTTGAATTGCGATAGAAGCATAGAGCGAGAGTTAAGTGTAGTGGAAGTTCAAAGTACTGTACACGATGGTCTGCTTGAGTGCGATCTATTTCGCATAGTTCATTCCGTATATTACGTAAACTACGATCTTTCGAGTGAATGTTTAACTGTCCTAAAAATTAAATTACAGTGTCAATCACAGAAGCGCAATAATACAATGTTCAAACTGGACAATCGATTTCAAAATAAAATTTCGTTTTTCAAACACTAGAAGTGCAGCGCTTGGTAGGGGGGGGGGGGGGGTAAGACGGGGCAACGGGTAAAACGGGGTAGCGGACAAGACGGGGTAGCGGGCAAGACGAGACACCGGGTCTCATCGGTCGTACGAACGACCGATCACAGCCGCTCTCTGGCTCGTATTGACGCGCTATTGTGCTGTTTATCAGCCAGTACTGTGACCGGCTTGTGAGTCCACGGGTTTTCGCCGTAGCGCCAAAAACTCAGTTTTCGTCAGTATACGTCGCATGTGTTTTGTACCTCAACATTAGTTTTCTAGAACTGACTGAAAGTTATTCTTGTTTATCAATTACTACACCAGCAAGTTATTTTCATATTTTATTTTATGTTATTTTTTTATTATTAGTTATGCATGAGAAGGCAAGAGCCCCTCGAAGAAAATTATGATTTCTTTATGACACTTTATGATACTTTAAACTTAATATTATCTTGTTTTATAAAAGAAATAAAAGAAAGACAGAGAGGGTGAATTGGAGTGAACAGATTATGAAAAATGATGATGTAATTGAAGGGAAAATGGGGCATAAATTAGCGTCGAAAACATATTCTCTCGAAAGAAAACTTAAGAAACTCGTGTAGCCCTAGAAGATTCTGCTGCTCCTGCAACTTCTGTGAAAGTTCCTTTAGGCTCAAAAAAGCGAACATTTTCTGATGACGAAGAGAAAGAACTTTGCAACTATATAATGGATATGGAGAGACGTCTTTATGGACTTACGACAAAAGATTTAAGGGCTTTAGCATACACTCTGGCAGTACAATGGGAAGCAACAGCTCTTTAACTCTGAAAAAGAAGAATCTGGCAAAGATTTGGCTCAGACGTTTTTAAGCAGGCATCCAGAATTGTCGGCACAAAAACCAGAAAGCACTTCAGCTGCGCGGGCGACTGGGTTTAATAAACAAGCTGCTGAACAGTTTTTTAACTTCCTCGGTAACGTTTATGATGAGGACAAACTTTCGCCGGGTAGATTTTATAGCTGTAATGAAACGGGAGTTTCAGTGGTACATAAAACATAGTCAAAAATTATTGCACGAAAAGGCAGAAAACAGGTGGGATCCATAACTTCTGCGGAGAGAGGTACTACAACAACATATATAAATATGTTTTAGTGCCAGTGGCCAATACATGCCTCCAATGATGACGTTCCCAAGAAAGAGGATTAACCCACAGCTAATGCTGCCCTTGGTGCTTGGGATGTTTGCAGCGATTCTGGCTGGATGACAGCTGAATTATTTCTTGGCTGGTTTTAAAAGCCTGTTGAATTTAGTGCAACGATGGATCGACCTGTGCTGTCAAAAAACGGCTATCATCACTTCTTCCCCGTATCAAAATGAATTAGAAGAAACAATAAAAAAAATAGTAGAAGCTAAAAAAGAGAGAAAAAGGGAGGTAAAATAACAAAAAAGAATAAGAAAACCGAATTGGCTAAGAAAGAGAAGAAAACGTACAATAATCCTAATTATTCATCAGAATGTGACAACGATGAAAATCATATCGCTTGCTCTTACTGCCATTGGGCACACTGTAGCTGTGCTGGGATTGATGACGAGGACGACGAAGCATCCAAAAATAGAATATGTTTGCCATACTCCATCTTGCCCCAAAGGGTACCCTGTCTTACTCTATTTAGAGGGCAAGATGGGCTGTTGGACATTTTTGTTAAAATTGGTTATTTTTTTCTTTTTCAATGAGTGTAAAGTTTCTTCAGTTGCTTATTTCCAACGATTGATTGTGTAAGAGTAATCATAAATTAATATTAAAAATACTTTAAGATGTGCGATCTATTACACTCCAAACGTTCAGGACCCCGTCTTGCCTTCCCTTTCTCTACCTTTCATTTTCTTGAACGATATCTATGGTTCCTGGATAATTTACTTTTTTCAGTATGTTTCTTTCAAACTACATAATCGTCCGCTATTTCTTATTACCCTACGAAATAGGTTTTCACAGTTTACTTTTTCACACTTGATGCAGCTACTGTAGGGGAAGTCGAGATGATTTGAGTGCTTGCCGAAATATTTTATAAACATTTATCTGTGAAAAAAAAAAAACAAAGCGTTCTGATATTGTGTATTTTTTTTTTTAGAATAAAGTGCAAATTTCTGCCTGAAGCTTTAACTCATTTCTATATTAAAATAAAATTATTAAACATGATTAAGCTACCTAATGAACGGAAATCTGCAATTTCAGCAATGAAAATGTTTAAAAACAGATAAAGAAGAAAATGACTAATAAGCAAATCAAACGCGAAAAAATATTTTGTGAAAAAATATTTTTAATATTTAGTATTTTAATACCCTTTGCGTCGAAAAGATTAATGTTATCTGATTGCTTCAGCTTCGATGTCATCAGAGACGCTGTGAATGCCGACTAAGGACAAGTTTGTGCTCAACCAGCCCTTGAAAGTCACAATATCCCGACGATTGCTTATTAAATACCAACACGCCACACAATATGCAGCAAACGAGCAAACAAATAGGCCCTGCAAGTTATTCAATAGCATGAGCAAGAACTTCTCTCATAGGATGTCCAAAACAACATTCAAACATAACAAGGCTCTCTCATCATAGTTATGCCCTATCGCACTAATATACCTGTATTGTATTTTACACTGTATATTTGCACTTTTTATAACTTAACTTATATTTATACTACCACGAGAAAATAAGATATGTACGTTACATATTTCTGATAAAAACCAGCACATAAAATTATTCACTGTAGTCTTATTGCTCTAACGTAAATGACGAAAATGACGGTTTTTTATAGTCAACTAAACCTAACTATAAGCTAAACCTATGTATTGAAATTTTAAATAAAAAACGATTTCTAAAATAATTCGAACAGAATTGAAAAAAACGTAATAAGCACTGTGTTCAATTTTCAATGTGAGGTTATATCTAGTACTTCAGGCATCTATATTATTTTTATTTGATCCCATCAATATCTTTTCTTCGATTTTTGAAACAAAATCTACATATCGCTTCGTATTGTGTAATATAGCGCAACATATATGGTCACATGCGCTATGTACATAGTACCCTGAGCTATGGGCTTTTCTGCTACACGCATAGTCTCAACTCCCATGTAACATAATCCCAACTGCTGTGAACATAATCTCAGCACATATCATTAAAGTAGACCAACTAACATTAGACTTGTAGCCTAGTGGATAGAGCGTCGTTTCTTGAAGAATATTGGTTCCCCGAATTTGAATCCGGATTCGAGCAGGATTTATTTAGAATATATTTAAAATTTAGAAATAAAATTCCAGCATTATAAATTGGCATTTACATGTCTTACAATTGTGAAAATATTGAAATCATTCAAAACGGAGACAATTTCAATTCTACTTTGCGTTTAATCAGGACTATAATGCTTGGAGTTGGGGGCTATTATACATAGCCTTTCAAGCTATAATAGATTGCGCCAACTCGCATGAATTTTCCGCCATGCATTATGGTGCTCGGTACTTAATAAGGTCTCTGGGCGAGTTATTTTATATTTTTATGCCTACGAACAAATAAAACTTCAAATATACATAGTCCTTTGAGCTATGTTTTTTCCGAATCGAAATCAATTTATTATTTGTTTCACAATTTCTCTCCACCATTTGAATCAAATCACGCTATTTATGCTGCTGAAACCTTAATATTGCTTCAAACGATTCATGCTACCTCTATCTTATCATACGACATTTACCAACCTTTCGGTGAGATCGTTCCATAAATCCATTCCCAATCTACCTTCTATTCAATTTCTTTCTATGATTCAATTACATCAAATAAATGACTGTGGCGCCTAATTTATTACTCTCGTACGTAATTCGTTCGTTGTGCCTAACCATGTGAACCGAACTATGTAAATATTAAGAAAACTATCTGAAGACAATTCGAAGTTATTATCTGTTCGGCTTCAGTTCATTGTTATAATCTCTTTTATTTCGAATGCGAGCAATGTCGTTGCTATTGTGCTTGTTTTCATTCAAATTTCATAAATATTTAGATTTGCTTGAATGAAAACTTTTCTTCACTTTCAGTCAATATGGTGAAAATATCTGGTGTTTACAAATAGTACTGAGAACTTATCGAATGCTTTGCGGGATGTAATGTAAACACCATGTGCACGAGGAAATATATATGAAAGAGTTAATTATGAAAAATCGAAACAAAAGGAGTGACGATCGATGAAGAAGTTATGTAAGTACCAAATAGTAAATTGATTGATTTGATGACGAATGGCAATGGAGAGTTTTAGATAAGTGTCAATGAAGGATTTTATTTTTTTTACATACGTGAATTAAATAATATCTCATTCATGCCAACTACCGAAGATTCAGATAGAAAATGGATCGTGAACTGCATTATTTATAATCATTAAAATTTATATGTATTGCGAAAGTGACAATTTATATTGGATTTGACTCTCCGCGTAAAATTTGCATAGTATTTCATTAGTGCGAATGATTAATTCATTTATGAGATTTATTAACGATAAATTTATTATCAATCCAAACGCATTAAGTGTCACAGCTACAGTTAAGATATCAGAAAAACCACTTTTGTTCTCTTAATAGGATAAACAATTTAAATTGTCCAACCATTGAATTATGGTGCTTTTAATCGAATTTGTGAAACTGTATTTTGACGCATCGAATAGTAATCTGGGTAAATATATTCAAGATAATTTAGATTTTCGACAGTTATGCACTTAAGAAAATGGAGATGATTATCGATATATTGATGTATGTGAGGCATTAAAATATATGGATCATCTTATTGGGAAAACTGATACATTCAATAAAACCTATTTTTGCATACTATAACTGTGCCGCATGAGGGTGATATAAATTCAAAATTTTTCGTTGGTGAGGCTAGGTCACCTCAGAGAAAAACACCAACTAAAGCGACTGTTGACAAATACGTTAGATCCGATGATGTTTGTATAAAGAGGAAAATAGAGAAGTATGTTGAGACTCTACTGGAGATGCTACATGAGCAGGTTAACGATCTCATAGGCAGTACAGTGACGTATACTGATGAGCGAAATATAATACCACCTCGAGCAGACGCAACCAACTTGGGGATGATCTCGCCTCGAGAAGATCCTCTTGAGTGAGACCTGAGAGATATAATCGGGAACTCGTGAGCTAAGAGGAATATATACCTGGAGACTAATATAATGCAGTAACATAAAATAGGATCGGAGAGCAGAAACAACACTCTGCTAAAAATGAGAGAAATGATCCACCAGAAATAACAGCTGCAGACCATAATATGAGAATATCATAGAAAAGACGTCTGTAAGTCCACTAAGTTCATTACTAGCTAAGTGTTAACAATCATTTTTCTTAGAAACCACTATCTGCGGATGCACATTTTTGGGGGAGTTCGGTAAAATGAAAATTTTAAAATAAATGCAAACGTTATTATATATGTCACCTATTTTAATTCATGGACTTAAAATATTGCCGCTAGATTAAAAATAGTTTGACTGAATCAGCTTAGAAGAAAATAGAATAACGAATCTCAGAGCCCAAGAAAGCATAAAATAGCCGAGTTAAAGTGATTCAAATGCTTCTAATGCTGTAATTCCAGACATACGCACACAAATTTTAATGAAAGTGATTATCTTTCGTATTATGCTAATAAAAATTATTTTCCTACATAGTTGATATATCGTACTTCAAGTATATTTTAAGTATCATGACGCCTTTCAAATTTTGTATAGACTGTAATAAAAACAAAGCGAAAAGTCCACATCCAGTTTGAAATATTCTCCAAACAAATTTCGCTTAATATATAGAGTGACATTTGTTTCCTCAGAAGAATTGTCTATACTTCGTACTGGACTGACAAATACCTAAACTGTATTCTTTCAATACATAATGTTACGCCTTGTTTATTTTTCGACAAGCACAGAAAGTAGTTCTACTTAATGTCTAAGCAAAAAAAAGAAGATTTGAAGTATTCAACAACATTTGAAAACAAAATTCAAGTAAAAAATGATTGCGCCCAATGTGGTTTTCACGCAAAATTATAAATAAATTTATGAGTGGATGCTAAAGTAAGCTAATCTATGATGGATTGCTACTGGACATCGTTGATATTTCAGGCGAAAACACGTTATAATGAATGCATTTAATACGTACTAAAACCAAACTTATTTTGAGGTGATAAAAAATGTCTGAATCAATCATTATCTTTCCTACTGATTGGTAAATAGTAGAAACTGTCATGCCTGTTTAACAAGTAACAGTTTATTAGCTGGAATAATTGATTATATCTTCTTATATCTCCATATATTATATCTTCACCAGAATATATTGGGCACAAATCATCGTCAGGAAACATTGCTGATCTCAGCGAAAATGCTATGATCCTTTTCTGCAGACTTTTTTCAACAGTGTTGGGTTATGTTTGAAATATGGTTAACAAACTCAATTCCCATTCAATATATATCTTGTCAATCCTTATTCATCCCGTAGATATCTTTTTGTCGTATTATTCTCTCATTTCACTAGTAACTATCCTTCAACCACCGAAACTATTACAACAAAGCAAAACGTTAACTTACTCGGATGAATTTCATGGCCATGACAATCCACGTCCAAATGATGGTTCATAATCAACGTCGGCTGCCCTAATCCACTCTGATGCTGGTTGTGACTGTGCAAGGATAATTGGTGTGCCAAATGGCCACCGATCTCTGCCATTACCATATATGCCAGAGGCCGGATCAGGGTAAGGTGAAATGGGGTAGGGAACCGGCCGACGGTCTATGGCACGCCGTCAAACTTATCACCACACCGGCAATCGTACGAACGCGATTCAGAACACCACCACTACAGTTGCAAATGACCGGGTCAACGGAACCAGGCGAGACGGGAACCGGAGACAAGTTTCAAATGTTCACGCACGACACCAAGCTTCCTAGCCACTACTTCAACGCACCTTTAAATATCACTTACATCTATACAAACCTAAGGACTTTGTCATTCACAAAATTTGATGAAACGTGAATATTGCATCATTTATAACACGCACTAAGAGTGTATTCTGCTTATCAAGCCAAGGCACACGAAGGTAAAACTCTTACTTGCATCGGCACGGGCCGAAAGGGTCCGCAAGTCCCACAGGAAGTCCGATCAAACCGAATCAAGCTCCATCAGCGAAAGAGTTAATCCATACGGGTGTAAGATATAACACAATTTTTCCAAAAAATCTTGAAATTCCCTTTCAAGTTTCTTTCAACACAAAAATCCAGGGATGTAGCTCCTGTGAAGCACTAAAAAGAATACTGTGACGTCGATGTCTCCGCGAAACGCTACGCCACAATCCACCAGCAAACACACGCCAACGTCCGACGATCGACTAACCGTCGCCAAGCCGTCAGCAAACCGTTCATTCCATCTCAGCCAGTGCTGCTCGCTCGCCCCTTGCCTACCGTCGCCTTTCCGATCCGGTTCGTTCGTCGCGAACCACCAGCCCATCACCTCAGCTAATTGTTGCGACAGTTCCTCCCACCAACGCATCACTGCATTCAGACCCGATGGCAGGTAAGTGCAAACGAGACAACTCTACTTCCAGCAGATAGAACTCGTGCAACATTGCCCACCAGTCAACCACCGATGCCTCTTCCTACTTCACAAACAGCATGGCGTACTGCCAGCCCAATGAGAACGCACGATACGCATGCGTCCCGGTAATCGGCCTGGAATGCCTTTTTGATTGGCCGAGGTGGAAATAGACGACATTTCGCCTGGAGGGGGATTAATGGGCCTTCCGAGCTGCGAGTGGGACGAGTTGCAGCAGGTGGAGGTAGACGGACGGCTAGCTCTACCACATCGACTTTACAACCAGCCTCGGTCCGTGGTTGGCATCCAAACAGACTTTTGCGTGAGGGCGTCCGTCCTGTGACCGGTTAGCTTGCATTTTTTTGCTGCACTCTAAATCGCATTCGGTGCAGTGTTGGAACGTGGAAAGAAAATGGCTGCAAAAATTCCCAGTAGTGAACAACAGAGTTTTTGGTTGGAAATATGTTTTCGATGATGCACGTAACGATTGATGGAATTCATTCGAATTCTTGCAGACTGTTTTGCCCGATTTGAATAATTGATCGGGCAGTTGGCAGCAAATACCCCCGAAATGGAGCGCACGGCTACTTGGTAGATAATAATCGATTATTAGGTCTGTTTCCGTACTTACAGCAAACTGCAGTAGTAACAGAATTTGGCAGCTGGCTTCTTTTTCAGATCGGAAACAGACCTATTGCTTGCAATGGGCAGAGTAGATGCTCCTAATTCAAATACTTGCTGCACCGAAACATTTTGATTGTGTGGAGTATGCATATTGATTCGCATCTAGGCAGGACATAATATTTTGGAAAATTTAATAAAGGTTTTTAGTCATATATTCAAGCATAGATAAATTTAGTTATCTACTATAACTTTAAAATTCTTTCATAGTTTTGATTCAATGGTTTTTGTAAATTTGATTAAAAATCAATTAGATTCCGAGCTCAATTGTGAATTTCTAAAAAAAACCTTAGAGGAAATCTAGCTGCGAATGAATTCATGAAACCTTTATATAATACATCGAAGTTGATCATTTCAGATTGAAAAAGAATTAATTCGGTTTACATTGAATCGATTGTTTTCCTCCCTATGGCATTCAATTTAGCTTTTGTTCAGATAAATAATTCCCAATAGCTCAAAATCATTCTTAGATAGAAAGATATAATCAAGATAGAAGATATAATCACTCGCCAAGCTAACAGAAAATCTGTAGAAAGAAGACAAGTCCCAAATAGAGGCAGCTTGGTTTTTTTTTAAATTTTAAAGGTAGAACTAAAAAACGCGACCTTGCAAAAATACCGGAGAACATTTATAACGTCGATGAAAGATGCCCAAATGAACTATATTTTTAGAATAAGAAAATTTAAGGATTTTTTTTCGATTTCGCTTTCATAAACTCCTTTGGAATTTGTTTTCACGATTTTTGTCAACCAACTAATAGTGGGCATACTAGTAATTAGTCGACAAAATCCAATTTTTTTCTAGAAATAAGTATTTTCTTTTGTGTTACTATTTCTGACTTAAGTGCAATTTATTTTCCTTATCTAACCATTTTATTCGCTAAATTACGGTTTAAATTAGACCGTAAAGTTTATTTAAAAGATTTTTTTAGGCTCTTATAGTATTTTTATTTAAATTTCTAGGATACTTTTCGCATTTAATATGATTATGAGCTGTCTGAAATGTTTTTGCCACACAATAGGTACTCTTTGTAAACCAGTCTGTATTTCACGAATAATAAAAATCAACTGAAAAATATGGTGCCGTGTGATATTGAATATTAGAAGAAATAATTTTTCAGTTAGGTGTAATTGACTTGCGTTTTATAGTTTATTTCTGGCAGCACCTAAAGATTTAAAATATTTTTACGACAAGCATAATATTAACAGATATAAAGAACTGCTAAACTGTTCGCGCAATTCACTTCTCCCTTGTGGTCCTTACCTATGGATTATGAAAGTTATTTCGTCTAGTATATTCGGTTTCCGGCGCCGATTTTCGAAATTTCGAAGCTTTTCCATATTTTCGAGCTTATTAACACTGAAACGAAGCACCAAGGGATACATTGAGAGCAGTGCAATTATTTTCGTTCAAATTAATGTCATGTAAAAACACGTTTTCTCACGAAAATTTTCCTTCGCGACAAAATACTTATAGATAAATATTTCAGAACATAATATATGCATGATAGTTTCAACCCTACAAGCAAATTTTAACATATATTTAATTGGTGCCAAATAAAAATATACCGATATTAATATAGCTTAAAAATTGGAAATGACTGGTATACTTTTCTCTGTCCGATTACTTGCTATGATTCAAATAAATATCATATCATTAATCATTGATTTCTTCTCATTTAAAATTTCCAAAAGTTATTGCTCACTCATTATGGGGTTGACCAATATCTATGCTATACAAAACGGTTGGATATATTCCGTACATACAATTTTTTTTATATTAATTAATTATTACTTCGACTTCCATTCGCAGTAACTATATAGATATAGATACATCCATACTGAACTACGAAGCAATTCAACATAAAACACCAGTACTTGAATCTATTTAATGTGATTTAGACTTAAGTAAATGCACTTTGTTATTTTCAATAAAGCCCCATTGGCCCCCTACATTAGCTCTCTACTGAAAAGCATGTTGATTTTTGACTCAATTTTCGATTGTGATAAGTTTTTTAATCACTTATACATTTTTATGATTTTTCTGAAATCAAATGGTATCGTGGTCGTGTAAAAATTTATTCTGTAGCTATAAATTTGGTATTGGTAAAATCAAAGAGAAAATTGATTCTATACGATCGATTTCAGTAATAATATAATACTATAGAGAATAAAAAACCTTAATAGCTAATGCGATGGATCATCAGAATCAGGTTTTGAATAGCAACGTTGGAAAAAGTTCAACTCCAACTTTCGACTAATAACAATTGCTTCGAAGTAATTACTCTACATATCAAACCAAAATAGATGCAACTATTAAAAACGAGTTATGTCCATTTGGAGCAACAGCGTATAATTACTATGGAATCGATTTCGTTATCTTCGCCATCATTATCATTATGATCATCGGCAGTCCGGACAATCATCAGTATTGAAATTTAATCACTGCCAGACCAACGGTGTAATTTACCCTGAAGTTTAATCTTCAAAGAATCATGATGCCTAGTATGAAGGCTTTCATTTGCATTTGCGTGTTTAACGTTTGTCCTTAATTTGCTCCTGCTTGCGGCAAAAACAGTTCCTTCATGTTTCAAGTCCAGGCTTTGTCGCGAAGGAACAAAACGAGCGAACAACCACCTTCCCGTGGAACGTTGAAAACTAGAAAGGGTTAAACATATATCAAATGAAAATAAATGTCAAAGATGCAAAGGACGAAGGCAAATGGAGGAATCATTCACGGGGGCAACACATATATGTTACAGTGGGACAAGCGTTCCAACAAGGTTATGAAGGGATCGACATATCTACCTACCTTCAGCCTTTCGCAGTTCAGGTGAGCAGCAGCGTATGTGGGATGGGGAAAAATCCATAGAGGGTGGCATACCCGACGCAGGATTCTATGCAATGGGCTGTGTGCGCCTGGGATCGATATCCATTAGGAAAATTAAACTGTGGCAGCTTTCGTTCGGTCCCTTTTCAACTCATTGGGGACACGTGTTTGGGTCCGCCATCATCATCAACGGAATCACGTTTCTTTTTCCCGGTCCCCGTGATGGTGTGGAATAGTGAACGGGGAGTTCGGTTTCGGAGCCAGGACGATTTGCGGTGGCGGGGTCAAACGAGTACAATGGTGGATCACGACATGCGTTCGTACATAAGTTTGTGTTCTTATACACGTATATATCTTGGAGAATTGAACTGTACACATGTGCTGAGAATGCATGTCGCAAAGTTTTACGAAATTATTTTGGATGCATAATGTTGCGAGTATTTCGGGTAAACTATCATTTGGCTGTAGGAATATACCTAAATGAAAATGAAAAAAACTTATTGGTTGGGGTAATAGCCGAGGAAATTTCTCTCTTTGTGGATACTGGTGAACAATGTTTTTTCGATGTAAGATTGTGCGACAAGCACGTGGACTAGTCACTAAATTGGATCTTGTTTGTAAATATTTTATAGCTATTGATTGTCGGATTTGACAGATATATCTATATTCTTGATTTCAATTCGAAATTATCACAAAGTGCACCAACAAAAATTATCTATGAATGATTATATGGTAAAAAAAAAAACTTAACGTGCACTTGGTTTTGCTCACAAGGAAAACAAAGTTCAGAAATCTTTACCTAGTCCATTAGCCTTCACCGGTGAAATGCTATGAAAGACACGAAAGCAAATATATTTTTTTATAAATTATTTTTTGGAATTGTTTTCCAAAACATTTAATGAAATTAAATGAAGTTATAAACATATGAATTATATAATATAATAAATTATATTATATAGTTCATATTTTTACGTGAATAAAAAAATATTTTTATTACATTATATAGTGAAAATACTCTATCAATTTGGACGCAAAATTTGGACGTCTAGAATTCTCATCTGCAATAGACTTAGACCACTACTACTTGTGGCACCGTTGATGATGACGTAATAAGAGCTAAAATGCGATGGTCCTACAATCCATACTGTACTGTATCCATACATATATAAGGGCTGTCCCAAGAAATCCATTTTATATTAAGGCCATGACCATTAAAATTTGAGGTTTTGGTGGTATACATAAATTTCCCCGGATTTATTGCGTTGTGAAAATGTCGTCAACAAGAGAAGATGCTCGTGAAAATATTTTGCTCTTTTGGACAAAATGTCGTCTTCTATGATCGCAAAGCTAGCGGTACCTCAAAATGCACGGGTTAAAGAGCAATAAATTGGGTATTGGAAGGTGAAGGATTGAAAGACAAGTGGAGGTCAGGTAGAAGGAAGACGAGGCCTGGAGCAATTGACACAAAAAATGTGCTGAAGGAAATTTCAAAGAATAAAAGTGCGTCCGTTCGAGATATTGCGAAAAAATGGGTAGATCAAACAGCACTGTGGAAATGATTATGACCATAGGCGGGCCGTGGCCTAAAATCTGGCAGGGGCCAGGGACTGAAAGGTTCAATACATGCGGTGATTTTGTTTTTGTTTGTACACGTACTGTTCATACAACTTATATAATTTACTAATACATTATATATTTGTTGATTTATTCTTTGTTATTTGCTAATGCATAATGTATTATCAAATAAACTTCTTGTCTGTGAATACGTATGAGCTACTACCACATGCATATAATTTGAATGGTAGGTATGAACTACACATGAATTATCAATGACCGCTAAGAAAGAAAGCTTGTTTGAATTATACGGGAATAGAATGGAAATAATTAGAAATGTAAGAATTTTTTTTCGTTTAAAAGCTAAATATATTGCAACTTATACTTGAAGAAGAGGATAGCTTAGTTTCAAAATATCTTTGAAAAAATTGGAATATATTAAGCTTAGAAGGAAGAAATTGATCTCTTGCTTCAAACATTTGTTAACTAGAAAACCTAGAAAAACCGAAAATAATTTGGCAAGATTAAAAGTGCTGTAACTTACTCTTTTCGAGCCATTTGGTTTGCAGGAATATCTTTGTAGTCGTAACTGCGTGTCCGAGACTAGATGAAACAGCAAAACCTTTGAAACTAGTGCTTTTTGCTGTTTTCCGTTTTCGCGATCTTCTGGTAAATGTGAGATTCAGACAGTTCTTATCTGCGAATGATTTAATTTTTCCCCAAAATACATACAAGTCTTCTCGCTCACTTAGTAGTGTTCCATTCACAAAATTTATCCCATTCCGAAGAGTTGCATTTTTAGTTTGGTAATATGTGCTTAACATGTTCGTTATAAAAAGAACATAGTGAAAGATGAAAAGATTTACTACAAATTTAGGATTATTGATTGAATGAAAGATCCTCAATGAATAAACTGAGTCGTTGTATTTTCCCTCATTCATTTCTTCCTCTAAAACATCTTCCATAGTCCCATAGCTATCGATCACATATTTGCAATTGTGAAATCTCATTGACTAACGAGTTGAGCTTAAACTTCTCATTCCACGCCTTGTGTTTAGACCAAATGCCTCTTCAAGCTGCTTCAACAATTCGTGTTGTGATGGCTTCGAAAAGTGTAGGTAAAGGAATTCGATGGCATTGAAAAAGGATGTATGCGTTTCGATTGTGAAAAATGTGTCAACCACAACCAGGATAATTTTATGAGCTAGACAGTGTACAAATGTGGCTGCAGGGTGTTTCATATTAATTTAGATTTGTACGCTACCTTTTTTGTCCTGACATGACACTAGCACCATCATAAGACTGTCCAACAACAGGCAATTCGGGAAGTTGGTAGCTGGTTAATTATATCCGCTAAATACGAGGCATTTCTAGCTCCTGAACAGTCTACAAAGCTTGAGAACCTTTCTTCGACTGCTAGCTCTTTAGCAAATCTGACAACCACGGAGAGTTGTTCCTTCTGTGGACCCTTGTTGCGTCTGCCAAAAGTTGAAGTTTTCAAAAGTTGAACCATGCTTCGCGAATAATGCACAAAATTCCAAAAAAAAACCACGGTTATCACTGGCACCACTTTCATCAAGTCCTCCGAAAGCACGTCTTTGGCGACTGAGACACGTCGTAAGGTCGATAACCTTCTCCAAATAATTTCGGTTTATCTTGACAATATTCCAAGACTGTTCAAGCACCATATCATTTACTGTCTTCCAAGTACTATTAGAGTTTTCTCATTGTGCATGAATTTTACTATCCGGATAATTTATGCGGATCGCGAAGTTTGGTCGAGCTGAAATTTTGGTGTATTTTTGGCGACAAT
Source organism: Nemotelus pantherinus (assembly GCA_963978885.1). NCBI lineage: Eukaryota > Metazoa > Arthropoda > Insecta > Diptera > Stratiomyidae > Nemotelus > Nemotelus pantherinus. The sequence continues at coordinate 237,521,467 of OZ022263.1, forward strand.
GGAAACTATGGAAAATTTCGCATTGTGATAACTACACACCGAGTCATCAGATCATCACAAAATTTACAAGACTCATCAATGGGCATAAAAATTAAATTTCTGTCGTTTTTAAATAATGTCTGGGCAACCTTGTAGCTACCATAAGTACGTAAACACAAATCTTTCATACAGCTGTTAGAATAAAATGCAAATGGTTGATCAATTTGATACTATATTTACACAGTCAGATCTAAACTTGTATATTTCCCAATCGCACAAAATCCGCACCGAATTATTTATATTTTTAGCACCTGCAACTTGCGTCTACGGTATCTCGCGATCGGATAAAATTCATAGGATATACTGGTCTTGAGTAGATACAGGTCTGACAAAAGTTTAATGAATATGATAAGAACCATGTGGCGGCTGTGTCACTATGAAAAAACGCTCGGTGAAATTGAAGTGCTATGCCTTTTAACTTCAGATGCAATTATTAAATTATAATAAAATTCACACACATTTAACCTGAGTGTAAACCAAGTAGGTCATAGCATAAAAGTGGCAGGGATGCCACTTTTATTCTCCAAAGACTTCGAAAATTGTATTCTAAGATAATCTTAATAAAAAAAGCATGATTGGCGAGGTTCTTTTCGTCTTTTTCTTAACGTTTAACTAGTCGAAATTAAATATTGCCGTCTATTTCTCGAAATAAGTCCCATAACATCGTAATTAATACCGCAAATAAGACAGTCTCTATGTTGTAAGTAGTGTGTATGCTTTGGTATAGGCTTACACTACTGCACTACACAGCTCTTGCTGTAACCACAAAAACCTAAGAGGCGAAAATTTAAGTGTCTGCTGTTGGAAATATTTATTTTTCTGGGAGGGGCCAACCTAGGGTCTGGGGGGGTCCCGGCCCCCCCTGGCCCCCCCTACGGCGCGCCTATGATTATGACATAATAATATTAAGACCTACAAGAAACAAAACGTGCCGAAAAAATGTATGAACAATACAACGTAGGATATTCCAGTTCAAGGATATTGTGCAAGAAAACTTTGACCAAAAATAAAATTTTATATATAACTTTTCAACGTTACCTGAACCACAGTATCAATCAACAGCAAATAAAAATAATGTCTGTGATAAGGAGAAAACACTTACTGTGAAATTACTGCAAATATAAATCTTAGATAAAGTAAAGAAACTCACAGAAAAAATTTTGAATATTTCTTTCAATGCCTCTTTTTAAACAAAACAAAATTCAACAGCGCAAAGCTTTCTGGGATAGCCATTTCTTTTCCTTGAATACATCAAGAGTTATTTCGCAAGATTGCAAGAGCACCCACATTTCGTATCCTTATAGCAACTCAAGACGAATTATATTTTAAAATAAAATACAAAAATAGTTAATTGTTTCTGTAGGCCTTTCTTGATTTGGAGGGCCTGTAAAAGAGCTGCATTAATTGACAGACATGATTGTTGAATGCGTTTCGTGAAGTAGGCTTTGTATGCTAGTCCTACTTGAAGTGTTATATACACTGAAAGAAAAACTCTTGGTTGGTTCAACTATTTTTAATAGTATTGCAACGATTCATTCAAAATCGTTAAACGAACTAAGGAAAAATAGTTATTTTTACTATGCTATTATAGTTAATTTAACGATATAAAAGTAGTTGGCTCTGTTTATACAAATAATATCGCAATGTTCATGAAACTCTCTCAAAACTTCAATGTTTCGAATTATCAACAGTTTTTATGATACTTAAACTACTTTGCAATAGTTGATTTCAACAAACGTAATTCAGTGAGCAACGTCTTTGGAATTATTCCACGCAAAGTAGAATGGTTTCAACATTTGGATGTTTTTCATGCTCCGAATGAATTTTTTTTTGTTTATCAACCACGCGTCATGGTGCATAAAAGTAATCAACAATTTTCTTATGGTTGTTTTAATTATAGCCCTAGTTGATGCAAAAACAACTAAGGAAAACTGTTGATTTTTCATACTCCTCATACTCATACTCCTATTCTATCATAGAAGTTTCATATGCTACATGGCAAAATTGTGTTCGGTTTGCTGTTAGATATAATTCATATTCATGTTATGCTGTGAAGCCTTTATATTACGCTGTATGACGCCTTTTGTGCAATTAAATTATCCATGTAAAGGACACGATGCGATGCAGTGCAGCGCCGAAGTAGTGAGCGCGTACAGTGTATATGCTCTGACCTAGCTTTTTTTCTTACTTAATTATCTGTGCCGCTTTTATATGGCTGTTTTGAAAAACAGTAGGATTTTATTAAACCCTTTACGTTTACCGCCCCGGACAAATGCCCGGGTTGTACGTTTCTAGAGCTAACCCTGCCAGAACACACCAAAATGGGCTATAGTTATTTCGTACTATGTACATTATTGGAATACCATTGTTTGTGGTTGCTTACTTTTTTTGCACCACGGACGTTGTTTATCAACCACGCGTCATGGTGCATAAAAGTAATCAACTATATTTTTATGATTGTTTTAACTATAGCCCGTAGTTGACGCAAAAACAACTAAGGAAAAGTGTTGATTTCACCAAGATTTTTCTTTCAGTGTAGTTATATTCTGCTAACTTGGGACATTTTTTGTCATATATGGTCATATATGTATTGGATTTTGACTGTACTGACCCGGGAGCCTTACGTCACCCCACAGCTGATTCTTATTGTTGGAATATCCCTCTCCTGCACGAAAGACTAATTTCCACGCTGTTACCATGCGCTACCAGTTGTGGGACCTTACCAGTAGCTACTTCGAGTGTCCACAGAAGCAACCTTCTTGACGAAATATTCTAGCAACAAGTTGAAGACCATGAGATTGAGACCATCTTCTAGCTTGATGTCTAATGCCTTTGAAAATTTTTTTGCTGGGTCATTTTGGGTTTTCACCTTCTACTTGATGTTTTACAACATAGCTTTTATTCACTACACTATCTTCGGTAGATCTCATTGCTCAATCAGTCTTTTGAGAAGAGCATTAACACATCACTTCATAATTTGCATTTATGATTCCGGTGTCATTTCATGTTTCAACGGTTTTCATAGCAAGTTGCCACCTCTGCTTGTATTTGTTCCGCAATCATCTCAATGGCTCAATCTATCACAAAATGAGCTGGGAAACAGTTTACTAACAAAATATTTGGCATCGAAATTTCTTCTATGGAATGAAGTATGAATGACGTGGGTGTGCTGCGTCGTACACTCTAAAAAGTGGGTCTAGAATTAATACTTTGATAATAGGAAATATATTCATTTTTTCGTTTAAAATAACGAATCACAATTTTTTTTACACATTCGATGTGCATTTTTTGCTTTTACGTCATATCAGCTGAATAATACACAGCTTTTTGTAAATTGAAGCAAAAAGAGTGTAAATTTGTTGGTTTGCTATTCACCTTTGCGCCAAAGCCATAAAATTGCATCATTATTTAGGGTAAAATTACACCATTTGGTCGTAAAAAAATATTCTTTTTACGCAGTTTTGTAAATTTACATCTTTAATAGTAGGAAACCAGTTTCCTACTATTATAAGGGTAAAATTCAACCAAAATGTTTTTGAGTGTATTCATACCGCCTAAATGTTGCTTTATGCCCATTGATTTCTGATTTCTATTGACTTCTATCAATAGCCCAATTTTTTAAAAACAAACAAACAAAACGGATCTCATGCAAAAATTCCAAGTTCTCTAACTGCATTTTAGGTGTATCCAAACACCGCCCACTTAAGTCCAATCTGGACCGACAGGACATTTACAAAACAAATCAGATTAAGACAAAGAGTCTGAATGCTTGTATGCACTCAAACAAAGCATCACGACCAATAGCTTACACAGTGCTTTCCAAAGCCATAACGAAATTACTTCAGCTCCTGTAACACGAAAGGCCATTGTCGAATGTTTACTGCAAGGGCCAAGTCAATGTTATCTAATCCATGTGCAGATTATTGAATCAAGGAAACATAATGCAAGGACTTGTAATAACCCTCGTGTCGCCTGCATTCCACTCGACTGCCCGATTATTCGCTGACCGATTAAGCACAAATCATAACAGAAGCTCATAAATTTTATGTTTGGGCACTTCACGGTGGCCTCGCAATGGGACCATCGGATCCATTTACACAACCACGACGCGATGCGACGTGGACGCCATGCAACACGACATCGATGACAATGACGAACGAGTTGCTCCATCCAGCCCGTCGAAACGGTCCATTCGAAATTGATGTAATTATTGTTTTGTGTCTTTTATCAATCTCGTCGAAGTTCCTTCCAGTCGATTGCATCCATTTTTCTCGATTTATCTTTGTGCGGCACATTGAACACACTGGAGGATATTCGTACGAGCTATGAGCAGATCGCGAAATCATGAATCCGTGAATCTGTCGATGCCAGGAGAATCTGAGTTAGGGCTTGTAGGACGTATCGATGTTTGAAATATTACTGCTGAAATGTTTTTTTTTACACTAAAGATAAGTTTTTTGGAATTTTCTCGCAATTTAAGTAGCTATCTGCCTATCTTCAAATCAACAGGAGACGAAGCCGGTTATGATTCTTATATGTCCTTGAAGATAGGAATGACAAATGCAACCCAGCCCTACTGTTGAAAGAAAATTAATGATTTCTCTCGGTACCTACCAATAATGATGACGCTTATGGTTGATCACGGTTGTCGTCACTGTCACAGTGTTCGGCTCCTGCTGTTTACTGTGTAACTAATGGTGTCGTTTCAGCGTGTATGTTTTGCGACCATTTATTCCGGGGAATTGAGCATCCACATCGGCGACTGTCTAAAATAAGTTGTAAGTTTGGTATTGGCCGTAAGTACTTTTTACGGATTGGATTCATTGGGTGAAAGATATGGCATATTAGTTCTGCACTTGAAGGACTCACAATAAAGACAGTCCATATGTTGCACAATTGTTGCAATTTTGGTTCGTTCAAGTGGAAATGAATGTTGTTAACTCTTTTCATTCATTTATTTGATAATATGGATGATGTGAAAATGAGGGCATTGTATATTGAAAAGCAAGGCTTTGTGTCCTAACAGCAACGGAAATGAAGTGATTAGGTGAATTTTTACAAGAAAGTGTTTAACCAACGCAGTTTAAACTACGGAGTAGGTAGTGAAACAATAAAAAATTGAGTGACGGACTTCCTAAATTATATCCTGAGGGTGGTTTGGTATAATTTTTGTATCCTTTGGTTCTCATTTAATTTCTACTTATTACGTCTAAATAAGCTTCAGAAACTTTTTCGTAGAAGCACTTTGTAAAATATTTTTCTTATTTTTAAAACTGTCATTCTCTTCGCTCCAAGTTTGTTGGCGGTTGATTAGAGGCTTCGGATGTGGGGGCAACAGGTTCTATTTCTGGAGGCTGCACATTACAAACGAGAGATGTGGACAAAACAGAGTGTGCGTTTAAGTGCTGTACATCCTTAAAAGTGGAAGCAATTGGTTCAAAGCTCTGATGCAGAGGACTACGGTTCCTGAATGCAAAGGCAATAGGATTTATGTTTTCGGATTCCATAACAACCTTCAACAGTATGGACGGACTGCCAGAATGAGTTGTGAATTGTTCCTCTGCAACGTAAGCAAGATTATGATGCCATTTTCTCTGCAAAACTCGATATTTTTTAAATCCATTATGTAGCAATAATAAAGCTCTTTGTTCTTTTGAAGGTCTCACATGGCTCTTGAAGTGCTCCAGAAAAGTGTAAAAATCATCCTCTTGCATCCACTTTGAGCCGTTAGCTGTCCCTATGGATCCATTTGGGCCATCTAGAGCAAAATGATCTTGATATCTTTTGCGAAGGAAGATAAACATAGGTGGTATGTAGTTTCATATGGCGTTTCCAGCTAAGGAGAGCGTCACAAATGTCCCTGTCTCCGCAGATGTCATAGCACTAACTTGTTTTTCTCCGCGTCGCGCAATAACTCTATCAGGTTTTTGGACGGTCGTTATGCCTGCCTCGTTAACGTTCCAATTATTTTTTCCGAAAAGTTTATGCTTGCTTGAGACACATGTATAAATGGTGAGAAATGTTGTCACATTTGTTTGAATTAAGATCGTTGCCCGAGCTATCCTTGATGCTTGACGCAATGTTAATGATAAACTTGGATGTCGTTCGATAAATAGCTTAAGCCATATCTCTCCAGCCATTTCCTTCGCTTTCCAAGACGCCGGAAACTTCTTATTATGTGTATGTGCTAATTTGTACGCCAAACTTTTCGTTTTATTTAGTAGTAAGGCCATAATTTGAAGCCGCACAAGTAGCGAATCCAATCCCGGGATCCCGGCCAATTTCTGGTCCCGAAAATCCCGGGATTGATGACCTCTAATCCCGGGATTTTCGGGATCAGAAATTGGCTGGGATTTCGGGGCCGGGAGTCAAGCATTATCGGCAATCAAGTTACAGCAAGACTCGAAAAGTGAAAATAGAATCCATATTTATGAGAAAACAATTAGCTCACATCAAAATGCGTAAAGAATAGAGCAAAACAAACCGATGTAACAGTTAACAAGAGAATACAAAGGGGTTTGTAAATAAATAAGTATGGACTGTTTCACATTTAGTGCATTCGTTACATCGAATGATTTGAGGAAATTAATACTAGCGAATGCATACACAGATTTGCCAAAATCCTTAACAACAATCAAAAAAAGGTTGTTGGCTATGCAAGCAGGATAAAGAAAATAATGAAAAATAAGATATAACAGGCTAGTATCTCAGGTGGACGGTTCAGTGTGATGTTTGATTAATGGACCTTGACTGCAAATAAGCGCTATATAAATATAAAAATCTACTTAGTAAATTCTTACTGCAGCTTGGTGCGAGTAAGAATATCAATGACAGCTGGAAACTACCTAGATATGAGTTTAATGTTTCTCTAGGAAAAGACATTGTTACCATCGTAACTGATGGGTCAAACGAAATGCGAAAAGTAGGCAGACTAGTTGGTACAGAGCAACATATTTGTTTGGCGCATAGCATCCACTTGGCAGTTTGCGATGCTCGCTATAATATGAGGTCCATTCCAGATTAAAGAGTTGATGAAGTAGCTGATAGTCTGAACGACGACCACGAAGATTTGGATGGTCCTGAATCAGCTAACTACGTTGAAACCGGCCGCCTGCAAGACACGCTACACTGAGAAAAATTTTCTTGGTTAATATTCCTATAATTTTATAGCACTGAGTTTGGGGAGAAAATGCATTACTTCGCCGTAAAAGTTCGCATTATTATGTTCAACCACACTATACTTAAATGTATTTTTCATAGTAACATAGTAAAAGCAACATTCAGAATATCTTACTATGGTTAATGGTTGCCAACTATATATTAAAAGGTTCTGTTTACAGAAAAGTGTATGGTCGCTTGCCTCATAAATAACAACAAACTTAAATTTTCTTTATATGCATTGTTCATATTATTAAAATAATTTCAGCCACACAATATGGTATCTATTGGAAAAGGTATCGTAACGCTTCTGATCTAATGTTGTATCTAGGTTCTAAGTATTGTCTCCTATTTTATCATAGAAGTTTCATATGCCACATAGCAATTTCGGTGTTCGGTTCTATGTTCGATATACTTCATACTCATGCTATGTTGTGTAGTCTTTATATTACGTTGCACGTTGTATGTAAATAGATATTAAAAATTATGTCGATGGCACAATTTCAGGTGGGAAACTGTTTTCTGGTTTTTTTTTCCTCCTTTTTTCCATTCTTTCTATCACTCTATCAGTATGCACCGTCCGTGAGGATCATTTTCCTTTCGAGTAGGTGTTTCATAGTGCTAATGCCAAAGTTCGGGGGATTACCCTTTTAAGTGAATGCTTAGCTATGGTGGTAGGAACACACATATGAGAGAAGTCGATATCAATTATTCTATTATTCTTGAAGTGCCACTTTTTTTAGTTATTGGAATCGAAATAATTTTGTATGTTATCATATAAATTATTGTAAGAAATACTATTATGTATTTCTACGTTCGCCTAGATTCTCAGACGAAAGTCCTATAACTTATGGAAACTTTAGCCATAAATTATATTAATATATCTCATAGCGTTCTACTATGCAACTGTGTTTTAAAATACTATAAATGGTCACTGTCCATATATACCCTATGCACATGGGATAAATGATACATAAAATTGGGTAAAATATACTAAAATTTTTTTTCGTGTAGATCAGACGAAGGACATCAGCGCATGCATGAAGAAAATTCGTTAGGTAGTTTTATATTTTAAAAAAGCTCCAACGAAAAATAATAACGATCTTTAAAACTATGTCGGATCCGAGCAAGGCATTTAACTGTCTCCTTTAAATGGATTGTAAAACAAGATGAAATAGTCTCTTGACAATGCTCGAATAGTTTCCCATTTTGAAAAATAGTATAAATTAATAGGCCTGCAATATTCAGAGCAATTAGAAGCAAAAGAGTTTGATTCGATTCAGAAAATTATTGAATTTTTACTCCCTGTAAAATTGGCTGTGACGGCCTTTAGTCGCAGACTTGTTAATTTATGCACTGCTAATACTTCATCAAGATTTGTCTTAAGGCTGTTAGGAGAAAAACGGTCTATTCTTCTGAATGCTATGAAAATTGCAATATTGGACCGAATAAAAGAGCCTCAGTGGTATGCTAAGCTATCTCCAGAATCCACATTGTACCAGCGAAAATTTACCAAATGAAATAAAATCTCTATTTTTGAAACCAAGCAACGCAAATATTAAAAAATATACTACAATGATCTAGATGCTGAACCCTATGCTTGGTAGCCAAAGAAATGAAGAGAACCCAGTTGATACCCATATTGATCAGAACAAGATAGTCGTCAATTAACGCTACAAGAAGAGCTGCAAAAGTATGAAAATAATCAATCATGAAATGCCGCAAGAAACTAATCTAATTAAAACCATTGCAAAAGAAATGAATCTTTTCGAAAGTGGTGGCACTTGCATAGTTTGGAGCAGGCGTACCAATATTTCTCGACCGTTTCCGAGGCCTCCAAAATCGGGAATAAATTTGGAAGCAGGCTTGGAGACGATACCTTAGATGCTATGCTATTGCTATTGCTTCCGAAAAACCTAATGAACTTTGGCCGAATTTTTTATATGTTACTTTATTATGTATCTCAATTCTAAGAGTTGTGTTTTGTTGTTGTGGTTTTTTGTCGTGATTTTTTGTTGTAATTTGTAATATATGTAATTTTTAATATCTGTCTTCATACTGTCAACGTTTTGGATAATTAAAATTATTGTTTTTATTTGCATCAATAATATAAATTAGTAATAATGCAATTTTTTATACAGTTTTGAGCTTACTTATTGTTGTAGTTTTGAAATGATGGCAAATTATATAATCTGTTTACTAAAAACTTGACTTATTTTGTTGTGTTGTATTTTGAATTTCAAATCCCGGGATCCCGGGATCCCGGGATTTAAGATTTTTTAATCCCGTAATCCCGGGATTGAAAATATGGTTCGGGATTGGAATCCCTACGCACAAGTCAAAAAATACTCGCATAGTATATTTTCTTCATCTTTGTACTTAATCGTTGGTCTAGCGTCCCCAATAGATGGTAGTTTTCCCGTTTCACTAGCCTCGTAAGCCTTTTCTTCTTAATATATCTTTGGAGTAACAAATAGTTCAAACCGTATGTGGAGGTAGCGAAGGTTTCTAAGACTATGTCCACGTAATGTAGCTTCCTCATAAGCTAGTTAATATATTTCGATACTAAACATTGCTCTATTAGTTTTTCTCGTATATTTATTTGGCATTTTGAAACAATACATAAATATTAAAATAGGTAAGCAAAGCATGCAAACTCTTACCACAAAACATATTGCCGAAAATAGGAGAGTTGCTTCAAACTAGGAGAGTTGTGACAAGCTGTAACAGCTCTCTTATGTGTAAAAAACCATGCGTCGATCAGAATAATGGCGCATCATCTAACAAACATGAGACAAATCAGAAAACTGGTTTGATTATGAAACTAGAATAGACATTACATATCAGTAAAAATATCACAACACTATAGCAAACCTTTAACAAATAACAGAGGACTGAATTATTTCCAAAATTTATTTTTGGCATTTATTTTAACAGCGTTTCCATATTGACACTACCGCTTGCAGTGCCAGCCGGCGCCAACTAATATGCAATCACGCATCAAAAAGGCAATAAATGCGCAGTGTTGCTAGCTCTCTAGCTATCACAGGCTCCGAGAAATCGAGTATGTCACAACTCTCCTTTGTCACAACGTTCCTAGGTCTACCCTACTCATTCCTTGATAGCCTTATAGCAAAAAATACTCGTGCAGTTCGTCCTCACCGAAATAATTTTTTGAGTTTTTTTATCCTGTTAGCGATACTCTTCTCGTAAAAGTAAGCCATGTGACAAATACTTAGTTTCCCAAAAGAGCTATCTTTCCTTTCCAACAATCGTAAACTTGTTCATTCCTATTTTCGCTTCCGAAAAAAAGCTTAGCAATATTCTAACTATGTAGCGTTTGATAGCGATGTCTCCGAGACCCTATGAAATTTGTAAGATATTACCTAAGCTCCTTTCCATCTCGTTGATATCCTGATATATTGCTCACAATTAATTGAATTCCATACATCTTTACCTCCTACTGCTGACCTTTTTCCAGCAAATCTAATTGGTGTAAACTTTAATGTCCCACCAGGACTCCACTAGCAGCAGTAGAACCGATGGTATTACAAACGTCTTTCTCATACTTGTTTTTTTTACCCTGTGTCTTTTGTCCTTTCAACCTCAATCTATCTTTCGGTATTTTCCCATTAAACTAGCCAATGTTTCCCCGTTACTAAAGTCGAGTGACCTTAAAAATATTTCTAGCCTATAATTGCTTACTTCGCAGGACTGTTTCCTCAATGAAGCCATCGGAAAAGTGCTGTATCATAATGTGAATTCAACTACTAAACTAGACGTAAACTAGACGTCAGATGGTAGGTTGATGACATGATAGAGGAGGAAAGGAAATTTCCCATATTATAAGCGGTCGTGGAGGGAGAAGCTGAACCACTTTATTAGAGATTCTCGAATCCCGAACTACTGCAGCTTGAGGATCAAAAGTGTGATCAACTCGGTGAAATGTTTTGCTTAAGTCTGCGTCAATTTGATCACCTTATTGCATTTTGCATAAAACATCGGGAACGAACATCATCCGATTAGTAGTGGTTAGAACGACCTTTCCGAAATCCATGATGTTGCATGTTCAGCCGAGCATCTTGTGAGTGAGTTTATAATAAATCATTTTTTCGAATATTATGGAAATTGAACATAGAATGGCAATACATCTATAATTTTGAATTGACTGTCTATTGCCACTTTTATAAATTGGCCTGATGTTAGAATCTTCCCAATAGGATAATACAAAACACCTCAAAGGAAAGAAAATTTGGAAATATAATATGGAGGGACGACATCAGTTCTGCACACCTGATCAGACAATTAGGCGGAAAGATGCTTAGGTGCAGGGTCCTTGTTAATATCAAGCTTCATAATCGCAGTAAATATATCATGTCTCGTTATGGTTGTATCCTCAGCAAAAATTGATTTCGGCATACTTGAGAATCGATAGAATTACAGCATTCTTGAAAATGAAATCTTGAAATGCAAAAGTTGCAGATCTCTTCAGGTCAAGAAGACAACATTGACTTTCAGCTGAACAAAGAAAAGAGGTATTCGTTTTATATTTTGCACATTCGTTTTGTTGTTACTGTTGGTCACTATTCGTGAAAAAAAATCATATTTAATACTACCATGACCTAGAAACAGTCTGGATCTTGAAACTATCAGCACGTTCGGATGAGAGAGAAAAAACTAAGTAAAAAATAAACCAAGATGTGGACACAAAATCGTTGACAAATCGTTGACAATCAGTGCCAGCAGCATCTAACAATCGATTGTTTGTGTACCATTCCATGGCCAATCGAATAAAGAAGTGATATATAGAGTTTCTGTCACAAGTCATTTGAATAATAATCTTAATTCAATTATATGGCTTTAATAAAAAAAAGCTAGGGAATATTATCTGATTTGATCAAATAATTGATTCACCTATTTTTCATATTGTTTATCCGTGAAACGCATAACGACAGCTAAGTTTTTACAGACCCAATTTTATCGAATTTCGAAAGCTACTAAATTAATTAGCAATAAATTATCATTACCATATTTTATAAATATATTTAAAGTAAATACAATATCGCCAATAAAATTTCACAAAAAGTGAATTATGCTAATGCGAACTATCTCTTCACGTAAATGTATTTTCTACGAAAAAAAAAACAATACACCGTAGAGCCAACGAATAAAACTTCTTTTCGTCGCAACTTATTTGCTTTTATTCAAGTTAAAGTTTGTAGACGCACGAATTTTCTAAAGCAACTTCTGTGATATCATCAAGTTCTTGCAAAGATTTCATTCGTATCGTCGTCACCATAAAACTCCCAATCATCACCTTTGCATCTTTTGAACCCTACTCGGCGTTAGCTTCGGAACGCCTACATTAGTTCTATTCCACTAGTGGTTTTAGCACAAACCCACTCAAACCGCAAAGAACACATTTCCAGAAAATGTATTTTGTTCATGGATCAGTTCTCGATTCTACGAACAAAAAGTCTTAAAATTTGATTATGCTCCCAACATAATCTTAATGATATGTTAATGTGTTCATTAGCAACTGACTGTCGTGTTGTTGATTTCACGTGAAGTAGGTAATTCTGCGAAAGTTGAGAGCATTGTCTTTGCGAGCTGACGGTAGTCGATTTAATTAAAGGCCTCTGAATTTTTCATATTTCGTTGAAATAAATTGACTAGATTGAATTATTTGGCAATGATTGTACAGAACTATTAATTTTAAAACACAAAGGATTATATCTTCTGTCTATCAAAGACCGAATCCACCAAAAGACTCATCACTCTTCTTGCGAATGACTAAATTTGAAAAAGTCCTTTACAGTCAACCACTCCCCAGTATAACATATACTAGCATAAATCTCTTATGAAAACATAAAATTAACAATATGAGGTTTCCTAGCTATTAATCAAACTATTAAGGCCTTAACATATCTGAGCCGCATCTACTCCTTGTTTTCGGGAAATCTGTTCGAATTCGAACTACGGATTCATTCGGTTTTCGCAGCGCCGAAACTAATAAAATTTGAGATCATGATCAACATGAACAGCCCAAACACCCGATAATCATGATAATGTGTCCTGTAATCAACTAATAACGTGCTTCAACCCCTCGTCTGTAATCCACTCGGTCACGGTAGGGTTCTTATACGATTTAAGGTTGCAGTAGTCTCTCGAGTCCAGCGACTGAGTCCTTGTACGTTCTGGAAGAAGAGTAAAGAGACCCACTCAATCCTCACTCACTCGTGGCCCATTGAATAAACAACACATGTCGCTAAAAACCCGTAGTGCCTCGATGTCAATGAGTAAGGACAACAAAGTGCATCTATCACATTTTGGTCTTGCGAGGTTGCAGTGCACAGAAGAAAGCTCGCGGATTTTCCACCGGTCGCGGTGATGGTGGTCATGGGATGGGATGAAATTGTCAGAGGGGGTGAATAATAAAATCAATCAATCCTGATTAGTCCTACACCCTTCATGGAACGACTATCCATGACGAAGAGGATTGCGAATGGATGTGGAATGCCTGTGTGATCTGAAGGAAGTAGTTACTAGGGGCGAGGAGCTTGCGAGGGTCGTGGGCATAAAAAATAAAACAACATTGAATAAAAACCTCCAGCCAAGACACCATATGGCTGTGCTGCATGCTTCCATTCGGAAGAGAGTGAGTGATACCCTCGTTGTAGTCACTATAATATATTCATATTCAATTACGCTCGCAATGTTCCTGAATAATCCCTTCCTTGATGCAGGGGGTGGCAAGGACGAAGTTAGTTTTGGTCGATGCTCTTTTCAAAGTCACGCTGAATCGCCTTAGGATGTTTGGGGTGGTTTGCGTTACGAGAAGGTATTTTCGGATCTCTTCTACTGCCGTCTGGTGAGGATAATCATGCGTGTTTATCACTTCTGTGGTTAATTTAATTAGAACAAACGAGAAATTGAAGACTCACTCGAAATTCAGATGTGAGTTTTCGTTTGAATATTTAAGTAAATAGTGAAGAGAAAGTGGTCTGCAAAATTCAATTAATTTTCAATATGCTGAAATTTGATTTAAATTGGTTTCTATTGTTTGCATGATCACATAAAAATTACTTAGAATGCATGTTTCATTTCAATCGTAGGACTGAAAGCTGTTCTTCGTACTGGAACTCATATTTTCTTTCAGGTTATTAGTAGCGAGCAATTGTCAAATCGTGCACACATGGCAAAATTTGAACAAATTTCGACCACTTTTCGACCACCATTTCGACCACGTCCCTACACATGTAGGAAATATCATAGATTGAAAAACCCATCACCAAAATAACACACACATTGCTCTGTCGTTCCTGGCCCAAAGAGCAAGTTCAATCCCCAGGTAGTAGCCTCAGCAATCGGTAGACGACAGTCAAGGTGTCATAAATACTTCTGGTTCCGTTTTATAGCTGAGGTCAATTATTTGCTCGTATATTACCAAAACACAGCCACCACCATTTCGAATTCAGATTGTCCTGGCCAATACTAACGAGCCATTGATAGATGCATTTTACAAGTGCATGTCTGTAATTTTTTTGTACTCTGACAAGAAGTCAGTGTCTTTCTGATAAGTCTTTACCTTATCTGTGTTAACTTTTTCTGTCGTTTCTTTTGTTTCTGTTGACCGTGCTTGTTGGTCCTGTCGAGACGCATCGCATTCTTTACAGGGACTTTTCAAGTATTTTCGTTCAAGAAAAGTCGACATGCTGTGCGGCGCCTACAGTACTTCCGGGACTAAACAAATACTTTTCCGCATGTCAGACATTCTAATTTTTATGAATTTGTTAAGAACGTGCGTGAGCAAAAAAAAACACGAAACGAAAACGATGAGATTGCTGCATTCAACTTTGTCTGCGTTGAATGGCTTTGATGACTGTATTGAAAAATGTAATTGCATATTATGACCGGTGTGTGTAATAAAATTTGGGTAATAAAATGTTTTAGATACATGTTGTGTAGGTTGTTTAGATGGACATTGATTTGTTTCAAGTTGTAGAGTAAATGTACTCCTTTTTCTATTCTTCATTTTTTCAAACTTTGGCTTTATGGTGCCTATTTAATTATTTCCATAGTAATATTTAAGTATGCAACAACATCTAGGTACGTGGGTCGGAAATGGTAAGAATAGTACAGAGAAATATATTTTCGCTTCGATGAAGAATTTTTCTTACGAATTTTGAAACAAAAATAAAACAAAAAATAGACTTATATCATTTGTTAGTGAAATTTACGACTTTCGATGATTCCAAAACTACATTGTTTAGTCCACACTTCATTTATTTTTGTTTAATTTTTCATTCCAAAAAATGTATTTTTACTGCATTTTATCTGGCAGTTATACGTAAGTAGTGTATCATTGTTTTCTCAGCGTATTATTGTTTTTTGATATAAGTGATTTAAATACGAAATTTTGAAGGACCAGCTTTCTAAATAATCAAAATCAATTCAGATAATGTTTCGTGTTGCATCTGTTTGGGTATTCGTTTAATTCAAGGTTTACCTTGATTTAATTTTCGTAACAAGCTTAAGTCGGATTCTATTTTATGAATAAGTCTTTTTGCTACTACTTCACAATGAAAAAAATCCTTTTGGTAACTCGTGTATTGTATGCAGAATATTTATTGACTACAAAGTTAGAAACTGAAAATAATGAAACCAGAAGAAAGAAAACAAACGCGTAATTTAATTGATGCGAACAAAAGAACGAACCGTTTGTTCAGCAAAAAATTCCATACGCAACAACCAACCAATGTAGAAAACTTTGCATGACGAATTTAAGATTCTATCAGATTATGTCCGTAGATATTTTATTTCGTAGTCAACTACCAATTTATTGTTTTACATCCTGTTGATTAGTCCATTGTGGATTTGATGAAGACATAGACATAGATGAAGACTACCACTATATCGATTCAGTTGAAGCCAGTGCAGCCCATGCCGCTAAATATTCGGCTGGCCGATTCCTTAAATGTGATTTGTCTCTGTAAAATCCTCCAAACGCATTTTCAGCAATGATGCTCCACCCTCTCTGTCAGCTACAATCCTCCATCATAATCTAAATGAAATACTTCATTCACCCTATGCGATGAGTTGTTCGCATTAAAAACAGCATCGTTTTCTTTGAACGTACATAGCCCAGTCCTCCCCATTGCGTAAGTTTACGTTCGAAAGTGATTTTCCCAGAGTCTATCGCCTTCGATATCGTAGTCTGAAACTTTCTCGAAGATATACTAAAAGAAACTATTTTAGAGAATCTTCTATCATTGAAGGGATAAGTTCTACTATCGGTTCAGTGGCGTTGTGTGAGAAGATTGAGAGAATGAAATGCCGCAGGATTTTTCATTTGGGTTTGATGTGTGGTCCTTAAAACAGGGTTAGGTTTTATACACAAATTCGAGGCATATACATATTTTTCGTTCTAAGGATTATTGTGAACACTCTCGACTACTAGGAACCTTCGTACGTCACTGACTCCTCCAACTGAACGAACACCCCGAAATGGAAGGAAACAATAGAAACACAAAAAAAAATCCCCGGCTTTCCTGAAAGGGAAAGGAAACACATTTAAGTATTCTTTCAGATTTCTTAGCAAGATTCGCCAGGAATGACTATTACACACTCAAGTTGGAGCCATTGAATCTACTTAGCAGTGACTATAGGGATAAATTCAAGAAATCTTGCGGGCGGAAAGAATAAAAGAGGATAAAACTTTTTCTGTTACTTCAAGTCGGCCGGTGAAAGAATGACTAGGGGAATCTACCATTCGACAGCATGCATTCTAGTCATGTGAAAGAATACGTTTGTCTGCTCGTTCGCTCGCATTGACGGAATGGCTGGGACGAAACAGTTGGACCACGTAAACACAAGAGCATAATTTCATCGTTGGCTTAGAAGAAATTTTCTCGTTCCTTCACGATTGTCGTGACTACGGACGATAAAAATGGAGGAAATCTGTGTAAGCTTTGAGAAGTGATTTTTTCCGGCAAATAGCGAAGCGGAGTAGTTCAATGAGTATTGAAATCTTGTTGAACTGCAATGGGGTGGAGATGAAAAATGCTCTTGGATTTTCGCTAAAATGGCCGATAATTCATGTTATTTTCAAAATTCACACCATATATACACACGTGTTATCGCTCCTGTCTAAATTCGTATTTGCATAGGCTTGTAGATGTGATAGTTCACCATAATTTTGAAAATTATAATATTGCTGGATAAATGCATCTGTCTTATTTTGTTCATATTAATAATAATGCAATCTTTTTCATTGCGATTCTCGTGATATGTTTCACACGTTGATTCAGTTTGCCAAAAAAAAAATCGAGAGGCGTGCAAAAAATCATTGTTTCTTTTGCATGCTTGTTCACTTTGCTCTCATCAAGCTTATCTTCCGAAACCGAAGAGTGAAGATTTTCACAATCATAATTAAATAGTTCAAACTTACAATATGCGTACCGCAATGTCCTCTAAATAGAATTCGTTGTTCATTTCTGACGACGAAGAAAAGATGTTCGTACGAAAATTATAATATTGCTGGATAAATGCATCTGTCTTATTTTGTTCATATTAATAATAATGCAATCTTTTTCATTGCGATTCTCGTGATATGTTTCACACGTTGATTCAGTTTGCCAAAAAAAAAATCGAGAGGCGTGCAAAAAATCATTGTTTCTTTTGCATGCTTGTTCACTTTGCTCTCATCAAGCTTATCTTCCGAAACCGAAGAGTGAAGATTTTCACAATCATAATTAAATAGTTCAAACTTACAATATGCGTACCGCAATGTCCTCTAAATAGAATTCGTTGTTCATTTCTGACGACGAAGAAAAGATGTTCGTCTAAGCGTAAATTCACCAACAAGGGTGTTAAACCTATTCATCTCATTTACCAAGTTCGACTTCGAAAAACATCCATTCTTTCGGCCAAGTGTAATGTTACCAGAGCGGATTAGCACTCACGAAACAAACGACCAACAATAGAGCAACAACGGAATTCCAAAGAGTCCTGTGACCAGATACCGTTTCACCGTTCATTCGTCGTCGTCGTTGCTATTGTCGGTCTCTCTGATAGATTAGGAGCCCCGTTAACAATAAAATATGTAGGCACATTAGAGGTTAAGAGATTTACGCCGGTCTTACACGCTTCAAATAATTCTAATCCTATCGCTTGAATATGAAGCATATTCTTGTACTGTTTTCGACTGCACACCCTGGCCACGACTACCACTCACAGTCCAATGCTAATTCTCAAGCAGGAGCTGAGCCAACACGAACAAGGGAGTAGATACATGTGTGTGATGTTTTGCCGCCCCAGTGACCATTTGGAGCTTAAGAGGATATTGTCGAAGAATTTCGAGTATGTACTTGGGCTCGACTGCAGCTTCGACCTCGCCACCATAAACAATTTCCATATTTCATGTACGCTCTTATCTGGCCGAACTTATCGGAAATTATTTATTCAGAGATTATTCTACAACACTTCGGAAAATAGGCTGGGGTAATTCATTTGGATGTATAGCTTATAGCAGTTGTGTATTTATGATGCAAAATAGCATTTAAATTTGCAATCATTTTTAGATAGGGGTTTCCTGTGAATGTGTATGCAATTGACGCAGCCTCAGAAGTAAAACAAAAAAATATTTATTGATAAAAAGCAAGCTTGCAAAGAACTTTCTCTGCATCTTTACTGCGATTTTGACCCGGTTGACTCTCTGACAAAATCCCGTCTACTTAGATGTTTTGTTATCAACAACACTGAAAAAAATCCACATGGCGCCCAGAGCCATGTAACATAGCGCATTATTTGTGGCCCCATATGCTATGTACATAGTACTCTGAGCTATGCAATATGGCTCCCAGCGCCATAATGTCAGAATCTACATAGCGCGTGGTACTATGTAACATGGCGCAGCATTTATGGTCCCACACGCCATGTACATAGTGCCCTGAGCTATGCAGTATGGCTCCCAGCGCCATAGTTACATGGCACAGAAATTATGGCCCCACACGCTATATTACGTAGTGCCATGAGCCATGTAATATGGCTCACGACACTTCAATTATAACTCGCAGCCATGCTGTGTGAGGGAACGTATAAATATCAGCAAGTGACATTAGAGCTTATGTCTACATAATTGACTCATTTTGAACTGAAGTACTGGCTGCGATATTTTCGATACTTCGACCGGTGAATTTTCACACTTGAACAGGAACATTCAATAGTGAGTATGTTGACTCGAGTTTATCGAATTTAGACTTGGTGGAATTTATATTTGGTGCACTGAAAAAACACATAGCACCAGACGCCACCGTTTATAGATTTCTGGCGCCATGTAAATAGTCGATTTCAGTCGATTTGTGATAAAATATAGCGCCACACGCCATAGTACATGGGAGCAGAAGCTATGCTTATAGCCCTCCACGCTATGTACTATAGCCCTCGACACCATGTACTATAGCCCTCGACGCCATGTATTATAGCCCTCGACGCCATATACCATAGTCCTCCACGCCATATACTATAGTCCTCTACGCCATATACTATAGTCCTCCACGCCATATACTATAGTCCTCCACGCCATATACTATATTCCTCCACGCCATACACTATAGTCCTCCACGCCACATACTATAGTCCTCCATGCCATGTAATATAGTCCTCAAAGCCATGTACATGGCGTGGAGGACTATAGTACATGGCGTCGAGGGCTATAGTACATGGCGTGGAGAGCTATAAGCATAGCGTCTGCTCCTATGTACTTTTCGCCATGTATTATGGCGTGTGGCGCTATATTTTATCACTATCCCTAAATCGACTATGTACTTGGCGCCAGAAGTCTATAAATTATGGCGTCTGGCGCCATGTGTTTTTTCAGTGAAGTGAACATGAAAATTTTCAAAGTTGTTTTTCTCTTTGGGCTGTGATTGAAAATGGTAGGCACTCGAACAGTGTTTTTTTTTCTATATCAATTAAATTTTTTTATAAAGCTACCGAAATATTGTCAGGAGCACAACACGATCAGCGTTACCGCCAAAGTAATATACTAGAACGTCCTCGTCGTGTTCACCGGATATCGACAATTTTCACAACATATCTAGAAGGGGCAAAATCGAGTATCTGGCGCGTTAAACCAGATCATATAGCGTGGAGCCAAGTCCACTTCTCGTAAAATTGTTCAGTGCCTACCCCTAAAGAGCAACAGGAAAGAGCACCAGGATCGATTCAACGGCGTTGAACCCACCAATGGAAATGGTGCAATATTTGTGCATTCCCCCATGAAACGTGAGCTCCCTGCTTAGATCGAATGCTACAAGCTAGCTAGCCAATCCAAACTCTATCTAGCTGGCTCTATCCAAACATTGTGCTGACAAGAAGCGTACGGCACAATGCCAAAGAAATGTTAAGGATATGGAACAGTGGGGGCTCGTGACTTCGAGATTCAGGGAGCATATTTTCACATATTTTTGCAGAATAATCAAGAAGATATTTCATCACAGCAAACATTTTAAAAGTTGACAGTACTATTTGACAGTTGACAGTCTCATAAATGTTATGAGACTGTCAACTGTTATGAGACTGTCAACTGATGTTATGAGACTGTCAACAATCTTATTTGAAAAACATCTATTTTTCTTTAATCATTCGAATTCAAACTTATACTCTGAAAGCACAAATAAGAAAAAGAATTAGACCTAAGAAATAAATCCATTATTCAAATTAAACATATACAAATAACAACCTATGTTAAACAACATTTCCATTACAGTAATCATACATATAAATAACATCCTAAACTCAGTCGTTAACAGCAAACCACCGCCAGGCTCTGTTGCAAAACAAAAACCAAAAAGAAATCGCTCCAAATATTATTGCGTCCATGCACAAAGATTTCTGTGCCGTTTAGCGGGTGGGTAAGCAAGAGTTTTTTGAATTTCTCTACCCAAGAAGATGCGGTGAGCTGAGCAGCGGCCGCACTGCTTTTTAAGATCATTCATTGCAAAATTGTTATGACCATCAATTGTGTAATGTTTGCTATTAAATGTATGCACACATTGTGGTAAGTGCATGAAGGCAAGATCGCTTTAGTGTTCAGTGTATGAAATGTGCGTTCTGGCCTACAATGGTACGAGATGATTGAGGTTTGGATTCAAATGTAAGAATTTCTACTGGGTTGTTGTAATACTATCTTCAAAGCTGTGTACTTTGGCTGCTAGAAAGTAGAACTATCTCGTGTTTAGAATGAATGGTGTTTTGTGTTTTGCAAATTTTTTTTTATTGATTTTGCATATTAAGTGGCATAAAATCAAATGATTTAATTGAAATTCAATATGTACTGTTAAGCTATTTTTCTTTGTGTGGGGAGTATATAACAAGGCAAGTACTGCTTCCTATCGTCCACCGATGAGCTGCCTCTGATATGAAACTGAATGACAATGGTACAAAACTAGGGCGTCTGGAATTCCCTTCTGCGGCAGCCATAGATAGACCTGACTGTTATTTGTTATCCTATTGATCATGACTATTTATGTCTATGGCACCGAACCTATATTTTTACTGCCACACATTTTATCCGATTGAGCGGAAAAAATGCTAAAGTTTTGGTTGAATTTGGCTTTAAGTTCTACGTTGTTTCCGCCATGCTCGTTAATTTTCAGTCCCAGTATAAATATTTGCATCTATCGAGCCTTAAATTACTGGTGTTTATTTGAAGCCATAAACACAAATAAAGCTGTAACGACTTCAAAAATTATTGTCTCATACATTATGTATTCCGTCGTAGCTTGAAGACCCATAAACTCGATAGCCCAAAGATATATCACTTGGACTCGACAAAATCCTTATCGGCAATGACATCGATGAACAAACTGCCGCACATCCCAATCGTGAACATTTCAGCCGTAGACAAAAGTGCAACATTTATTACTGTCATTTCGATCTCGTAAAGTCCCGGAAAATAATACAAAAGCCTCGCCGGATTATGATAACGCCATTAACATTCACATCGAATCTTCGACCACGGCAACGACAGTGTCCGTCCTCTGTCCACCAACAGCACAGCACCATCATCACCACCACGAACATCTGACTCATTCGAAAATTCGATTCTCAATCTGGCCTGAACGCAAAGCACGGAATGCGCCGAAAAGAATTCCTAAGCACAGCCAGCCTCGGGCATGCAATAGTGGATGGTAAAATCGTTGCTTCCATCCAATCCACCTTGGCGCGGATCATCCTCAAAAGACGACCCTGATGATGGCATCATGCAAAGCGAGAACGAATGATAACGAAATAATAATAAAAAAAACTGTGGGGTCGCCGACAATTAATGCTGGACAAGACATGACCGAAAATTTTATTCTTTTTTCTTGTCGTTTCTCGAAGATGTCAACAAATTTTTGATTACGTCGGCGCCAACTTTATCTAAGGCCGAGACTAGCCGTTCGTGTGTCAGTTCTTTTTTTGCTCTCTGGAAGCATTTGAATATGTAAGTACCTAAATGTATCTAGATACGTACGTACGTAAGTAAGGAATATAATTTTTATATAATATTCTCGCAAAGTTACTAACGGCGTTGTGTATTCAGATTTAGCTGGTCGGAAGCTTAAAATTTTGTACTCGTTTGAGTAGAAAACCATTGTTATAATGAAGTAGAGTAGAGTCCTGCAAATTGCTGCAGGCTTCTATTTTCTCGAATAAGCATAACCTCATTTAAATAAGCGCTTTTTGCACCGACTGCGATCCGTCTATTTGCATCTCAACCTTTAATTATCAATTGAGATCTGTTAATTGTCACCAGCAGCCTACTCAGTCTATTCCACGTAATAGCTTAGAATTTTTCACCAAAAAGTGGATGGAATAAAATACAAACGCGTAATGAATATCTTCTTATCTGAATATTATCCGACTATTGTCAATTGCTAGACCAAAACCTAATACCACCTATGTATATGCATTTCTACAGCTCGAAGCAATCCAAACTATGTACATAGATCCAAGCCTGAAATTTAATGGCATGAGCCTGAACCTTAATTGAGGTTCTTAACCGATTCAGTCGTAAAACTCAAGCTCTCCGACGCGAAGAGTGCTTCCAGATATAAAACTGGTCGGTTGATGATTAGCGAAACCACTAACAAAGGTGAACTAGGGACAATTTTATGTTTATTGGCGCGTGTTGGCCGATTCCGAGTAGGAGCAGAGCATTTAGGTTGTGAAAAATGATGATAAAATGGATGACACCCAGTCAATTGCAATCACACTCTGAGGAATTCAACAATGATCGTGAGCATATGTGACTGCCTACATGCCGAAAAATGTGCTGTTTTGAATGTTACTGATATCAGAGTGCCTCCTCATACGACGATAATTCGTATTTATAGTAGTTAACCACACACTTAGCTCATCTTAAATATTTGCTTTCTGTGTACGGTTGGATACTTTACAGTCAAATGCAGCATCTTCGATTCGATCCTTCCAGGAGCTTTATGCGTATCTAAATGAGCATGTGCATATAGCCAAGCCAATTAGTCATTTCCTACCGACTCCGTCTGCACATAATAAATTCCCCATTTAATTTCCAGTCGTACCGTTGAATTAGCAGATTAGCGACTAAAACCATTGATAGCATAATAATTCTAACACAATCAACCGCAAAGCAACAAGCTACCGCCGAGCAAGCGAAGCAACGCACCAACTAGCCAACTTAAGTTTCGATATCTTCACGAGCGCGGTTTGTAATAATTAGCCGTTAGATAAAAGTTTCATGATTGTTATTTATGAGAATCGCAGACGAATGCACGATAATTCCTGATAAACATTCATTTTATGACCAAAAACATCAAGATCCATAAGGTAGGTACGAGGTTGTATGTCCATCTGCTCTCTAGAGAGGACAGCTGCTGGCGCCGCGACGTATTGGCTTGGCTTGGAGTGACATTTCTTTCTACGAGTTTGTGTGGTCAACCAGAAACCGTAAAATTGTCGAATGAAAATATTTTCAAGAGGCCACTTAAACCGTTTTCCCAATTGATAAGGAATCAGACTCTTGCTAGCGAAGCTGTCCTTCGGGACAGGATAGGGTTTTTGCCACTTGAGATTGTCCTTGCTCGTTCGCTCGCAATTCACTCAATGTTTTCCTCTTGACATGTTATTCGAAACCAATTCAACGGACATAAATATTTCGACCGGCGGTTATCTGTTTTTCGGTAGCCAGAAAATTGCTGTCGACGAGTATACTGGCTGAAACTAATATTTACATGTTCGATTTGTCAGTTACCGTGGAAAATGTTAAGCAGATGACCCGAAAATATTTTGGTGTCTAGTTACAAGTGATCTTGTTCGAAGTTGAATTTTATCATGGGAATATTACAGTTTGATCGAATGCGACAACTATCTTGATTTGAAAATGACAGTTTTGGGAAACAGATCCGAATATAATCTGTCCGAATATTCTTTTGGTAAATAATAAAACTAAATATTTTATTCAACTTTCAATTTATTATTAAAGACAATTTCTATACTTTATTCGCCAAATTTATTTCAATATTAAGAATTTGAAATATATCTAGCTTTTAGAAAAGAGCATGATCATCAAATTAAAATATTTGGATTTGAAAGCTATCTTGATCCATTTAATGAAATAACATAGAAAAAAGTATATCGCAATTCAGGCTTTAGCCCATAACTTATTCTTCCATGATTTCTTTCTGGTACGAACAGACACAATGGATATGCCAAATGAGGAGAATAAATTAGCGTATAAGCTACTATTCAATAATGGCTTTTTTCTTCAAAAATTAATTATAAAGTGTAAATCAGATACATTTTAATTACTATATTTTAATGCTTAGCAAATGCTTCAAATACAATAATTAATTCTAGCTTTTCACTTCAAATTTGACTGAGTAATATACGCTAATCCTTTTTTGTTTCCACTAAGGCTTAAGAGGTAGAACGCATTTCACTGGCGTTCAATGAGTATTTTCAAAGTTCTTTATACATTTACCACAGAACTGCCAAACTTACACAATGAAATCAAAAAATACGAAATGCCACAGCAACCGATTTGTCTCATATAGACCCGTTTTATCTCTAAAATTAAATCTTAAATTGCAAAGCTTTGAAAAAAGAAAGCTATTATTCTCATTGAAAAATAAGGCGATTGAAACGATGCAATAAACCCCTTAGAAAACAAAGAAAACAAATATATGTCATTGAAAAATATTCGGATACTCTCGTTAATTGAAAGCGTTATTTTTTCATATTTTTATAAAAAAAAAGTCCTTTAAATGTTTGCCTCCATTGTGACAAGGACAAGGCGATTTTTAAGAACAACCGATGAAGAATCGCCAGTTAAAAGGTGTACATGGACTTCCATACTCATTGTCATCAGCGTTAGTAGAAGTTTTGGATACGTGCTCTTGAGAATTCTCCAGCTCTGGAGCTCAAAATCAGAGGCGGCTCTACATAAAGGCAAACAAAACGGTGCCTGGGGATCCGCGCGGCCGTGGAGTACAGCTTAGAATTACTAATCTCGGCTAGAAAAATACGTAGATACAACTTTAAATAATCTTTAAGTCTTCGATTCTACACAACTATTTCATAGTTTTTGAATTTTTATTAGACGATATTCAGTATATTCTCAAAAACAAAGCAAAGATTATTGCTTTCCCTGTCGTCTGTTTTTAACATCAAATATTTCACTTTCAGAAGCACTGAAGTGAAAAGTTGGAAAATTTGGGAGCTTATTTAAAACATCATAAAACCTCTGCTGACCGTATGAATTGTGTATTAAAATGGTTAGAGTTAGAAAAATACTTAAAGCTAGTTCAGCTGTTGAAGACAAGTTAGACAACCAAATTCAAGCAGAAAAGAAGAGATAGAGAGATATTTTAGAAAGAGTTTTAGCAATTATTGATTATTTGTCAGGTCACAACCTTGCTTTTGGAGGCCACAGGGAGCATTTGAATAATAATTACAGCGGTAACTTTCTAGGTCTTTGGAAATTAATGGCAAAATTTGATCACGTTTTAAAATATTATTCAATCATTCTGAATTGCCCTAAATATGTGAGTCACATCGAACAGATGTCATTAATTATGAGATATGTAAATGTACTCGTAAATACCAGGATATTGAAGAAAGCTTTTTGGGATCTTTGCCTGTTGAAATTACTACTGGCGAAGAGTTAACCACATTTGTCCTTACAGAGGCTTAAAGCACTTGGTATTGATATTAAAAACTGCCGGGGTCAGGGCTATGACAATGATTTGAACATAAGAGGAGGCTATAAAGGTGTAAAGTCAAGAATATTAGCTAAAAACCCCTTTAACATTTTTTACCCCGTGTGAATGCCAAAGTTGGAATTCGGTGTTATGAGATGTAGCGCTAAACGATGCACTAAAACGAAATGTTTTTTTTTGGAACTCTGCAAGACTTTACTATTTAAAAAACAAAACGTTACTCATACTCTGAAGGAATTATCTGAATCTAGATGGGAAGAGTAGAAAGTGTAAAAATTCTTCGTTATCAACTAAAAGAGATTGGAGAGTGTTTGAAGAACTTTCAGATACAACAAATGATCCAACTACTACCAGCGAGAGTTATTCACTAAGAAATGAAATACTTTCCTTTGAATTCATACTTTCATTAATTATTTGGTTCGATTTCTTGATACAAATTCAGTTCATAAGTAAAATGTAGAAAAAAAGCTGACATGCACCTAGGGTCGGCAATTAACCACTTTGATAAGTTTCTATCATGGTTGACTGAGTACAGAAATAATGGCCTAATATCTTCAATGGTCACTGGACATGAAATTGCTGACGAACACAATATCTCAAATGAGTTCTAGAAACAATGATTTAGAAAAAAGACAAACAGTTTGGAGATGATATAAGCTCGAGTGCAGAAAACCCATTCAGAATATTTCTACATGGTCGTTGATAAAATTACTCGTGCGCAATTAAATTAACTATATAATCGGATTAATAACTTAGTATTATTATAACATGGGTGTAAAAAAAAAGTGTTGTATGTAGCTATTCAATACCACCCTTGTTCCCGCAGAATAGTTAAAGTTTAGTTTGAGTAAAAGAAGGGTCCTGCTATTGAGCTTCGCCTTCGGCTCCGCAATACCTAGAGCCACCTCTGCCAAAATAAAGATGATGCTCATCGTTTTCTTCGATGTTCGTAGTAATATCCACTACTTATTTGTTCAGGATGAACCGACGGTCAATAAGGACTACTATTTGATCGTTTTAGAGCGTTTGCGTGAGAGAAAGGCCCGAATTACGGATTTCGCACGACGATAATGCACCGTCGTATGGAGTCACATTTGTGACCAAACTTCAGGTCAATATTCATTTTCTTCGAATACGGTCGGTCAATACTCATTTTCGTCGAAAATCAGTAATAAACTATCAATAAGATTTAAAAATTGAAAAATAAAATAATTATGAAATGAAACGTTGAAGTTGTGTTTTGTGTAGGAGAGTCAATGTATCTAATTTTATGTTTGAAAAGATATCGGATCTGAAGACAATCAAGGAAGAAGATAACTAAAATATTAATGATGAATTTTTGAAATTCAAAATTGGTTATTTTAAGATTTTTTTTTTTTTTGTATTTTTCAAAGCAACTTATTTTTTGTTATTTTATTTGAATTTAAATTTTGCATTTAAAGAAAATAATCCAAATGAATCCGATACAAAAAATAATCCAAATTTAATGCGAATAATTTTTATTGTCTGTAGTCACACAAATTGCTTATTCTTCATCGTAGAAGATGTCAAATACCTACTTGTATTAATTCAACAAACTTGTCAATGGTGATTTTGGATAACTTATTTCTCACACACCGTCTACCAAAATCAATTTGCTCTCGAAATTATTCTTTCAGCACCGGTATCTTTTGAATTACTTGACGAAACAATCATACCACTACGATGACCGGAAGCAATAAGCTACTATCCTATATGCTCCTATACATTTTTTTCTGGCATGTGCCTTTTATAATACAACCACCAAGATGACGACGCTGCCGCCCTACAACATTTGTCGTGAGTTTTTTCTTCGACGTGCTACGCCGATTTCCATTCACACCTTCCGCAACATTTTCACATGGTTCTGGTTCGGTGCTAATGAAAAAATCAACGATAGCTAGCTACCGTATTGTTTGTCCCATCAATCGAATCGGAAAGAGCAGCCCGCATGACTGAAATGTGAAACAGTGTTCTGAAAAGGAGTCACGTTCCAGATTCGAAAGCACATATTTCGATAAATTGACTTTGTGGCTATGCGCGTTCGGCAGAATGAAAGGGTGTTAAGTAAATCACTACTATTAACGGCATGTTTGGTATAATTGCATACCTTGATGCATGAAGGCACTTATTTTTATTCGTTGCACGAGAATGGCTTGTGACACTATTTGTTCTTGGGGGTGGCTAGGTAAAGGGTTTGCTTGATGGCTGCAAGGACTCTAGCGACCAAACATCTTTTGTAAAAAAATGTTCGAATCAGTATTCAGAGTATGTATGATTTGAATTGAACAATTCTCAGATCTATCCTTGGAACCAGAACTCAATTCTACACTCTCATCCTAGATTGGCTTGTTTCTACTAAGTTCCCATTATATTACGTCATTTCATATCCATTACCATTGTCTGGCGGTTCCATTTGATATCGTTTACGTCAAATGATTTGAAGCTTTATCCGGTTCATCAACGATACCCCATGCCATTCGCTTGTGGTCGACTAGAGTACTGCACACGCTGCTGACTGACCGAATAACTGGCCAGATTCCGATTCGGAGCGCCCAGGACTCGGAACGAGATATTCAAATGCTACCCCAACGTTTACTCTATCTAATGAAGCATTGGAACGTGATTTATGGATCTGGTGGCAGTTCGAAATCCACTTCGAAGCCAAGAATTTATGCGAATCGATTGGTTTACCCTTGGCCACAATCCCGTCCATAAATTCGTATTCGACGATATTTGCCCTGTATGGAAAAGAATAATGACCAGAGATCTATGGCGATTACTGGCCAAAAATGCAAAATATACGAAAAGTAAATGATGCTGAAATTTATCTAATGGAATAATTGTAAAGTGACGCATATTATTTTCTCGTGAGATTTTGGAGATTTTGCCAGAGAAATGGCAAGTTGTATCAGTGATTCGATGGCACAAATTTTAACAGCTCTAGTTAACAAAAGCTATTTATCGTTCTGATGGAAACGAATGAAACTAAACGTTTCATGATTACTATACAAAACTGAACGATATTTGTCTGAAACGATATCAATAAAAAACAATCATTTGCCAATGGTCTTCATTAGCATAGAAGATTCATTCCAGAAGAACAACAGAAGCACTCTAATGTGAATCTCCCTATCACAACTCGCTACTACACAGTAAATTGGCGTTGACTGCCAAAGAAGTGTAATCTGTGGAAAAGTGACTGGATATAATTTCAGCAGGTCTTTTGAATAAACGGAATTTTGTTTATTAGATTAAACTCTAACAAATCCAGAAGCTCAAAATACGAAACTAGTTTTATGGAAATCGAAACTAATTCGTGTCCAGCTTCATCTCCATATTCCCCCTGTACCCCATAAAATCTTGAATTGCAAGCGAATATTAGTCACCGCATGCCACTAACAATAAACTAGTTTTCGTCTCGCAAACCATAATAAACGAGCTTTACAATGGACAATTAACGAACACAACGTTATCGAATAGTCGATTCAGTAACAAGTTGTATAGTTAACCAGCAGATAACAGTGGCTGGGTGGAGCAAATGCAAATTATCAAGCTGCCCGGTTTCCAGTATCTCGGCTACATGTTGCCTGTGTTTCGTTTCGTTGGCATTGCCGTAGCCAGATGAGATAATACGGCTGGTTCCCCGACAAACTTACGTCCTTATCTTCGTAGACATTGGGCGATCGACGCAGAACTTTTGTTGGTCGGATCATGGTCAATGTGGAAGCTATTTACGACCGTTGTACCGGCGACGACGCAGCGAGTAAAGAATGGATGTATTGAGTATCGGAGGAATTGAGGGTCATTCTACGCTTAGTTAATTTCTGTCTAGGAATTTTAAATGCTCCATCCAAATTTGAAATTACAAGAATTAGACGAATTAGAATAGCTCGCAAAAGTACATATGGTTATGGCAACAAAAATAAATTTTCGAAATTTTTCGAACGCAGTCTGCGTTAGAATTTTGCAGATTGAAGTATATCAGGATACAATCTGAACTCTTCCTTTATTAAAATTTTAACAAAACCCAAAACAACTCCCAGCATCAACCAGCCCTCAAGCAAATGGTCTCTTTATCGATAAAATGAAATTCTTGAGATTTTTTACAGACTTGGATTATGACCGCGACCTCTATCGTTTCAGTCCGTAAATATATTCAGTTTCGGACGCTAAATTTTCGTTGTTTTTCGAGACTCCTTTCTTAGGGAGCTCTTGAATTCCATTCCAAAACATGTATATCGTAATATGACCAAAAAATGAAAAAGATAACGTTTCACAAAGAATAAATCGAAAGACCAGGAATACAGGAGACGTTCTTAATCAGTCAGCACGTCATTTGGTACGATCCGAAATCCGGCCGTGAAGAACAGATTTGATTGGATTATGGCCGTTGGAAACGCTCGTGTAACCTGTTTACTTACGGTGACATCGGATCTTATGACCGCAACAGTACCGAGATCGTCAAAGAATTCTGTGCATGAGAGTAAGACGATCGTGGTGATTTTTCTACCGGGGACAGCGAGTTTTTTCGTCTTGCTTCATGTTTTGATCTTCTTAGTCAGGTCCCAAGTGCCGATTATATTTCGATTTTCATTTATGTGCTAATACCACCACATTCTGAGCCTGGTTCTGGGTCGGCTCGGCTGACTGCTAAGTTGGATGTTGGACTGGAG
Organism: Nemotelus pantherinus; assembly: GCA_963978885.1. Classification (NCBI taxonomy): domain Eukaryota; kingdom Metazoa; phylum Arthropoda; class Insecta; order Diptera; family Stratiomyidae; genus Nemotelus; species Nemotelus pantherinus. The sequence continues at coordinate 237,552,602 of OZ022263.1, forward strand.
CCAGGTTACCGACAGCTTGTCCACGATGCCTGACATAATATACTTTGGTCGATTTTACAGCATTTGATATGATTAACGATGTGGTGACAAGGAGTTTGCGTGTGATCGGATTATGTTTTTGGCTTTGCTGTGATCTACATTTCGATAGCTGCAAGAATTGGAATGGAATTTCGCTACCGTTTCGGAAATATGTAGTATGGATTTGCGCTAAGATTTTGGAAATGATCCGATTTGACAAAGTAGCTATAGTCCCTCGGGGTGGCCGAGGTCGGCTGTCGATCATCTGTCGTATTTCGAAGCTTGATGGCTGAGTAGAATTTTCGTGTAGCACTGATTTTCATGTAGTTCTGTTCGAACATTATTTGGCATGCGCGGATAGCGTGGTGCTCTATTTGTTGTATATAGATGCAGCTCTTGAGTGGCTGGGTAGTTTCACTTCGTGAATGGGTACAAATCTTGTACAATCTATCGTTTGGGTGAATACATACACTCATCATCGTGCAAGTCTGCTGTAACTTACAGTTCTAATTGTTCCCTTTTAGGTTGACAAACCATATCTTTGATGCCCTAGTGTATTAAGCCCATACAAACCCATAAGAAATTACTTTATTGATCTCTCAATAAAGCACACTTTTGAAAGTATTATCGGAGTTATTTTCATGTTCCCTTTCAGTAAGCACGGGCACAAACAGGAAGATGATAGTTGTTATAGCACCAGCAAAGCGACATCTAGACAACGTTGTTGAAGATGTGTAGAATTTGATGCCATTGCTACTTTCATGTTCTCCATTGCGCTGTTGAAAAAAGGAAAAGAGTCGAGGAAGCAAATTTATCGATGCTGCATGATAGATTAATAGTGTAAAATGTAAACTAAAACCATGGAAGCTTTTTTCTTTTCTTCGTAGCTGCTCAAAGCGTTAGTAAAAGCAAGATATGGATAAGCTTCTTCGTTTCAGAGATTTCTTGATAGGTTTTATTAAAATGCAACTTACAATTTCTCAATTATCTCCACGTACATTTGTGATAATTGACAAATATTTTAAGGACATATTTAAGATTGAAATAGAATGTATTACAACGTTTGACTTACAAACAAAAGAAGAAGTCCTATGCTTCTAGGGGAAAACCACGTCTTGAATGTACTATTGATTGTATTAGTAATCTTTGAAACGCTATTAGTACTTACTGTTTTCCTATTTTCCTGCCATTAAGATATATTTTTTGAGCATAATAGATAATTGTTTATTTTTTGTTAGAAGGCTAATAATTTTCATGCCACTCAGATGCTCATTTCCCTTCTCATGAGCAATATTCTACTCAAAATTGCGAGTATGATAAGCGAAGAGTTATATCAGATCGTATTTTCCCTAGGTCATTTGTATGAGTCGTATTTGTTCGAAAAGAGGTAAGTAAACTACCTTTTTATTTTTAAAAAAGTGGTGAAAATGCTACAGCAGCTGCAGCAGAGATATATACGGCTCATGGTGTGAAACGTTTAGTGTAAAACTACACAGGAGTGATTTATAAAATTTTGGAATAGAAACACTACAGCAGAAGATGCACCTCCCACAGGACGTACCACTGGACACGGCGATAGAAAAACTTGTTAAGGCAAATCCAACTTTACCGGGGGGTTGGTTACAAAGAAGTTAAAGTCTTCGCATGGAACCATTCATCGTCATTTGGTGCATGTACAAAAAATATCCAAGATTGGAAAATAGGTCTCACATCACTTATCATCAAATCTCCAGCCAAGAGTGAACATTTGTTCCTACCTGTTACATCACAATGAAAGGGAACCTTTTTTCCCATCGTATTGTAACAGGGAACGGAAAATGAATAGTCTATAGCAACGTCGTGCGGAAAAGACAATAGGTGGATGCAAATCAGCCATCAGAACCTATTGCCAAACCAGGACTGCACCCACAAAAGATTCTTCAATCTGTCTGGTGGGATATGTCAGGAGTTGTCTATTTTAAATTTTTGGATCGCAATGCAACTATCACAGCAGATGTGTTTTGTCGTCAACTTTGAATACAGAATTGGTTAAAGAACTACCTTCTTTCGTGAACAGCAGAGAGGTTCTTTTTCATCACGATGACGCCTGACTGCATATTGCAAAAGTCACTCTGAAAAAATTGTATGAATTTGATTGGAATTATGCCTCATCCAGCATATTCTCCAGACATTGCTCCAAGCGATTTTCATTTGTCTAGAAGCCTGCGGACGTTTTTACGTGATTATATCCAAATCAGCCTAACTACATTTTTCAATTCAAAAGATAAGAAATTTTATTCCGATGGAATTCAACAATTGCCACAAAAGTACGAAGAGATTGTAGATAATAAAGGAAAATATATAATCGATTGATTTTTATATTAATTGTGTTTTTTATGTACTAGAAATTGCCTTAAAGAACACGACTAGTGTACTGACCTGATATTTCCTGAAGATTTGCATGTATTCTATATTATTTGTATTATTTGTACTTATAAATAACTCACTAAATTAATTTGATGCTATTTCAACTATCAATAAATAATATCCTTCTTTATTAATCAAATCCAAGATGAAACAAAAAAAAAACGCGCCCAATGTGGGAATAGTTCCATGGAAAAATGTAAGAAGATTATTTTGCACCGGGAAACGTAATAATATCGAGTACTTACCAATGCAGACAATAAAGGTAACAGTTTTGAGCAAATATTAAAATACTAAGAGCACTAAATATTTCATAGAATTCGAATTATGACAGGCCAAATAATGGCATCCGCGCCTGCTTCAGCCATTTTTCAATAATTTTGAACACTCGTACATTTTCCAAACCGTGTTAATAAGAGCTGAGTCTCATGGACTTTTTTGTTGAAATTAGTAAAAAAAACTATTTAGTACATAGTGTTCTTCGCCACAGTTACTGTGGATCAGGTTTTTAGACAAATGGATTCGACAAATGGAGTATCTTAACTTGTTTTTGCATATTTTTCACTGCCAGGTAAAAAAAAATCATACACCTGTTAAAAGTAACATCTACCCTAGGCATTGCAAAACGTGATGAGAATCGCAAGTTCGACGGTGGATTTGCACAAGAAAAGGACTAGAAAAGGTACATACTGCCGCCGCTCTATGTCTTTTAGGACTACAGACTGCTAGTAACGAATCAGCTTTGCTCTGACCGCATTTGATAAATTCGGCGGTTACAGATATATGCTTAACTGTCATTCAGCTACGCTTATTCAACGTACAGAACTAGGTCAATGAAAATTTTTCAGTTGATTAAGTTCGAACGTACATCGCAGCATCATTTCAAGTATTGCCATCAGTACCATTTGGAGTATCAATATTTTCAGTATCCATTGAGAAGTTGACACTCTTCGACCCCTATCGTGATTGAATAAAATTATAATTCTTTCATCATCGTAAATATATTTAAAGAGAAAGCTGGCACATGGCGACTGTCCTTCATCTCCTGCAATTCAAGTATTGTGGGAAATAGAACACGGGAGCCTTTATAGCAATCATTTCCATTTAAATCCTATAGTCCCCATCCAACTTCCCTAGTACAATATCCGAAGTCTGAGGCGGCACTCGAAGGAAAACTTTCCCACCGACATTCGTCGTGGCTTTTGATTCATCGAACCGTTGTCTCCATTACGATTCCAGTCAATTGCTACAATTATCGAAACATTTCACTCTGGGGCAATCGAAGATTACGTCGATTTCCCAAATTCTATGGTTACATGCACTTAAGTTAAGTGCAAGCGCCTCTCCCTAATCGTCGCGTGTAGTGTGGATGCTCTATTCGGCGGTAAATTCGGGAATAGTATGATCGGTTCGAGTATATAATTACAGACGAAATGTTGTCCAAACAATACTCCCAGGGTGCCAGAAATTAGGCATCTAAAGAGTGCGGCGCAGTCCAAACACTTTAGTCCGCGTCCGTTGCGCCGCTATGCATGAAATGAAAGAGAATTGGAGACGAGATGACTGTTTCTGATATCTAAACACTTCTTGGACGATTAAGATATGAATTGGGTACTTGAGTTCCGAAACGTCGAATTGTGGCCAGTTCAAAGTGTTTCCACGGAAGTAGGTAGTGTGTCGTTGAACGCAAGAATCGATTCTTCCAAGTTTCGAAGTCAATGTGATAGCGAAAAGTAATTTTACTAAAATCACCAAAAAAGAAGCAGTAAATATATAAATGGGATGTTTCGTAGTGTCGATATCTTCAATTCGCTTAGGCAGTGAATTTTTGGCTCCCTTATAGCCCGTCCAGACTACAGATACTTAAGTATCCGGATACATAAGTATTGTCCACACTGCAGCGACATATGTACAATTAGCGCATACTTTTCATTGATTTTCATGGCAAGGGTAAAATGTATCTGCAGATGTCGCTGCAGTGTGGACAATACTTATGTATCCGGATACTTAAGTATCTGTAGTCTGGACGGGCTATTAGACACAGAATCGATCTTGCCGAAACAACAGCAATATTTGTTCCTTAGTTATAATATTTTTTACCCATCCCTAGGAACCCAGGTACACATGCGCACCTGAATCAGCCTAGAATTGTGCTGATTCATCTCTGACTCGTTACGAATAGAAGAGTCAGCTAATTCACTTATCGCACTCATCTATCTGTGTCCGACTTGTTCTTGGATTTGTTCATTTGCACTTTCTACCGCGCCGGGCTGGACGCTTCTCTGTCACGAAAGTCAGACTGGCATCGGGAAAGCCCACTGTATGTTGGTCCGCATACAAAAGGTTTTTTGAACGAAGGATATCATTAAATGACAGGCTGGAAAACAGTCAGCGATGCTGAGGCTTCGATAAATCTCCGACTTGAACAAGTGGCTTGATGGCTCTCATCACAAATTTTCGAATGTAATCAATGACGCCTATCTTTCTAGAGGTATCTATCTATCTTGTGTGTATCTTAAGTGAATGGATGAGTGAGCGATTATCAACTTCCCCTACTAGATTGATCTAAATAGCGCCGCATGGTAAGATCGGATCTGAGCTAATGATGAGCTGGATGTTTGTGAAAATTGTGCTAACACAATTGGAACTTGTGGCTGCACTAGAAGGTTTTGGGCTGTTCAGTTGAAAAATCAAAAAGACGAGTCTGTTGGTTGTTCGTTTGCTCAATGGCATATTTGCAAATTCTTATAATTTTATGAATAATGGTGGCCTAGAAGTCCACCGCAAGTCATATCCGCCGTTTGAGGTATCAAAACTAAAGCAATATTCGCTCAGTAGCTCAATTATTTCTCTAGGACGTTACTTATTTAAAATTAGATTCTTGACCACGAAACCATTCAAGCCTAAATTCTTTTATTTTTTAATCTGATTGAAAGTTTTTGAAACAAAATTCGTGCTCCTGCCTTTTACGGAAGTTTTAACACTTAATGTTTTGTGTTTTATTTTTTGGCTCACATCAAATAATAAAGACTCAATTTTCCTGTGTTTTTATTGACCCACTTCCGCCTTCCTTTACCCAACACTTGAAACAATTTATGCAATTTATGCACTAATGCATCCGTTCTCAGTAGAGTTTTCCCGGAAAATTTACTCCCAGCACTGGAAATACACATAGCCCGCAAGCGCTTAACACTTTACCATCACCAAAGTGTTGAGTTAGTGGTTTCCCGTCATCCTGAGCTAAAAAAGCGAAACCTTACCATTGCGAAGGCGTTAAAAAAACACCGCTCATAACGTTTATTGTCGATTCATAGACTTATCACGTGTACGGCGTCTGCCAATCTGCTGCCAGCACGTGTCAAAACAATCGAAGCAATTTGGCTAAATTTCTAACTTCCTTAAACGCTTCGTCCCGGGATATCATCGACTGTAACCGGGCGTCTGTGTGCCTCTTCACAGACCAAAAAGGGTGCTTCCCGGACTGAGACAATCCACCACTCGCCGGGAGGAAGATAAACAATAACTGTGACTTTTCGTAACCGCCCGCTTCACATCCGAACGGCAACAAATGATTGTCGGGCGTAAGGATTACGAATTGCGAACGACGCTCGCTCGCTCGTCCTTTTCATCGTTGTAACTATTATCGGGAATGATGAAGAAATGGCAGGGAATGCTTGGAAAGTTCTCATACAGAGTTCGGTCATTTATCACCGAGATCACCGCAATTTTCGATAGTGTCGCGGGAAGTTCATTGATCAAAATAGACGTAAACAGAAGAAATGATAAACTTCCAGTTTGACTCCGCCTGAGCCCGTTGCGGGAAATGATTTTTGCATTGGACACGTGTCGCGACAATTGGAATTTGAGGATTTCTAATTCGTTTCGATTCGGTTACGACAATTAGTGAAACATATGCGAGCGGAATGGATATAAATGTATTAAGTGTTTTCGATATGAATCTTGGCCAAAGATTTCACGAGGATTGAGATGGATATCAACAATGTTTCAATTGAAGTTGTTTTGGACAGTTATGACATTCTAGAGTGCGGGGTTAATTTGTGCAGGGCTGCGGAATATTTTTCTCGACTTTAGTCTCAAAAGACCACGTTTTGATGAAGCTGATATACAAATGTAATATTATTCATGATCGTTCCTTGATTTACATTTGATTGAACATTGTATTTTGCTAAGAAAACTTAATGCTTTCAATGTATTTCGAAAATAAGTTAACACAAATAAATTTGGATATTTCAAAGAAATTTTTTTGTAGAGTTCGACTGCAAAACTGTGTTTAATGAGCTTCTCTAGGTTGAGCTAAGTTGAGATATCTCAGCAAAATATGGTAAATGAGCAATTCGGCTGCTGTAATTTAGCCGAAGTTGCTCTCATTTGTGTTTCATGAGCCTGCTCTAAATTGAGCTAGAGTAATTTAGAGCACGATTTCCGCTCTACCTTTTTTGGTAAGCAAAAAACCAGCTGTTTGTCGAATGTCACGGAACCGACTTTGAACAAAAAAGAATCGTGACTGAAGTAGAGCCTTATTTGTGAATTGAACTTGTGAAAAGATATCAAATTTGAAAATTGCCTCTCAATTTCTCTAACTTGCTCGACTTTTTTTGACAGCTGCTCTATTTTAACTTGCCTTGAGATGCTTATTATTTTCGGTGTCAATAAACACAGCTATTAATTTCCTATTTTTTCAAATACTACATTCGATGATGCCATTAAAGGATTGACAAATTTCTCGTACTCGTAGTGCCGTCAAAAGCTGACTGAAAGCAAGACTAGGCCATTGTGGTGTAGTTTTCCATTTCATCGAGCTACCAAAAACTAAGCAGCAGATTTTTGCTTATTAGAGACCAATATTGGCAGCAAGCTAACTCCTACAAAATGACCTAGTATTCAGACTGCTGAAAGACTTCAGATCCAAAAATAGTCAAAACAACGTTCAGTGACGATGACTGAACCCCATGAGCTTAGGACGTCACCACAAAAGAACGTAAAGCCTAAAAGATTTTATTATGAACGTACAAAAATAACGTTAAAGCTCAACGAGATTCGCGAAACTAGATTCGACTCCTGAGTGTTACTTTGAAGACTTATACTGAAGAATCTGGTTTCGCGAGGCTCCAACGAGCTTTGACCTTTGAGATTCGTGAAATTTCAGTGGATTGTTTCTCTTGAGTGTTGTACTGGAGACAAATTACAATCGGATCCCGCTTCGTAAACCTCGTTGTGCTCTGCGCATTGCTTTTGCTCTAAAGTGTATCAAGAAATGGAAATTTAAAAGCTCGAAGCTCATTGTGTGTTCGCAAAACCACATTTGATTGTAGTCTGTCTCGAGTATTAGGGTTTGGAAGATGCAGGCAAGCCTTGAAGCTTTGTTTTATTTTTTTCCTTGAAATCAGGCCCGATGAATGAATCCTCGAATCAGGCCCAATGAATGGGTACGAGCAAATTATTCTTTCTATATTTCTATCTATCGTATCCCATTTGGAAGGGTTCTAACGCTTTACTGAAGTAATGGTCACTGTGGACATTTTCTTGATGTGCTTTTGTCAAAGGCATGTTCGCTCTTTTTTCTGTGACAAATCCAAGTCTCAAGAGATGTTTCCCACCCCTAAGGATAACAGTTTGGGGGGACGGGAAGTTAAGGCATGGATTGTAGGGAGAGTAGAGTTTGCAGGAGATAACGATACTCGTTTTGCTTTAACGCTTGTCGCTTTAAGTCGGAGGCTAAAGCCACAAAAGGTAAGCTATTCATCCTCATCTATATGAGAAAGAATCATAGAATTTAACGGTTCAGCTGGAAATGACCTGAATAATGTTCGTTATTGTGCGTAAGAAATGTTTTACAACGAATCAGATCTCATATCTGAGTAGCACGACATCCATAGTAAAAGCGATCAAGAAGAGAAAGACAACACACATTATGTCGATGCTCTAGGGTTACTTCAATAAGCTTGAGAGCTTCACGTTGGTTTTTGTCTAACTCCGCTATAACAGTTTGAACTGCTCCAGCCCATATATTGGAATGTACTTTGAGTAAAGTATTTTTTCCCTCACTGAAGGAAACCCAGGCATTCAAAATCTTTTTCGCGATTTGAAAAATGTGAGCAGTTCAGTTAATTTTGGTGTAGATGCTAAGGAACTTTCTTGATATGCTGATTTGAGCATGGAGGGTCAACAAATTCTGAAAGACCAAACATATCGAATCAATTAAGCACAGAAAACTGAAAAGTCTTGAGAACTGTAACCAAGTCCACTGCCTTTAGACTTCAAGAGGGATGAATATATCTGGAAGCTAATATGGAACTCGTCTGAGCGTTAGGTACTTTCGGGCATCACAAGAGTCTGTTTACTGGATGACTACTTGATTATTTCACCACGAAATAATCAAGTAGTCATCCAGTCATGTGCATCTATTTCACTATCGTGATCTACAGGCATAAAATGATGTGGCGCATGTGTCCAATATCATGCGCAAGTCCTGTCGCATTGAAATTGATGTACTTTAGAATGCTTCAATACAACATTTCATTTACAAGATTACGTTAATAAGATCAAAAACGCAGCTAATAATTAGAATGTAATAATTTTCGTGAAATTTTGTGTCAACGAATAGGTTATTGCTATTTTTACTGAATAAAAGGTTCAAATGTTGCAAATTACCACTCAACTCATTCTTAATATTCTTATAGCCTCCCACAAGATACCCCCTACTTTCGTACAGCTGCATTTGCTTGCGTCATCTATAACTGCAAGATGATATCGAAACCCTCAATAGCTCGCCTCCAAAAATCGTTACCGAAGGTGAATTATGATAATAAATTACAATTCACCTGGATCACTATGAGTCAATCCTTCAAATCCATTCATATACATACTATTCCCGAAAAAAATCTTTTCACGTTGTTGTTTATCCATAGTCGTCCAGTCTGCTCATCAACGAGGATATTCTATGCGTGCATGTCATGTCGATATTAAATTCAAGTTAAAAAGTCACGAAACAGGACGATGAACATTAGGCAGATGTGCACTTCAGGAAGCAGCCAAAAGCAGAGCTGTTCGATTTGCAGTCGGGAATGCCGGAAAGGTGACCATCAGCTGGACACGGTCGAACATCCCTGGGGTGGTGGTGCAAATGCACAAGGGAAACGCCACGCGCTCGTTGGATTGTTTTATTGCTTGTTAGTTGTGGGGGAGGACGAAATAATTAACTCGTGGCTTGCAGTAGTTCCAGATGCGTTCTGCTTGTGAAATATGGTATTCGAGATCGATATCGGGAACTGCAATCTGATGAAGAACTGATGCTCATTTTTCGAGTCGAATCATTGCAGCTGTGGTGGGTTGTGTTGCACACTGATGGTCGGGAGTGTTGAATAGAATTTTTATACTAGTTGACCAAACTGGTGTAATCCTGAGCTATCTATTTGAATATTTTTAATTTGTAGCATTGAACTTTTCTACTCAGTACACAATCAAAAAAACCATCAGAGCGTTATCACACGGCTTTTATTTCAGAACCACATTGCTTTAGATGGCGCACTCTTGTAGCCATAAAAATTACCACGCGATAAGATCGCAGTAAACACTTTTATCAACAGCGTGCTTGTATATTATCGTCAGACGACTACTATACAGTTAATAGCAGTGCTACTAAAGTGATATCATCTGAATTAACCAGATCAAATATAATCACAGCTGGAATGTACATTGGAGTGCGAGAGACAATAATTGCCATATGTTAGCTACCGATGACGATGGTTAATCTAGTATCTAACTTGAATGAACTCGGCGTATGTGTTCAATGATAAGCAGATAGACTTCTGCACCGGCAAGGTACTTAATGAGTAATGTGCGGACTGGAGCACTGAGGATCGACAGAAGCTCACAACATTGTCGATACGATACGTTATTTTTCATCTATTGCGTAAACAAAGCGGCTCGAGTGGCTTCCGTAATTCTGTTACGCTTCTTCGCGGGCCAGTATGTTGCACTTGATCTAGACCGCACTTTGGGACGGTGATTTTCTTATCATCAGCTAAATATTGACTTTCCTATTAAGGTTTATTATGTTATCGCTGCAATGACAATCAAAAAATCTGGCGAATCGATTTTCAGTCCGTCAAATGTGACAGGAAACAATGACGGAAGAGCTAGAGATTACATAAAACATATACGTATAAAGTAGCATGAAATCGATTTTGAATAATTTACGGTGTTCTTGTTTATTTAGTTAGGATTATGATTATTCCTTTGCAATCATATAATCGTACAATTCTTTAGCGTATATTCTTTTGATATAACGATGAAACATTCCTGGCTGTTCGTTGACGACAACCAAATTATTTCACAACTAATCTATTCCCGGTTGTCAGAAAAAGTTGTAGTGGTGTAGTTATTACTATTTGCGAACCACAGAATCACGTAAAAGCTAACTTGTAATTCGCTATTGAAATCGCATTTCAAATATGGGTCACTCCCATCTAAAAATTGTAAACATACATATCTGACAGTTCAGAAGTGACTTCAATAGTAGTACTCGATTTTGATTGAAAATTGATTGAAAATAAATCCTAACACTCTCATCAAGTTGGTGGTCACCATACTTTCAGCAATACGCATAGCAGCTGTGCCAGGTAGCAGCTAGCTAAGTCTCAAATACTAAATATTCTACGTAGATACTAATGCTGCCCTAGCAAGCATAAATATTCTATCTACATTTTAGCATTTTCGAGATATTCAACGATTTGTGTTTTTATTTGTACTGGAGATATATGGAGAGTACATTTATCAATATTGATTTTAACATACTTCCACATAAGATAGGTTTTTCAAATTTTGCAGAATGATGTAATAGACTACCCATGTAGTTATTGAATCCGGTGTTAACTCAAAAATGGCGAAAATGTAGATATAACTTTTATGGTTAGTAGGGCAGAATGGTCGTCTGAGCACAGTTTTCTAATTTGTTCTGAAAATCTAAGAACATTTTAGGTGAAAATCTAAGAACATTTCTCTAAAAGGGGAAATTCTATGAAGCTAGTTCATGAACCTAAAGTGCAAAAGCTAAATGGAAAAAATACGATTCACAATAACGAATATTTCCAATGCTTTGATGCTAACGAAAATTTCCATCTACTCCAAGTATAATGTGCCTATTACGTACACATCCATCAATAAAGAATATCTATGAGCACAATAATTATTTTCTGCTACTATATTATTAACTACATGTGCTTCCCTATCACTTACTTAGATCGTAATTAATGATGATACGATGACACATCAAATAATTTTCACACCCTCAAACTGCACCTCACCAATTTTCATGCGATTAGATACACTTTTCGCTCAGTAAGTACTCCCGACCTCTAGTCACTCGCATTTCGAAACGATGGTGATAGTAATGGTGGAACTGATGATCTGAATTTATGTAGATGTCCTACTGGACTACCAGTCATCACTTAGCTTGTCCGCTTGAAAGCTGTGTTCATTCAAAACAGTCAAGGTGAGTTTGCAGTTTAGACCCTACAAGTTTTTTGATGAATTAGATACATGAGAACATGTATCTATGCCATCTGAGGCAATGGTGACAAAGGAAGTGTTGAGTGCTGTAAAATGTAAGATAAAATTGTAAGTTGCTGTATACATCATACATCCAGAGAATTGTGAAAATGAGTAAACGGAGGAAGAAATACTGTACATGACACAAATTTCAAATAGAAAGTTGCGCTAAACAAAAACCTTCAGCAGGAAAATCAGAAAAATGCCAGCATTCTATGGAAATTGTAAGCAGGGAAAAATCATTGTTTTCAAGTAACTGCAAGCTAATTGCAACATTCTAAAAAACTTGAGCACCTCGTTCAGAAAAATAAAAAAACTATGTATTCATTATTGTTTATGTTCAGTTGAAAAATATTCCCTGCAACTGCAAATAGAACCAGCAGATGAAAAGCGCACTAGATCAACATAAGCTGGTTTCATTTCCATCCATTTAGCAACAAAGGCTGGCTTGGAGTATTTTACATTGTGTCCGGAAATAATAGGGGGAAAATTTTGTCTCTTATATACTATTCAGAGGCTTCCGACAATTTAAAAGCAAAATTTTGCATTAAAAATTGTGCTTCTATTTTTCTGGCTTGTCCTTGAGAATTTATGAAAAAAAACATTCTTCATGTCTGGCATATTTTTGCATTGATGTGTACTAAACGTTGGCCTTAATTTTAATGTGTCCTTCTATTTCTGTGGTCTCGATTTTACACTATGTGTGTCGTTAGGTAAATTTTCTGAATCAGCTCGCTTTATTGTCGGGATTTTTTCTAGACTGATCCCCGATGAGCTTTCGTCGCAAATTGATCATTAATGAATCATGTTCTAAACGGACCATCTATTAATTTTGTCGTGAAATTAAACGAATCTAGCGCTAATGTAATGGGTCCTAAGCATCACTTTAGACAAAATGGTTCTTGTCACTTCGAATTACCATTTACACTCGTAACTAAAAAAAAACTATGCCAAGATGCTTTTAAGACAATTACCGTTCAGGTGTAAATTAACTCCGGACCATCCTTGCTTGCTTCCATCTTTGACAAGCAGAACCAACGTGCATCTATCAAATAGAAAGGTGACATAAATTTCGATTTTCTCATATACATAAATTCCGAAAACGTTTATAGGCTTTCAATACTTATTGCAAATGACTTCGTCGTGGCTGTTTTGTCGGCGCTCATTTCAAAGTTGTTATTCCATTTTCCTGAAAAACACTTAAAGATCTGTACATCTAAATTTAGCGGATGGCAGTTGTTCCTCCAGAACTAGGATCAGAATCTGAACAAGCACACAAATGAATTCGAAGGCCACATCGCATCACCTCTTTAAATGGAACAAATGCTCCTCTTGAAATAATATTTCAATTTTTTTGTTCTTTTCTTTAACTTCTTGTTTTATGCTCTGTCTTCTAGTCGCGATGTCTGACTGACGCCGCCACGCCGCACATCCAAATGGTTTCCCATCAAAACAGGAAAATATTTCATTGAGAAAATTATATTGATGGGCGTCGAAATGAAAATGCCTGTTCGACGTCATCGAACAAATGGCTTTGAATACTTTGAACGTAATCTGAATGTGAAATATTTGAATCGATAGTCTGCAATGTGTTTCGGTTTGATGAACGTGAGTGGCTTAAAGATGCTTTCGGAAGGTATAGATTATAGGAGCGGTGATGCTTTTGGTGTCTCAGAATTAATTGTTTAGCAATATGTTTATTAAGTATTCTATCAGTTTAAAAAAGTTACCTTATCCAGTTATTGGTGTCTGAATTACTTGTTCCTTACACCAGGGAATTCAACCGATAGCTTTAGAATTTTGCCTCCACATTTCGTTCTTAAGAAAAAAAAACAATTTCCATGGGGACTCACGTTTACTTCGACCTTCAAGTGGCGACAATTTTGTTTAGTTTGGATCTGTCAACAATGCTTTGAGGACAGTAGTTTACCTTTTCGGAGTCCTTGGCGGAAAATACCGAAAAAGGCGAAAAGACAATTCGAGTCAACACGAGACCCAACTGAATGACACTTGAAACGGTCACTAAGCCAACAAGCAAACAACATCAATCCAGCCGAATGTAAGGAGAAGAGGGTGCTTTGTCTTGTCTTTCGAAATGGACAACAACGTTCGGAAGAATCAAATTTCGTTTGCTGTGTCAATGTTCTGACATCGTTTCAAAGATAGTACACATCACCCGAGATCATGGCGAGGAAACTGCAAACTCTGGTCAGTAAAAAAATTGCTCCGCATGCTAGTAGGTATAACTACATTCGCGAAAAGAGTTTTTTGTGTCCAAATACATTTAAAATGCCTTGTTTATTTCGATGCGAAATCTTTTATGCCTGAAAGATTGATAAATTGATTGAGTTTTGACTTTAGTATACAGAAGAAGTTGAAAGATCCAAAATACTATTTCTCACTAAAGCTTAGTACTGTCTTCGATTTCGCGTGAAATTTGTTTCGGCGAAAATTCAGCTTGGAATTTGGTAAGAGGATTCACTTCTTTGTGTGCAAAATTGCTTCAAAGTTGCTTTCGCTTTGAAATTTCAGGTGGCATTGACATATGTCTCGGTTATTTCGCGCCAATTTATCATGTGCAGCTCATTCTTTCAAGCTAAAAAGTGGCATTTGGTGCCAATAAGAGTTTGAAGTTGAAAACTGAACTGTGCCGATATCTTTTCAATAACAAATCGATCGAAAATTGAAATCCTTGACATTGTCCATTGTCAAAATTTTCACTCGAAAGAATGAATAGATAACGAAGACTTGTCAAAATTTATCTCCACAATTAAGTCAAGATTTGCCGGATTTTAAGCCCTTTATTAAAATATCAGCAAAACAACGCGCTGGCTCACATGACAATGAAAACGATGACCAAATTGACTGAACTGCGCTACGAAATCCTTCCACGACCCGCTTCTTCGCCGATTATGGCCTCGTTTGATTATTATCTATTTCCAAACCTGAAGAAATGGCTCGCTTGGAAAGGCTTTTCCATGAAAGATGAAGTCATGCGTGAAACAGAAGCTAATTCTGAAGAATTGATCGTCGTATGTTGTCGTATATCGTGTGTTGAAAGAACAAAGACAGATTTTCCAAAAACAAATGGTTTTGTTCGTCAAGTCCGGCACTTTTCACATTCTTCCTATTACTTGTAATAATTCAAGTCCAAGTGAAGTGGCCTTTAAATTTTTTGAATTTTTTTCCAGGACTCCACTATTTTTCTAGAGTCCCCTGATTTTATCTAAGCATCCAAAACTTTTTTCCAGATTTATGAAATTCTTTTAGACCTCCTGAGTTGTTTTGAAGCCCCCGTGGTTTTTCCTTAGATTCCTGGGATTTTTTCTACAGCCCACTTTTCTAGGCTCCCACAATTTTGTTCTAGACTCCCGTGATTTTTTTCAAGATGCCTGATTTTTTTGTAAGCTACGGTGATTTTTTCCAAGATTCCTAGGATTTTTTTTAGACCCTTTTGATTTTTCTCAAGCTACCATGATTATTTCAATAGATTTCAAATTTTATAGATTTCCAAAAATTTTCCTACAATTCCCTGTTTTTGTTCTAAGCTCCCGTAATATTTTTCCTTTTGATTTTCTGCGAGCCTCCATGATTTTTTGTTAGACTCCTGTTATTCAATTTTAGTAATATTTTGCTGGGCACCCGAGATTTTCGCTAGACCTCCTAATTTTTTCGACTTTCATTTCTCCTGATGCTTAAAAAATTTATAAAGCAATATAAAAAAAAGGTTTTGACGAAGAAAATTTTAAGACGCTGTCTAAAAGAGTTAAAAAAATCATCAAAAGACTAAATTGCTATGAAAAATTTTCCCAACTTGTTTCATATATAAAATGTTTGAAAACTATCTTATTGAGATGGCCACCATGAGTATTTTTTGCGCAGTCCATTCTACTGACCAGCCAGTTTGAATCTCATCGATGATGCGGAAGAAAATAATGCGGAAAAAGAATCAGCGAAAATAATTAAAAAATAAATAATGAAAAAATTACTTTTATCAAAGTGGGCTTCACTGCTCTTTTTTCGGAGAACGAGACTATTTTCATTTTGTAAAAATAATATCTAGCTGCTTTTGTAGATAATGATAACTTAAACTTTAATCAGCTGTTTGCCAAAAATACGAAATTTCGGAAATTAATTGAACATAGTTTCATTTTGTAAGTTACGTTTTCATCTTTGTACGATTTCGAACGAACCAGTTTTTGAGGTGGGTATGACGAGCTTCGAAATCTTCAGGTACTCGATTCGCTTACTTTTTGCGTTTTTTTGCATTCGATGACTGGCAAAACCTAAATATTTTTGTAATATCAACCACTTCAACATCCTCCTCAACGAAAAGGCGGTCAATTACAAAGCCTGTCATCAAAATTTTCTGCCGGTCCGTAAAAAGGTGCTGCTGTTAGTTGGCTGACTGGCTGACTGACTATCATTCAGGCGTAAAAATGATCTTTATTTCGTTTCGTAAAATGTGACACGAACTTGACATAATGCGATGTTAAGGTGATGCATCGCAACGAATTCATCATCATCATCATGGTTAATGTTTCGATCTTCTAGCACGGTAATAAAAGGTTTCCAGCGCCCCGACTACCCGACACGTTCTGTAGTCGAAAGAACAAAGGACCCATGAAGATAAAGAACTGCTCGAGATGATCCGATAAGGCTCAGGAAAAGTGAAAACGGGATCATGATGTAAAAGTGGCGGCGTTCAATCTTACATCTCAAAGTGAGATCTTTTCCAGAACGTTGGTTGAGAGGCGACGAAAAAGGTGTGGAGCAGATGAAAAACGGTGTGTCGATTAGCATGGTAGAGTATTTGGATTTTAGGAAAATTTCATCATCGATTTCATTGGGTTGTTATCAGAGCGCCTTGGGAGCTATCTATATCAGTTTTTATAATTCAAGCGAACAATCTGGCCAACTCATACTTTCCTCCACTTAAAACGTCCATATTTCAGATCAGGAAGAACTGAGTCATAAACGCTCCACTCCATCAGACATCAACCATTTAGTCCGATCTATTTATTGTCGATTTACAACTCAGAATTCCATAAAATAATATTGTTCTTCAGATCTCTGAGTAAATTCATTCGGATGTGGAAGAACTTTCAAAACATCAGACTTCCACAAAATGTATTCTAAAAATATCAGACAGTCAGCTGGCATTCAGTGTTCTGATGAAACTAGTGTTAGGACCTATATAAATGGGAACCACTTATGGGCCATTTAGACAAGCGTCCATGCGTCCAAGCGTCCAAGCGTTTTTAGATTACACGAGTCAAGTCAACTCAAATCCGGTTTTTTGAAGGCGGGGCTAAGGCGAAAGTGGTCGGCTACGGTGATTGATATACCATTGACTTAATTGTTTTACTTTCGCTCTTTGTCATTTCGAGATGATAAGTGGATGGATGGATTGATATGTACATAGTTTTGAGATACAGTGGAAAAAGAAATTGTAAAACTAACGAAAATGATAAATCACAATTAGAATTGTTTTAAGCTTGATGACGACGATATATTAATAATGTTTAGCCGTTCGGATGCACTGTCAACTTGAAAATGATGGTTTCGATTTATGTTAACTTGTCAAATGATGATATTTCCATGATTATGAAATTTCCACGAGCCATCTTGCTTACTGCTATATTCTATTTGGGCTTATTGGTATATTAGTTTTTGTTATTATATCAGTGGCGTAATTTGCAAATTATAGTGTGCATCTGATGAAAGTGAACAAGGAACACACAATTTAAGATAAGTTTTGAAGTGTTTCTGCGTGGCAAATCTATAATTCTTATGTTCCGGTAACTTCGAACTAAGTTATTAGATGTCAAATAGATTTGTATATTTACTTTATTTTTATTTAACACAGTTGTAATGGCATTTTATCGAAAGTTTCTTTCATTAAACGTTGCTTGCATTTCATAATTTAAATATTGCTTGTTTACTTTCACTGTATGGACACCATCGTTTGCTAATTGTATGGTTTCATGCACCCTTATATAATTAGAAAAACTGCCATACCAGGCAGCCCTAATATAATATCCAATATATTTTCAGTAAGCATTACGCTGCGTGTGTATTTCCTCATTATATAACGTCTACTTAACAAGTTATTATAAATCGAAGTTTTAAAATAAAATCATTTTCAAACAGCCAGGGCCCACAAACGGCTAAAAATTTAAAAAACATCGTCGTGATCAATGTTAAAACATTACTAATTCCCATTCCTCAATTTATCCCTATTTTTTTCTTCCTTCCAAACAAATAAATTGGTAGCAGACAATTGGATATATTTATCCATATGACTATATATACCTTCATATAAAATTGTTTGTGTCTAGCTATTCGTATGCAATTCAAATTTTTTCGTAATAGTCATGCACGTAAGGATGCAAAAAGAATATTATCCACTTCATCATATAATAAAATAATTATCCACAAAACATATATTAAAATGATCATCAACGAATCATCCACACATGCTACTGAGCGAAATAAATCATTTGAAAATCTATTGTACATGAATCAGCATACTCCACCTCCTTCGCTTTAGACCCGCCTATATAAACAAAATCAAATTGACTCGTGTAAGCAAAACACGCTAGATCGCTTGGACGCTTGGACGCATGGACGCATGTCTAAATGGCCCATTAGCGTTCCGTGTTTTACTACAAATGGCGCTAGAATTCCAAAGCGAATGGGAGAAAAATTAAAATGATGCTTCCATGTAGAGATCATGACGGCACACCTCTTTGTATGAGATTTTTAAGTATTTTGTTGTAGCTTGTCGCCTTTTCCATTTCCACATCAACATTTCCAAATTTATGAGTTCCTATATGTTTTGTGTGTCTGTCATTTGGCGCATGCATTGATTCCGGAACGCATTCGACACTGAACTCAATGAAAAATAGAAAAAGAAAGAGTCGACGAAACCACAAATCAGACAAACGATTTGATCGAATGCGCCGAAATTGATCTTGTGGTAGGAATCCCGTTCCGTTGGAAATTATTTATGAAATGCAAGGAAATGCATTAGTGCGAGAGTAGCTATCGAGGGAAGCATGAAGGTTAAAAGAAGTGCACGTCCATGTCAAAACAGAAGTGCACTTCTTTTAGTCATCGCGGCTGGAATTGATCTGATTTATGGGTGCTGTGGTGGCTCCTTACGATTTCGGCTTTTAAGTTGATTTTTTGTTGCTGTACGGACTGTTGAGTGGATAAGCAATTGCTTTTACAAGGGGTTAAGATCGAACATGTGTTTTATTAAATTGAGTTCACTTTCTAATGCCAAACCTACTTCCGTGGATGTGCATAAGGTGCCTATGTATATATGCTTGAGATCGAATGATTGCAGGATTCACATGTTTGAAAAAAAATATGTTTTAAAAGTCGCTTAAGTCCACTGCTCCGAAATTCATTTTGTTTACCGAAGCCAGCTTGCGAATACATAAGATGGTTGATTCGAATTATTGAAAGCTTCAAGGTAGAAGCTTTGAATGCGAGCAGTATAGTTTTAATTGACATGAAAATACGTAGTTGGCAATTCGCGAAAGATTGAGTGCTTAAAAGAAAAAATATACAATAGATGTAGAGCACCACAGATACAGCCCGATCCCACAGCAAAATCCACCATCAAACATACATTCAGCAAATATTTATTTTAATAAAAAATTGAATTGTGATAGATACTCGTATCATCAATTTGCATACATACGTTCTTCGGTAGGTATCTCTATCTACGTTTCCCGCATTGAAACTTCAAAAATATAACTTTTCGCTAATATTTACTTTGCCGGGTTGTTATACGAGCGTCATACCACAATTTCAACGTCGAATCAGAAATTCAATTTAACATCCTCTCGGCGCGTAACAATTCAATTTTCTTATTTCATCTTCATGTGTGCTATTCGCCCTCAATATCCTTGGGTAGAATATGCGCAATTGTATGCATGCATCAAAGGCCAAGTTTGTCTATGATTCAGCGAGAAAGTTTAATTGAATTATGGACCTCTCAACAATCTAGTACAAGGAAACGATGAACAAAACCGTTCAAGCGTAGACCCAACAGCACGGAATGAGATGAACTGACTGGTGATTGGAGTAGTTTTCACTTTGAAACCATCACCAGGATCAATTTGAAAAGTTGTGAAAATCACTGCATGAAGAGTAAAGAAGTAGTCTATTGATTATATATAGAAACAGAAGATGATTGAAGAATTTAAACGCACAGTTTCTTTTATTCTGAGTTTTGATGATAGCAATAGGCAAACACATTTGAAAAAAATAAATGTTTTATTAGTGTATACTATTGTTCAAATGGCAGCACACTGAATATGTGTAGATACTTACACTCTTTCAATTTCTCTCTAACAACATCCAGTAATCCTTTATTATCTAACCAGGATCATCACATTCGTTCATTAGCTTAATGAGATGCTAGCATATCTCTTTGTGACTACAAAGCTGACCAGCGGCCAGTCGTTTTGCAATAATAAAATATAAATTGAAGCAGGGGTAGATTAAGATCCCTTTAACTCGTTGGACTTGATGCTCCTTGTTGAAAACTTTAGGTGTGAAAATTCAAATTAATATTAATCCTATGACGCTGTTTGCAATACATAAATAAATATGAAAAATGTATGGTATACGCTCAATCAAATAAATCTTCAATTTCGCATGTGCTGCTAAGTGGACTAAGCGAAGTAATTAAAATCAAAATTGTGAAAATAATTTGTACTGAAATTTGCTGAAGGGCGAGCAGAAACAATAATACTATGGAACTTATAGCTTGAAAAAAAATGAGCCCTGCCTGAATCATTTAATAACCAAAGGAATATGAGGCCGTAAGTCTGCCTGCAGTAGTGCAATCTTGTTCTTTAAAATGCAAGAGTCTTAGGCAATTGTGGACATTCGTGGACGCACAAATTACTTATTTCCTTTTTGCTAGGCATGTTAGCTCATCGCCATTGTAAATTGGACACTATATACTGGCCCACCAGCAAATTAGGGTTACTTTCACATATCGCGCCCAGCGTGGGTTTCGTTACTTTCCTACCGCAAAATCGGGATTTGAAACTTAACTATAGCAAAAATGTTTCCCCAAAATAATGAAAGCTTAAAACTGGCAGGTGCTTAGAGATGAATACATTTAAAGTTTTCAAATTATAAATCGAATCGAAAATATTTTCTAATCGTAGAATGCTAAAAAAATATGATTTGTAGAACCTACTTCATAGATTCAAAAATACAAAAAATGTTTGATAAAGTGCATGCTTTATCTTCGCAAAAGAGCAGCATTTTTTCGCTTTTGGTTTTCTGAAAGAATAAGGCAAAGGCCGTTAGGATCTAGACATAGCACCGTATTGAAATGGTTAAAAGTTGGTAAATATTAATTCGAAATTCCCATAATTTTTTTGATGTGCTGGTTTTGCAAGCAAATACCCGCCAAATTAGATAAAAGTCATTATTTTCATGAGCTTCTATAGTTCACTATTATACTCTTTTAGATTTTTGTAACAAACGTCTCGTTTTTCAGGCTTGTTACGAAATATGGCCATTTTTTCGATATGAACTGTTTTTGAACTTCGAACTTCCGAATCCATAAAATTTAGAAATTGTCGGCATTTTTGCATTGACGAACCAAAGCTTTTTTGTGTTTTATGTACTTCTCTGTGACTTTTTTTTGAATCATAATTTGTTTGATTTACCTGGTGACGTTTACATGCTCAGTGCACTCATTTCAGTTGTTTGATTTCATAAGAATTATATAATATACATTCCATTCGTGTAATGATTGTTCCCATAAACAACGAGGCTTTTCGAGCCTGTTCCAAAAGTCATTTTATTGAAAATTCTGCGACAGGACTAATGAATTGTGTGAAAAATCACAGATTTCTAGTGATAAGATAAGAGATCTGCTTAAAACTACGTGATAGGACCTGGAAGAAAGAAAAATCGCAAGGTCCGGACTAATATGCTAAGATCCCTTGTGTTTCTGCTGCTTCGAAAAATTACCTTTGAAAAACTAACTTTATTTTGTAATATGAGAGTCGTAAACCCAAAGAAGGCCAACATTTGCAAGTCAAAAAAGGAAAAATATATCGAAAAAAATAAAGGGGGGGATGTATTTTTAGGGGCCGGCAAGCATGTATGTTTAGAGCAAGCAAGATGCAAAAAAATGCATTTCGAGATGCAAACACGGAATAAAAAATTTGACTCTGATGGCTATATTCTACATAGCGGATCAAATACATCGTTATTTTCCATGCAGGTTATGGCGCTAGAGAGTGAGTTTTCTTGATATCGTGAAATCTGTGTATGACTTTTGCTCTTCTCTAGGAAGTAAGAAGATAAATCTAAAAAATTCGATTAGCCAGCAATTAACTATGTAGCTGACTCCTAAGATTTTTCATCGAGTCCTTTGACTTTTGATTAGCTCCAATGATTTGTTCCCAGACTGCCACAATTTTTTCTAGAGACCCGTGATTTTTTCTTGGTTCCCATGATTTTTTTCTATAATCTCGAGATTCTTTCCTGGTGCCCATGATTTTTTCTAAGCTTCCATGAATTATTCCAAGCTACTAGAATTTTTGATTTTCCTAAGCTTTCATAACTTTTTTCTAGACTTGTCTCGACTCTCCAGATTTTTTCTTACCTCCATTGCTTCTTTCCTAGGCTGCCGAGATTTTCGTTAGACTCCCGAAATTTTTTCTAGTCGTTTGAATTGTTGTTTTTCCATACTTTCCTACCATTTTTCCAGGTTTTAGTTCTTTGGGTTTTTTCCAAACCCCCATAATTGTTTTTTTAGACTCCCAGAATTTTTCTCTCGAGTCTTTCGATTTCTTCTAAGCTCCCATGATGACTCTCTAGATTTTTTCTTGGCCCCTTTATTTTTTCTAAGCTCCCATAATTGTTTCTTACACTCTCGAGATTTTTCCTTGACCGCCCTAATTTTTCTTATCTCAAAAAATGTCGAAAATTTTTTGGTTTGGTGGCCGTTAATTTGGGCCTACGTTGACTTGAGATCACTTTACACATCATCAAATTTGAAAAACATTAAGGAATAATTTTAATTTAACTTATGAGGCCTTCGTTCTCATACAGTAGCCAAGAATATAGCCGAACAACTAGAGATTAATTTATTGCTTCGTAGTTTAGAGTCCTATTTTGGATAAATTAATTTATTTTTTGTATTACTTATTTGCCAATTAAGGTCACATAATGAAACAATCAAAATATTTAATCGCATTTTTGCAATATTCAGTATAAGAAAAAAACAATATTAAATAGGTAAAAAGCAAGGAATACTACTCATTTGAAATGAGAATAAAAAAAAATATATCTAGCGCTATCACTTTAAACGTTTTAAACTACAGCGTCTACATAGAAGCATAAAAGTATGAGAATTCACTAAAATGTCCGCCGCTACCAATGAGTTAAAAATATCTCAATTTTAACATAGCACATACCTATTCCTTGTATACATTCATATATTCCAAAAATGTCAGCTCGATCGGAGTGAGATTCTAATACTACAAATAATAATTTTCTTCGAAAATCAGTAAAAATGGTCGGTGTTGTTTGTTGTGATTCCAGTTTTCTCATTGTTATCTGACGACCTGTAAACTCAGTTGCTGTCATGATATCTTCCATTTAGTTCAAAATATGTACGATCCTCTAGATATGTTACTCATTCATGTCCTGTGTGCATGTCCCAAAGTAACTGGGATCAATTTTTTCACCCGTTGAAGCTTCCACATAAATTGCGTACGTAAACAATACTCTCCTTGGTTCATATAAGCATAATTATCTTCCATTCAGCAAACTTCATTCACTTCCCACACATACTCGTCGGCCAATCTTTCCTGCGATTTGTCATAATACTTTGTTTCATACGAAATTCATTACCCATGACTGAAACATGCGATTCAGTCAGTCAAACTACATATCTTCGATTTTGTCTTATTTTTTTTATCTATTGTCTTCGAGAAAAGCCAAAGCAATTCTTCAAGGTAATCGTGCAGGTGCTACACGGAAATAGAATTTATGCGGGTTGATCACAATACTTGTCACATCCGACCACTATAGTCTCCTATCTGCACACATATGAAAATTGTTCGCTGCCACACACTGGAGAAACTTCGACGACATGATTTATTCGATTGGAACTGCTGTTGCAGTGAATAGTGGACTTAAGTTGTGTTCAAGTGATCGGTGTTATGATTGATGGCAGCACACCTGTCGATGACAATGTTCGTTTTTGTTCTTGGAATTTTAAAGATTATTTAGTGATGCCGCTGTGAGCTGATCTAATCCGATCGTCATCTTTCGAAATGAATAAATTGAGAAAATACTTAATTCGATGAGCTATCTACAATTATTCAGTTGAGATGTAACTGATATGCGAAAGATGGAGTAAGCAGTGTGTTCCGAAAAATACATGAAAAAATAACAATTGTTCAGCACCCTATTTATTGTTGCTATTGGAAAACGGCGACATTTCCAAAAATGGGTTTGTTGTTTCAGGTGCCTGATACATTCGACTCCTTGCATTTAGGATATTTTTGAGCAAAAAAAACGTTTTAATATACCAGTTTCTAATGTATCACAAAGCTCAAATATTCATTTAAGCAACTCTAAAATCCCACTCACACTCCACGTACGCTCATTGAATATGCTTTTATCATCTCCATTTTGTGCTGTCCTATATTAAAAACTCAAGGAAAAGGACACTCACAAACAGGATATTAAAGTCTGAATGTATGCTGCTCCTCCAAGTTTATTGTATCGTTCCATTATTGTGTCAGTGCTTGTTGTGCTGTCCTCCCTGACTTGTTGTTTGTTTCGCTACTGTTTCGCATCAACGCGTCCCAATACTTTACTATCAACATGTAAATGCAAAATACTCACTCGTACGTCCCAAGTTTTGCTTCGATGCTTCGACGTTTATTTAGTACTTGGCTTTAATGTATTCCTGACCAAAGTGTCGGATCGGCGGCACTGAGAGACGACAACTTGGCGTATTCCGTACAAAAACTCGATTGGAGGAGATTCTTTCATTCGGTAGCTTTTATTGAATTTGAAGAGGCTGTTGAAAGTGGAACGAAGAATCGGGAAAAGAAAAAGGCATACAGTTGCATAAAAGGATTAATGGAAACATATTTGAAGAGTTTAATGGATATGTTTGAGGATGGAAGCTGAAGAAGGCAACCACTTTCTTTGGGAATAGTGGTGGCGAAACTGACTTGGTTGAAAACGCTAAAATGTCATGTCCGTGGAATTTTATTTTATGTACTGTTCTCTGAGAAAGAAACGAAAATTTTTAAAAAAATGTAAAAAAATGGGTTTGCTCTTGTAATTTCATTTAAATTCAATGAAAAAAGAGAAAGATCTAAATTACAAATCATCAATGTGTATGCGCTTTTAAATCATACCATACAGTCATCTGAATTTTCGGATTAAAATCAGAAAGTCAGAGCTATGTTTGTTTTCATATGACTCGTTTTGATTTGTGTACATATTACGTGAAAATATTTTTTTGCAGAATACCGTCAAAGATCTATTGTATGCGAAAAATAAAAAAAATGCTGAATGACTTAAGCATAATATTGATCGAACTATTTGGCAAGTAGGGCCCAGAGCCATTCAAAATTGACCAGGAAAATTGATTCAACAAACTACCGTCGAGGCAGATTATCACTCATTCACTTAAAGAAGATGCAGAAGAAAATCGTTTTCTCTTAGAAACCATTTTTTATTGTAAATGAAATCAGACATGCATCCAAAATGATCGGTGGTTGTATCATTGGAAAACAAACGTCAAACTTAGTTTGTTACAGCCACTAAAAGAGGATCTTTAGTGACGGTTGTGTAACGTAGTACTTTCAATGTTAATAATTGTATTAAATATATGATTTATATTGTTAATTTTGATTATCGCACTATCGTTCATTTACAAAAACCAACTTGAATTTGTTACTATATTTTGCCAATGATATATCCCACGTTGGGCGCCTATTTCTTTGGTTAGCAAAAATGTGTACTTTTTATGAAAGCGACCAAAATGAAGTATTAAAACCGAAAATCAATCTAAATTTGCATACATCGTATAAGCGAAACTAATAGGATCTTATGTCAATGATTTGAATCAATTTCAATATTCCGGGTTTCGAAGTTTGCCTTCGATACCTATAATTTTAACTAGTTTATTACAAGATTATCTCTTCAATATCTCAGAATTATCAAAAAAGTCTCTACTAAATTGATAGAAATCAGTCACCCTTTATTAAATTCGACGTGATAAATTATTTGTGTCTTTGCCAAAGGTCAAACTGCCAGGCGCGTTATAGCTTTTCATTACTTTTCCTGGAAGTTAAGTTGTCGGAGCATATGCAGTAGAGTTAACGGTTCATTAGGGGACTCCCTTGTTAAAGGACTCAAGTTTGTTCAAAATATGCAAAGAAAAATCAAGGTATTTACATGGTTTTTCATGTTTAATACATTAATTGATATATGGATTAGTCGCTTTTCTAGAAAAAAAAAATGCGTCTACTGAAATCCAAGCAAATTCATTTATGATTGTTCGCGAGAACAGGATTGCGCTTCATTTTACTGATTTTCGAATCAAATTAGTATTTGAATTACTTTGAATTCATATTTCGTTCTAATTTTTAAATATCCTTTGAATTCGTATTTCTAAAACCTTTAAATCAAAGAAAATTCTAAAGGTTAAAATGAAAACCATTAATAAATTTAATGTTTCACCCAAAATATATGTTCGCAAGAACTTACGAGCGGATCATCAGACCAAACTGAAATTCACAGGATATATTATTTATTTATTTATAGTCTTGAGAAGGATTGGGTTTGATAGAAGTCATTCGAAAATGTGGACAACCTTATGACTCTAGTGCCATCTTGAAATATCGTTAGTAAAAAATCACTTTCTTCCCCTATAACTTCCAATTTAGTCATAAAATTTAAACGAAATTCACATTGAAAGTTGAAAATTAAAATATAGTTGAAGAGAGAAGAGATGCTACCAATAAATTTTCAAATTGTAATCACGCTGCAATGAACATAAGTTATATATTTTTAATTCGTGTAAATTTTGAGCTTCAATAATAAACAAATGTTAATAATTCAACAAATCTTCGACAATATTGACCAAACTTGATTTCATTAGCTTTTCCAAATCAAATCATAATTTAAGCAAGGAGGCTAGGTTTCATTAAAAACTCGCTCGTACCTATTTGCTACTATGAAATCAGCGTCAATTACTCCACAACTGATTTCATACTGCCTCATACGACAAAAACCTACTTTCAAACAGATAATGAGCAAAATATCAAATCATTACCTACTATCCACCTACCCCTTTAGGCTGTTACAATACGTCAACTCGCAGCAATCCCACGAATCTTCGTTTTCGTTGGACTCTTAATTAGGCCTAAGTCAATTAATTTGGCCAACACGTGCCGCCCTTTTGCTTTCTTGCTGAAACATGCACCAAAAGTCAACTAATTATGATGCGAAGACAAGACGAAACGGTTAGGTTGACTACTGTTACTGTTATCTCTTCTCATAACACTCGTAGTAAAGAGAATGGATGGGTAAGTAAGTAGGTATGTTGATTTGAGTACATCTGATATCTAACTTCCAACATCCAGCTATCAGATAAAATGGGGATGACATTGATACGCTTCAGTACATATTGTCATTCAATACTTTTCAACCCTTTCTGTTTATTCTGTTCGTCTGTTGTTATTGTTCCGAATTGTTTCATTTTGTTGTAACGTATAATTTTCGTGGTATTGACATAAACATATCAGTTTCGTTTGGCGGTGGAGAATTTTTTGGAATAAAAGAATATTTTTTCGATTTGGATTTGAAGATAATATGTGTGATAGAGATCCGAAAATATAGATAAAGAAAAAACATTGCATCTAGGAGTAGTCACCTTGAAGAGCAGGGAATAACAGAAAGGCTGAAGCATCTGAGATAACCGAAAAACACAACAATAAAAATTGACAAAACAGAAGCTCTGAGGCTATATGCAATTATTTATGAGGTTTTTTTGTTGATATTGTGAATTTGTCATACATAGATCACTCATACGGGCCTTAATTGAATAAACTTTAGAGTTCAGCATATGTGCTGATTAACTTAATTTTCGTACCATTTCAACTTATTGGCAATTTTATGTAACAATAATAATAGTAATAATAAAATAATATAAGAACATGTAGAGCATTAAGACTGTTTTATGCATCTCGAGCACCCCGGGTATTTCTAAATGATGAGGCTTGGTGCGAATTGGTATGTAAAGCGGCTTGAACGATTCTGATATTCGAATCTGGAAACAAAAGGACCTGTTTTTTGTGCAGATGTATATGATATTCTGGATATAGTTGCCTGTGTGAACGGAACCGCCGGATTCATGTGCGAACTCGAACGACTCCAGGCCAATGTCGTTCCGCTTCCGTCCCGTTAAAACCTCAGAGTACGTTCAAAATTCGCACCATTAGGTTGGAGGTCAGCAGGGTCAGCAGACATTGCTCCCGATTATCGCTGAGTGGCTCTGCGCTGCAGCACCAGCCCTCGTATGACCTTATATTATATTTTCAAAAGAACGTATTTTGAGTATGCCTTGAAATCCGGAATACTGATTGTGCTAGCTATTTTCTTGAGGGTTCTATCATCATATTCTTCATAGCTACGTTAAAATTGGATTAATTGGTTCAGAAATGCATACTTAAGGTGTTGAAATGCTGCAACAAAGGCTTGTTTCGACAAAGAAACCAGCAATTTCAGAAAAAGTAAAAAGTAAGAAACATACATACATAGGTAGCTCATGTACTTCACGCTACAATAATTTGCGTATTCTTTTCGTTTTAGATTATCTATCAATTCCAAGAAAATATTACCTGTTTACATGAAATTGGTCCAACATAAGCCTGCACCTGGCAGAATAATGTTTAATTCGTGTTTTCTCCGATAATTGTAATCGCATGTGATGCGTGTGTTCTTCTAATATATTACAAATCTCACACTCATCCAATTCACTTCAGCATTACGCTATAGCACTTTTCTTATCATCCGGATGAGTTTTAAAACATAAGTAGCACTGCGTGAAAAAAGAACGCAATAATGCCAGGCTGGCTCAATCCGAAGCTCGTGATGCTAATAAATGTGAATAAAAGGTGAATAAAGTAACTGATTTAGATGACATGAAACCGCCTTTTACCCGGCAAATATGGCGAACTTTCAAATGACTGTGTGACACAGTAGGTCAAAGACACGAAACGCACTCGTAAAATGTGCTAAGTTATAGTAAGTAGTTTAAGAGCATTCGTTCGAGATAAGGGGGATGCTAAAATATAAAATACAAATAGTATCGTATCTGCGACGGTGGTAGTGGGCAGGTATAGTGTGTATCTATTCACGTTCAGAATTTCATGTTGATTACAAGCAGCGAAAAATATGCACTCAGCCGTGTAGAGGAGTAGCAGCTCGTGAACTTATCAGAATTATGATAAGAATGTTGGTGGAAACGCACGTTTTCGTGTACCATGCAATCATTCTTGAGAAATTTCGATTAGTGTGAAAGGAAAATATGGCAAATAAATTTCAGATGTTATACGAACGAATATTTTACGGAGATCATGCGATAGCATCATACAGGACAGGCCAATTCATATTTCAGAATTAAGACATAAAATATTGGATTCTTAGTTGTTCGTATAGCTATTTAGTTGGAATTCAAATAATTGACCATAGATTTGTCCGAATATTGTTACCAAAAAGAACCTCCCGCTCGTTTCCCGGCAACAGCGAAGTATATATGTACATATCCCTACAGGCTGTATGTTGTTGTTTTCGACCAGTTTTTGAGGGGCCCACTGAAGCATAAAAGTTGGCGAATGAATGGTATTTTTGGTACCCCGCAACTTCAAGCTTACTTCGTGTAAAGTTTGACGAATTCACCAATATTTAATTTTAGTGATAAATTGGCATTAATTAGAATATTGTAATTATGCTTATCGAATTTATTCGTACTAGGCAATGTAATTAGTAGTAACCCATTTCTACTCTCTAAGTACTTAATTGAGGGTTTTAAAAATTTTTAAAGTTAAACCCTCAAAATCAAGGCTAGTTTATTTAATCTAGAAAAAATAAAACTTAAGGAGCTCCTGCATTAAAACTAAACACCCTGAACTGAATTTCATGGAAGAATTGTACTTTAACACTTCTCCTTCCTCAAATCAATTTCCGAAGTTACATCAAAATTAAAATGAAAACAATCTTCATCAATCAACCCCTGCATTATATTCGCATCCACACTAATCAACGAGAGCGAAACGAAAATTGTCATTTTTAATTCATATCCGTGTACATTGAAAATGCAGTATCTACACGAATTTCACGTTTGATGTCGTCCGAATAAAAGGCGATATTCGGGATTTTTTTCAACTCTCTCTAATTTCTTCACAAAATCGTCGTCGTCGTACGAAAATTTTAATCCTGCCATATGGATGTTAATTTCTATTGGCAAGGGGTCCTCTATTGTCTCGCGAGTTGTTGTCATTGTCCCGCTTCAATTCGCAGTCACTCACCGCGAATCGAGAATGACATGGAACATGCGAGTTTTACGCTTAGTCCTTGTGACTTGTGACAATTTGAATGATTCTTTTCGTTTGAGTAAGTCCACTGAATCGAACAATAGTTGCGTAAGAGCGATCCTGATTGAACCATACATAAATGATTGGTGCAACAGTGGGAGATGGTCATGTTTGGGTTGATCCGATATTAATTTGAAGACTAGCATATCAGATGCTCAATAATTATTCATGCAGAAGTTCTAAAGAATCTGAGGTATTGTCAGACTTACTAGAGTGCGGACTTATTAGTCGATTAAGATCAGTTGAAAATGAGATCACCGCTCTTGACAAAAAATTGCATCCTCGGTCAAACTCTTTAAGCGCAACAATGATCATAACTTCTTGAATTGTAACTATTGAACAAACATATTAACTATACACTGTAGGTGCGGACGGTGGTGGTGGCTACATTCTGTACTTTTCGTTTATTCGAAATTTTCGTTGCAAGAATGTCAGCATAATAGCTGACGGCATGGATGGATTTGAACAATTGAAATGAAAACAGAAAATATAATGTGGAATCTACCGTACGCGTACGATTTTCAACATGAAATCACAAAACGAAGATTAAAATGGGAAATCGGAAATGACAAGCGAAAGATATTTCTAATTATCCCCGAGGAATCAAGTGTATGTACTTCATTTTGTGTCTCGAATCTGCGGATTGGGGTGAGATGCAAGTGCAGGTTAGGCCGAGTCAATTGATTGCTTCAGGAGGCGACAATTATTTGTATTCATGTTTGTTTGGTGGCTAGGGATACGATTTAGGTTTTATGAAAATATGTATTGTGTTTAGTCACTGTTTTTATATCTATTCATCAATTGAATGCCGTTTTGATAAGTATGTGTTGCTGTATCTTTCGTGCAGAATGAAATTGAATTGAAAAATGTGTGATTTACAACGAAATATTTAGGCTTAGCCTATTCATAAAGAAGACTAACCCCTTCTAAACGTCCACAGGGCTACATAATCGAACAAAATCTGATCAGTTTATAGAATGCCGGTTTTGGATCACAGATCAGGAGTAGGATGACGTCACAAATGAGGAAGAAAATGACGTCAGCGATTAAAGACCCGCACATGACGTCAACGTTGATAACGACATGACACCTGCGGTCCGCGCATGACTTCAAAGTTGATGTCAGCGATTATCGGACCGCGCACGACGTTGGTGATTAATGTATAATGGAATATATTTATATATATTGGAAGCTAAAACTTTTAAGCAATCTTAATATTATGTGAAAAATGAAATAAGAATATCACTCCATAAAAAAACGATTGTTTCCAGACACTAGACGAGGGTTGATCCAAAAGCAATGATAATGAATATGAACCAAGGTGATAAAACTTAAAAAAAGTATTTATATTTCAACATAGTCTCCTAACAAGTTAATACGTTTAGTCCATCTTTTTTTCCAAACTCAAACGAAGAAAGAGGTAGATGTCACTGGTAGCTAAATCTGGCGAATAGGACAGATGTGCAAGCAGTTCGAATCCTATTTCTTGAATTGCAGCCATTGCAAATGCAGCCTTGTGAACCTGTGCGTTGTCTTAATGAAACAGCACTACGGCTCGCAGTTTCCCGCGTCTTTTTTCCTTAATAGCTTCCCGCAATCTTCTCATTTGGTCTACATAGTTAAAGCCTGATATAGTGGTTTTCCAAATATTCCACCAGAATAATTCCTTCAGTGGTCCGCAGGTGTCATGTTCTTATCAACGTTGACGTCATGTGCGTGTCCCTAATCGCCTTTCACCTCGCTTATTCTCATTTGTGGTCCAGAACCGCCATTCTATACCTACTCAGTTTGTTCTCATGTCCGTATCCTTGTTTACAATTCTTGTTCTGTCAATTCTGAATCATTCCACTCGAATATCTCTGCTGCTACCGTTACAGTATTTGACACACTACAATCGAATCTGGTTTCGCGAATCTCGTTGAGTTTTTACCCTAATGTGCCAAGCAATGGAAATTTAAAAGCGCATTTTTTTTGGATATTCGCGAAACTTTGATTGTAGTCTGTCTCCAGTATAAGAAAAATAGTTTTCACTTGGATGACCAGACCCATCTTTTCGAATAAAATGTATCCAATGCACTGGAAAGCGGGTTCGGGAACTTTGATTTTATGTCGT
This sequence comes from Nemotelus pantherinus, assembly GCA_963978885.1. Lineage (NCBI taxonomy): Eukaryota > Metazoa > Arthropoda > Insecta > Diptera > Stratiomyidae > Nemotelus > Nemotelus pantherinus. Next base: position 237,585,386 of record OZ022263.1, read on the forward strand.
TGTTGAACTTTAGGAATTTTCGAAAGTCATAAAGCTTTCGAACAAGACAAAGAGCTTGTTAATCTTTTTACGAAAGTTTGAGGCCACCAATACCTAAACGGATTGCAAAATACAAAAAAAAATGTCCTTTGGTTTGATATCCCAATTGTCCAAATGTAATTTTAATTCAATCAAGTAGTACTCTAGGCAGCCAAAGCCATCAATCGAATAGGGGAAATAAAATATATTATGTAAAAATATGCACTTGCCGTATCTTTTGCGGGTGGTGAAAATCTGTTATTAACCTCCTCATGTGGCGGCTAGAAACAATTTTTCCTCAAAGATATGTTAGCTAATATGATCAGACTAATCCCTTACAAGTAAGATTGGCATATACTAATATACTCAAACTTGAACTTGATTTGATCTGGAAATTAATAAAATTGAATTGTAAAAATTAAATCTATATAGTAAAAATTCTATCGATTTTTTTTTTAGTTAATCTGAGATCGCAACTCGAATTTCTGAGTGTTAGTAGTGCAATAAAAAAATGTCTATTAACTTTTCTATTCAGTTTTAAATTAATACACTCAAATCTAGTACAAAATCACTATTTTATTGGTAAAAGACACATTTTCTTTCAATTTTCGATTAAATTCATTTCATAATTGTAAAGACTTATTTAATTAAAAAAAAATTAATATTATTACTGCTGTTAATAAATTAATCACTAAACATTAGTAACACATATCGTTTATCGAATGACATGAATATCTATCATCGTATACGAAATATTCATTAATTTAAGGTCGATCATTTGATGCTAGACCGTGAAAATAGGAAAATGAATGAATGTAAACGAATATTGCCAGCATAGAAATTCAGTTCAATCTTCCAGTACCCAAGTGTAACAGCGATAAAAATATATATATTCACATGTATTCGTAAGTTTATGAGATTATGATAATAACAAAAAAACTGATGAAGCATATATCTAACCTATGGCATGATGATTATCACTAGCGAATGTTTTTTAAGGTCTTTGCCAACTTTTAACTTTTTCATTGATATAACAAAAAAACATGTGAGATGGCATTAATACGTAATACACAAGAGTTGATTATTGTTTTGGTTTGAGCACGGATACTAATCGATTCTTTTTGCCAAGTTCCGATTTACTGTATTCGTCGAGGAACTGTAAATAAATGATAAGATGAAAGTGGTTGATTCTGTTTAAAAATACAAATAATCAGTAAGAAGTTTTCAAAAGAGTAAAGAGTTTATGAGATCTGATCATATTTTTAAGGGATTCGCCAACATTTCTCCCTTAGCCAAGCAATAACTAAAAGGGTACCCACAAAACCATAGCGTTCTCGTTTGAAAACAAGAAGTCGATCCATAATAGAGTGTTGCGGAACACTCATCCTGGGCTGGCAAACTTGGGATATAAAGGAATCAAAGAGAATATAGCACGGAGTTGATGCAGTTAAGAAATGAGAAGATAGCGATCTCCATGAACTTTGAATAGAGCTTCAAGCGCAAAGTTTCTAAAATGCACGAGATTTGCTGATGTAGAGTGACCTAGAACAGAAAACGTGTTGCAATTTCACTATGAGGGTGATAGTGATAGTGTAATGCATTTATCGCTACAGGATCTTTGAAAAATATGGAAAGAGGGACATGGGACATAGGGCAGAAATTACATATGGGAGATATATTATCCGAATTCGGAATGTGATGGATAATAGCTTCTTTCCAGGGCGAAAAAGAAATTTCAAAGAGTTTCAAGGATCATGGACAAAAGAAAAATTATTGAAGTGCTTGCCATTTTCGAAAACATTGCCAGTAGCCCGTCTGAGGTTTCATCTAAAAGTGATTATTTTTTTAATTTCATGGACTGCATTGAGACAATACTTGAACTAGGTATTTTGATTCTTTGTTTGCACCAGATTAAACTATTTTTCAAGCACATTCTTTACTTATGATCATGAAACTCAGTCAGTGCTATCGGCTCTGCATGCTGCAAACATGCTCAGACAGAATTTTTTTAAACTTCCTTTAATAGATGTTGTACCCTTTCGAAAACCTTTTATTCCACTGGTAACTTACATCCACATTAAAATCACGAGCTATCACTTGCTTGGCTTCATCGTTGTCATAGATAATTGTGAATAGCGTGGGATATACAACAACATTAAAGTGTTGTGGCAATTTCGATAAGCTCTTAATGATGATCGAGCACTGTTCCGAAATCAGGAGGCTCTATAATGAAAATTAAATTTTAATTTTAATTCATTTTTACTGTTTATAATTTGATTAATAAAATATGATGGAATGTATTTAATCGAATTAAATTTAATTAATCTAATTAAATGTAATTACCTGATTTTTCTTATTATTAGCACAAAAGAAACCTAGAGTTGCAATAACGTCAATGATCACAGCCTGGGTTTCACATTTTTCATTAGTCGTACACTTTGAACCGCAATATTTAAGAAGAATTGTGATAACATCTAAATATTTCATTGATAATGATTCTCCGGAAAGCACTTCCTGTAATTACAAAAACAATAAATAAATGATAATTTCGTGAAAAGACGAGAGAGAGTTGAACGAGAAATATGTTTCAGAGTATTTGTCAAAGCTAGACTTTTTCCTAGGAGTCTGTGAAAAAATTATGGGAGCTTAAAAAATTCAAAAGACTCTAGCGAAAGTCCTAGAAATCTAGGAAAAATTCAAGGAATCTAGAATAAATAGAAGTGAGCAGCATATTACGGCAAGCAACTTTTCGAAACTGAAAGTATAAGACTTTGGATACTGCTTCAAATTTAGACGCAACGCAGGCTTTATTTTTTTTACTTTTAGAACAATCACTTTTGCGTAGTGCTTTAGGCAAGATTCTGGCTTGTAGCCTGTATGATCCCAGATTTAGTTTCAAATAGTGTTGAGTTTGAGTAAAATCAGGGGCTAAGTAAAACAAATCTTCATCATTTCATACTACTATAAGTTGATTATGAATTGAAGTTGATATCATTTTTCACTCTGAAGGGCCGAACTGGATTGCAGTGAGATGAGTCGGTTTTTTAAGTACTAAGTACTGCGGCAGGAAATCTTTAAAGTAAGCATTGCTCAACATAATTGAGAAAAAAATCTCTGCATACTTTTTAAATGCCAAACTTTATTTCACTTTCAATTCGCATTTGTTGGCCGAAAAGGTAAAGTCTAAGAAAGTCTTCTTCAGAATCTTTACTTTAACTTAAAATTACTTGTAGTGTTTTCGTCTCGTAAAGCTTCATTCAATACTCTTGTTCGGCACGAATAAATTCCGAAAGGTAAATTTTATGATAGGAACCTTTTTTCCAAACAATCTACATCCAACAACATCCAAGCGAAACATCGAATGAGGACTACTAACAGTAAAAACGATTACTTTCAAGACAACCAACAAGTACCGTGCACGTTCGCGAGGATATACATACGCACATCCTATGCCATCCAGGCCATGACGGGAAGATACATATAACAAGTCCAAGGTTGCGAAAATTGAAGGAAAAAGATGGGGCCACGTTTTAATTCCCAAAGTAAACTCGACAAACAAACAAAGCATCCGGATCCGATGTCGAAGAGTATCTAGGATTGCGTGGTTCCGAATCTCGAAGTCTCTCGCACAAGTTCAAGTCGCCGTCAACAACAACAAGAACAGCCTAGCCAAACCAGCCAGCCAGCATGGTGATATTTGCTAGGGTGAACCGAAATCTTTACTTAGCTCTTCTTGAATTATTCGAACGTGAAATCGAGCTTAATTTAAAATCAAGAATAGAACACAAACAAGAACGGAACGTCAACAGGAGATGTGCTTAGCGTGAAACTAAATTCTATTAATTAGATGATGTTTTCGATCGAGAGAGAGAAAATGAAGTGATTTCAAATTTTCAATGGGGATCAGATTGATTCAAAAGTGCCGGATAAATTTAAGCTTGGTAACTATTCACATATAAACTTTTTTGCGAATAAGCATTTTGCCAACCGAAACCCATCAATTAGCATATGATATTGGCACTCAACAAATGAAAAATATCCATCCGTCAGGAATAGTTTCATCGACGAAAATTCAACTACCGCACCCTTTACAACGACCGGCAACAAGCAAGACGAAATAACAACCCAATTTCCCAATTGCAAATATGAAAAGACCAACAAACGAGTCAAAATCAATCAAAGTTGTATTTACTTCCATTGACCATCAAAACAAACAAATTTACGAGTCCTGGCGTATCGCCTAGTATCAAAATCAAACATCTGACGATAGAATGAATGAATTGAGTGAGTGAATCAACCAACACGATTGATTGCGCTTTAATTAAACTGGCTAACCGCCAACGAAAACAACAAATTTTCGTTTCGTTTACTTTAGAAAAAAGGGGTTTTCCCCATTGTTTGCACGGCATATAGAATCAGCAGCAGTCCAAGTTTAATTTTTTCGGTACGAGGATAATTTTATTTGTTGGCCAGTTAATGGGATCCATCTATGGTTTAAATTAGGATGGAATTACATGATGAGTAGTAGGAAAAAAATCAATATTTTTTGTAAGTAATTTTTGTCTGTGGATGATGATGAGGAACGATTAATTTTGTTTCAAGCAAGAATGGAGAAGTTAATTGTTGTGTTGGCTGCTCATTAGCGTTGACAAAATAGCAATTAGGTTATTTTTTACTTAAACTTGAAATTGTTCGCGTGGCTTCATCGCAGAAACTTTTGAGGTCCCAGGATTTTTTAACGGGTTAGTATCATATTTAAGTTTCCATCGTCATTTCATTTCTATATTGAAACGCAGCAACTTCAATCTCTAACAATCCTTGAAAGAGGTTATATATTTTCATTCTCTGATATTAGTTTTAGCTTTTATTCTAAGTTTGACTCAAAATAGGCCTCAGTGTTAGCTATCACTCCTACATTCGAGTCAAATCTTATTTTTTGCAAAGTGAAAATAATCGCTAGGGGCTACACCTGGAGAATATGGTGAATTTGGAACTGTTCGAAGTGCAGTTCATGCATTATTGCCATTCTCTTGTGACATATTGTTTTGTCTCGGTGAAAATAATTTTTTTGGAATCCAGTTGAAAATTCTTTTATGAATGTAATATCTAATATAGTGTTTCCGATTCTTTTTCCGTACGAAATACCACAAGAATTTATTGAAGTACTTCAACTATGACGTGATTTTGGTTTTGGTATATAAAAGAAAATAAAAAAGCAAAAAACAGAAAACAGAAAAAAATACCATCGATCAAAGAAAAAAACACTACAAATTAAAATAAACGAAAAAGTGAATCGCCAGGAAATAAACTGACAATTTTTACGATTCCACGTCAAAAACGCGCTGTCAGCCCTTTGTCTCGGCAGGATAGAAGAGGCGTATTGTACATTTTTGTTTTTACATATAATAATAATAAATTGGCGCCCAATGTGGTTATAACGGTAACAAATTGTCGCCCCTTGCTCGAGATTTTTTTATTTATTTACATCCCGTACATATTTCCGGATTTCCGAACCGTGACACAATGATTTAGATACACCAGCTGAAACTTCCGTTCATTCCATATTTTCCGAATAATTAAAATAAAATAAAAAATTATTGAAAAATTGTACTTACTTGAAACGTTGATAAATCTAAAACAGCCATCGATACGAGTAAATTGAATGTTGCAGCTGCCAAAGAAATCGTCCTTGGTGGTATGCATTCACCTGTGTGCAGGAAATTATTCATTAAATACGAAATGTCGAAACTGTGAATTCTATAAAAGTCGTAAAACGGTTAAAACATATCGGATTTTTTCCGCTCAACGAAAATCAGATGCATCACGAACACCATTTGAAAACCACTCGTCTAATTGAGCACTTTCGAACATGTCACGTACGAATTTTACAATCTGTCTTAAAATTTCAAATCGATGAAGGTACAAACTCACCTGTTGGAACTACACTAGCATACAGCAGCGATATTGAACCAAAAAGTTCGGTGGATTTAGCTGCACTCAGGAATTTGGTCGAGTCCGTTGGAGCTAATAAATAATCACAGATCGAGATTGCGTTAGATTTGAGTTGAATATTTATATTGAATAAAGCTAAATAATCATAATAAAAACTTTTTGTAAAATATTTATAAAAAAAACATAACTTACCCACAGGAGGACATAATTCCGCGAATTTAGTCAACAGACCCAACGTAGCTAACAACGACAGTATAACACTCTGATGATTTTCGATCGATTCACGAATTTTCATACAGCGCCGCGATAAAACTTCGATCAGACCAGTTGCTACGGCATAGCTGGGAAAAAATACATTTGTGTCAATAGAATCGAATTTGAAGAGAATAAAATTTCAGCAGATATCGAAAACCCTGAACTTTGGTTGAGCGACTTAAGTGCACAGACAACATGTCATCGCAACGATGCGACATGGCGTCGAACAATAGCCGGCGAAATGTGCTCACGTCGAGAACTGAAGGACACGCCGAATTCGAGATAGAAACCGAATTGTAGCAACAAGGATGCTTTAAGTACCGTGTGTAGCTGACACTTGTTATAATATTTACTCAGCGCGTTGTGACAGCTCCAAAATAAATTTCCAGGCGTGAATCGTTCTTTGGTCGAGCGAGGTATAGAGTTCGATGTTGTGGATGTGTTTTTGGAAGAAAATAGCTTTTGTTTGGTTGCAAAAACGATGTCACATTGCTTCACGTTGAACTTTACATTAATTTAATCCTGTTTGAACAATTAAGGGTGACACAGAAGCGATTTCGAATTGGGTGTTTAACATTGGGACGATCAAGGCGAAGAAACCAGTAGTAAAATGTTTCGGGAGAATTTTATTTAAAGTGGAAATTTGAGGTTTAACGTAAAAACATATTGTGTGGTTTGAACTACGCCGGAGGTTGCGAAAATTTGGACACACGATTTTACATTTTATTAATTTAATATAAAAAATGAAATCAAATAAACCAAAAATTGTTTACGAAGAGTAAAGCTTACTGACGGCGAAAATTGTACGGATTGCGCTAAAATCTTATTTGATTAGTATTTCAAATCTGATTGAGATACAAAAGGATTCAATCATCGCATGCAAGTGAACATCAAGCAGCTGCAAATTAATAGTGAAGTTCTCACCAACTGTCTTTTTGAACAAGTTGTTCTCTTTTCGTATTTTACACCCACTGCACATGACTTTTTTCACTTGCTTAATTCGTTGGAAGAAGCATATTGTCCTTTGCATAGAATTTCGTCCTGTATATCCCTAGTTTTGACACACTAGTCCGAAATAGCAGCTCGAAATGATTTGATGCTACACGCTGAGAAATGACCGAAATCAATATATTAGCATCTTAATATTGTTAGAGTAACAGCATTGTCTCTAATATATAATTTTAACAGCTCAATATTGTATGTTAGCAAGTTACAATATTATATTGGCAGTTTAACATTACATATTAAGCTGTTAACTTTTTATATTCAGAACATCTGTAAATATAAATGTTTTAACATCTTAACATAAATATATTACTATGCTAATATAAATGTATTAAGCAAGGGTGGTGAAATTGTTGGTCATACAACAAAGTACATTGCTTGTATTGTTAGTTAGGATGTTCATATTCAATGCGGCAATAGCACACTGGAATAACCTAATGTTCCGCGATCATCGAAGTTAAGCAGTGTTGGGCGCGGTTAGTACTTAGATGGGGGACCTCTTGGGACTATGGAAAAATCGTATCGACGGCGTGTTAATATTAATTAGTGGTATACCAATATACTATAGTAAGACGTTAATATAACTTATTGCCATGTTACTATAATATATTGGCATGTTAATATATATTATTGGTGTGTCAATATAGTATTGTAAGATGCTAATATAACTTACTGCCATGTTACTATTTAATATTGGCCTACTAATGTAATATTGTAACAGAAAAATTCACCACACGCATGTCAATATATAACATTTTAAGAATGCTATGTGCGGGCAATATAATGTTATTGCTAGGTCAATATTATAATGTTAAGAAATGTTTTTAATATAAATATATTAGCTGCAAAATATATTAAGGGTAGAACAATGATTTTTCAGCGTGTATAAATCCATACATTCTGCAAGGAAGCTAAAGCACGTGTAGTTCGCAGTCTGGACGAAAACAGGAGGGAGAAAACTAAGCAGAGAAAATCGTGCCGAAAATTTATTCAAGGATTTACACTCGATTCGAGAACGAGAGTTGTGCTGAGCAAATTTGAGAAAGGATTAGTAGATTGTACCCTTGGAAAAAATACTGCACGCGTAATTTCCATACGGAGTAAACGGAATCGCGTTTGTATTGCGTTTACGGTGTGCGTTGTGTTCGAAAGCGTTTCATTTTCAAGTGGGTAACTAGTTATTTTGGTAAGTTCTTGTTTGATAAAGCCTGTGAAGTAGGGATTTGCACGCACGCAACGTAGTTATTTACGGATCGACAAGTGTTTTTGCTCGGCCCTTTCCATGCACGAATCGAATCGGTTGAGTTGTGTCAGCATTTCAATTGTGAGATTTACATTTAGTATAATTTCAATTTAATTAACACATCGGCACATTACGTAAGGGGGAATTATGGTGAGATATGTTGATTTTAAAGTTTCTAATTGGAAATTCGACTGGAGTTCCAGATTTTTTTTCAAACAATTTTCATAAAAGGGTTTTTTTTAAGTGATTGATATTCGCAGCAAACAAAGCATAAAGCACGTGATAGGAAAAGTTTTAAAAGCCTTTGTATTTCGTAATGCTTAGGCGATTTTATTTTTTTCGTGTTGTTAAACAGGGATTGCTCAGACCTATTCAGATAAAAAAAATGTAAAATGGATTCTCTAATATCTGTTTTGAGTTGAATGCCACAATCAATGCAAACTTTTAAGAAATTATTAGTTGAACCACTTATTATACCATCGACTTCTAAATTTCTTCCCACTAACCGAAGTAGCGTTGGTGGGCTTGAATATGATCACCCAGTTCATAAAGGCCACGGGATGGCTCTAAACTTAGTAAGGGTTGTGAGTTATACGAAAGGCGGTATCCCATTGAGCCCTTGTGTGCCTAACTGTACCTTCTCCGGGGTCTGCATTGAAGAAATACCTAACTCTACCTAACTCAGATATCTACTAAAAGGAACTCAACTTAAAGCCCGGTGTGTGACTATTATTTTTAGTTAATGACTGGATTCGAGCCAAAGACCACAAAAGCCGGTGCTCTAATGACTAGGCAAGACTTCTTAGACAAGATGCTTCACTTGAAAATAAGTGGTCCCAAATTAAGAAAAGCATTTATGATTGATTGAGAAATAATTAAAAGTCATGTGAGCTTAAATTTCAATCGGCAAAATATTTTGGAAAGCATTTCGCAGCTATCTGAAAAAAAACTGCATTTTCTGAAAATGACTGCCCACGAAAGGATTAAAATACATGTATGAAACTGTGTAAAAAATTACTAATTAATTCCAAAGTCAATTGAAGAACTATCGTATGAATCTAAAGAAAACAAAAACAAATAGATTTCAGAAATCAAAAAGGAATTCTGAGCATAGGACTGAAAAAAAATCGATGAAAACCATAATTTTAGTCAATTACGTACTCTCATTTCCATTTATCCTGGAGAAACGTATTCGATGTGCCGATTCTTTGAAAAATTATAGTAATCTTTTCAGTTTTACCTGTAAAAACTTCCTCTCGTCTTGACTAAGGCTTTTAGAGAAACAATCTGAAAGCGCTTAAACACTTTTCATAAAAGAAACGGAATCCTTCGGCGTATTTCATCACCGTTTCAAAATAACGAAAGATTGTTCACTAAAAAGATCATTGCGGGTCGGTATGCTCGCGGTAGTGTTAGTTTGAAGTATGTAGCAATCTATGTCAGTCCGAACCCTGTAGTATACTCATGGCTGTATTTATATATCTTTTGTTATAAGCTAGCACTTGCCTATAAATCCAGTGCTTTATCAAAACTAACCGTCATATATAAGCTTTTTATAGACAAACAATCGGCGTCTTCTATGTGAGTTTCTAATCTCCATAAAAATGAGTTAAGGAGCACTGAAATAATACATTTAAAACCACAGGGCTACCCAAGATATTCCCCGGGCCAAAAGAGCCGGAAAGACAACTCCTAGTATGGATAGACCAATTGTCCGCACATCGCCGACTTTTCGGAGAAAGGAGCAATATATCGGCGATAACAGTCAGAAGACGTCTTGTGGAAGCTGGACTACTTGACAGGATAGCCAGGTAGAAGCCCTTGGTAACGACAGCTAATCGAAAGAAAAGAATGGAGTTCGTACGGGAACATTTAAATTCACACTTTGGACCGATCAAACAAAAATAAATCGCATTCGCGCATATCGCAGGAGATTTGTAAGGCGACCAAGAAGTAAGGAATTCGCGTCAATCGTTGTTAATTTCATCAATGTTTGGAGGTTTTTTTTGTGGTTTGGTGTTGGGCCAATACACTGTATAGAAGGAAAAGTACACCGACATCTTAGAAAATATCATGTTGCCATGGGCTGAAGAGAATCTCTCTATGATATGGAAGATCCAACAGGACAACGATCCCAAACGTACGGCAAGACATACAAGGATGTTTCTAGAAGACAAAAGCGTCATCGTTTTACAATCTGGACTTAAATCTAATCGAGCAGTTGCGGGGACACATAAAACAAGCCATCACATTAAGAAATTTCACAAACATAGACCAATTACTCGAAACGGTGAAAGAAGCATAGGCATCCGCCACTGTGGAGAGATGTAGGGGACATTATGACAATGCTGAATCGAGGTTGTGAAGCATAAGCGGGTTTACCGACCTGCACCTGATATAATTTTAAAATTTACTGTTTTTATTTGCTAAAATATTTGCTTAAATAAATAAATAAATTTTTATGGGTTTCTAATTACGTGCCCGCTCGAAGTCGGAATTTTCCAGGACCTTATTATCCTGCCGTCTTTTTGAAGGTAGCATCGGATAATATTTTACGTCCCTCAATTGCTATTGAATTAGATAAAAAACTAACCTAAATCCAATGTTATATCGAAAGGTTCATAGAATATGATATTTTTAGTAAGCTACAAAAAATATGATATTTTTAGTAAGCTACAAGTGTTTATAATTGTATATCCGCAGTTGTAGTTATTGTAATCGAAACTCTTCATAGTTAAAAAAAAAACTCTTGACATATTTTTAAACTTTTCCATTTATCAAGCTATGGATTGCTATTGATTGACTTTTTACGGTGCTGCAAAATGACTAAGAGAGTCTACAATTAGAAACTAACTTAAACAGGTAGCGAGCATCAGAAGAAGAAACAGTGACTAAAGATTAAATATACAATCACCAAAGAAAGCTCTGCACATGTGAAGACAAGGAGCGAAGAGATTGGTTTGTGCAGTTGACAATATTATTTATATTATTTCCTTAATTGCCTTTCCTGACACTTGTTATTTAACTATTACGAGCCTAAAATTCAAGTTCATATAAACTTTTAATTGAATTTCAACTGCCAATCTTATTGTCTCCCATAATATCAAAACAGAATCTTGCCGATTAACTGTATTCAAACACACAAAATGCAATAGGCAAACACCTTGAAAAAACATGTCGTCTGTCTTTCGTGTATTTGATGTCACGCGAAAAGTAAGCATTGCATTGCAATCGATGCAGGGAATACGTCTGACAAGATCATTAGCTTGTTCAGCAGAAGATACCGTGTGCTGAGCCGCCGACACTATTTCGAAAAACTCAAATTCTATAAACGGTAAAAGGGCCGAAATTTGAAGAACAAATATTGGAAAAGCCCACTTGAAAACGCGTCGGAGTTTTTTCTTTTTTCTTATTTTGTTCATCTGTTTTGTTATGTTTGATGGACCTGTGTCTTTTATCCGTACACGTACATATGTATGTTTGTAATCAAACATATTCTGGGGTATGGTTGCACACAGGCAAGCAAGCACACTTACTTGCCCAGAAAATATTGAAGGAAAACCACAACGTTTAGTTTCGATTTTTTTTTTTTTTTGGTTCGGGACCTTGATTTTAGTGGTTGGTATCAGAGGCATTCCGTTTGTTCCAAATGTTTACTTAAATGGTAGTGAAAAGTTAAGTGATTTTTTAGTTCGGTTTTTTTATCTACAGCGGGAACTTCAAAAGACACCGACGCGGTATTATTTCAATAGTACCTACTATGTATAACAATATAACAGCGAACATCGGTTGTATCTGTTTGTTTTGATTAAATGCTGGCAAATGATACTGGAGCTGATTTTTGACAATTTATTTGGCTAATAATCTCCATTATTTAAGTGGCTACGATGAAAAGGGTTTGAATTGCGCAGAAATGAGAGTAATTAGAATAGCAGGTGATTAACTAGTGATTTATTTTAAGGCTTTCTAAAGGTGTTTTTGTTGAATTGTCTTAAGTTTCCAACAGTTTTTAACATTCACTTAATATAAGGACTATAAAGTTTTTACTTCATTTTATATTTGTTAATTGTTAGCTAATTGCTTCTGACAAATTAAGAAAAAATTTCGCAAGAGGGTTTCAATTTCACTTTTCAACCTATTTTTTTTTTTTGCCAATACATTCTAAATCGTAATTCTCCATGAAGAATAACATCGAAAGTGAAGCTGAACTCCACTTTCATTATAATTGAGCGCGATCTTCTTCTCGTGTGCTTGATAATTTCAGGATGAATTCTTGTTCGCTCATTCATAAATGTTTATTTGCGGTGAAGATCAATACTTCCTGTGAATTTCGTAATGATTATCACAAATCGCAATTTAAAAAGAAATGTTTGTCTACATTTAAGCAATCAGCTCCCACATAGGTTTGAAAATTTCCAAAGTATTATCATAGTGAAGCATAAAACACTATCAATTTACATTTTGCCTACTTTTTGTTCTCGAATTTTTCTTCCATCTGCAGATATATATAGGCCATATCTAAATCCCGGCCATCGCCAAAGAATTTTAAATGTATCTTAATTTTAATTTGACATGGACATACTCCTTATATGCATCCATATGCTACGAAAATATCAGGTCTGTCCAATTACGAATATGGGACATAATCTTACTGAAATTTTTTGCTGATATTTATTTAAATGTAAACAAACATTAATTTTTAGGCCAAGTGATTCTAACACTAATTACCTTAAAAAATCAGCAAAAATCATGTACGAAAAAGTTATATGAAACCTTAACTTTAACTTAACAATCCGAAATTCATACTAGAAGAGAAAAGAATACACCCTCTTCGTTTTTGCAAGCAAACAAAAACAACAAATACACAGTCCAGTCTGTCCGCCAGCTATTGTGTCCATCTGAAGGTGTCCAACCGCGAATTCTAATAAACATTTTGATTATCCGCTCGAGAATCATAAATATTGGCCCTAATCTGCTAATGGAACAATGAATGAATGCCAGCACAATTCACTTTTTCCTAAACGAACAATATGACTCTAAAGCGTGTAGTGAAGTACAGAAGTAGCAGTAGCTGCGCTCCTGCGTATGTTCTTTCCGTTCAGCTATTTCTATTTTAAGTCCGGGACGAATGAAAGGACACATTAAAAAAATCTAGAGCAGCAGGATACTCTCCGACATCATGCTGCGCTAAATCACCACTTACTTATTTTCAGCTCTGGACGCAACGGGGTGCACTTTTGTTCATTTGTGGAGAACGACGCATGCATTTATGCAGGCGCTCAGAGCTGGACCGGAGCAAACGTTTCAGAGCTGCTTTGCTACTGGCTGGGCCGAATACAATTTTGATGTATAACTTAATCAAGACCGAGGGCAAGAAATGGATTTAATTATAGCCTAATGTTGGGCGAATGACTTCGACTTCTAATTAATGGAATATTAATGTTCGGAAGGAATTGATTAGTAATCGTGATTGGCAGGGATGGGGTGGATTTTTCGCATACAGCAATCCTTAGACAGGCATCTACTAAGCAATCTTCTAAGTTTTTCCACTGCTAGCTGCGGAAACATCTCCCACTTACTTTTATTGAGATCAAATGCCAACTATGAACATAATAAACCGCCAAATGCGCTCCTTCCATTAGCTCGGCTGAATAATTGATTTTATTAATTTTAAAATGTATCTAGAGTTGTAAGTATGGCCGTAGGTATATGCTTTGGCGAAAAGATTTTAGCGCAGGTGTCCTATGCGCTGCTAACGACGCTCATAAAACTCATTGAGTTTAATCTTTAGTGTCATTTGGGGAGAATGTAGTTTGCCGATTGTCCCTCTAGTAAAACATTGAGAAAAGAGTCGAAAATTTTAACAACATGGTATGAGTCCATGGCTTCCTCTTCTGTTTATTTGATTATCAAAGCGAGACCACATGTTTTCTTGTCTTTCTAATTACTTTTATATGGCAACAGGGGGTGCGATGTATAACATTTTACAACTGTATGCAATTCGGGATCATATTCCGGGAACATTCATTTTTATTGCTGAAAAACTTTTTGCCAAAACAAAAAACAGGAGATTGTAGGATAGTTATTTTATATAAGGAAGGAATACATATGTGTTAAGTCAAAACTAAGACATATTTGTGTCTGAATTATCAGATACCTATATGAAAGGAAGAAATTGGGGAAAAATATGTTTGCGATAGGAAAATTGTTTTAAGCTCGACTACGATAACGTCTTAACAATTTTTATGAATGTGATGGGTCTGTATCTACGGAAGACAGATGAAAAAAAATCCTTCAAATCATTGAGTCTCCTGAAAAATTTTCGTTTTTCAGGAAAAAAGAACAAAATAAATTTAATTCTCTGTCCTGCCAGCCAGCCAAATTCAAATTTATGCTTATCCCTGATGCAAAAAATTGTAAACATGTACCGATTTTCTGAGCACCTGAAACTTAAATTCGCTAGAACTCATCCGATCAAAATCAGATACACGAGATATATTGGGCGTGAGTAGAAGCAGTTTTGTGAGCACTGCCTGTGGCTGTGGCGGCATTTTCAAAAACGAATACAAAGGGTCGCCTTTTCGACATGTTCGTGCGAACAGAGGCTACCAGTAAATTTCCATAAAATTACAATGAAAATAAAAAGTTAAAAAATTGTGCGAATGACAGCTTTAAAACTCTTTACACCCTTTATAACTTAATCGTACCTACCCTTGAAGAGCATTCTTGATTCTCTCTGCATGGAGTGACTCGGAGGCTTTGCAACGAGTCTAGGCTGGTGACTAAGATGAAGGTCCACCTGCGCCGGTTCTGGATTCAGCACTTCTTTTGTCCCAATTTTTAGTCTAGTGGCAATAGGAAAAGCAACTTGGCCGCCTTTAGCAGCTAGGTTAGCAGATTCAGCGTACTTGCAAAGTCTACATCACGTTCTCAAGACGAGAAAGAACGGCCGGAGTGGCCTATGCAAGCGGCGGGTAGCGGGAGGCGAACGCTGGCAATTGTCTCAGTTATGGTTTGAGAGCACGAACCCTAATTCTAAAATATAAAAAAAAATATCTATGGATCTAATGAAAAACCGAACTTCCAGTCAGCACTCTTGGATGGAAATTACTTATACAGAATCCCTGTCAAAGGAGTTGAAAGATGATGCGACCACTAACTGAAGAATGTAACATGGCACTCTGGCAATCTGGCCCAGCTACCAATTTCAGAGCCGAAGGATGTAGCAATGCCACCGATCAAAGCAATGATCCAAAAAATTGACAGGGCGCCTAAGCGGCTAAACTACTTAGGAAAGTAGCAAACCAGACGGAGGATAGCAATATTAAAGATTCGCAACTCATTAGAAGGAAGCGGCAGCTAAGTCACTAAGTACTCAGTAGAGAAGGCAACGCCTCCAAGTGATTACAGATAACTGAAAGGGAAGCGGCGACTGCACCTTTTAAACGTCAAAGCGAACATCTCATGTTTCAAAAAACCCGCGGCCTCCAGGAGACGTCAGAGCCCTGTGGCTGTAAGTAAGCATCAACGCTCGGAGGAAAAAGTTTCCTCTAAAGACAAGCCGACGAAGATACCAAGCGAGGAAATGGCTGCTCGATCCTTCAGGGCACAGCGAAGTCTTCATGATGGGCTGGCTTCTGTCAACCGTTTTGAGGATCAAGTAACACTCGGGGCTAGGCGTAGTGGAGGAGCGGCTTGCATTGCCTCGAAATCTTCAGAGGCTCCTCTCTTTTCAAGAACTATAACTTGGATCTAAAAGATTACACCTGGAGAACATAAAAATCAATCGACGGAGTTTCATATAATCGTCACAGTAAAAACAAATCCTGAAAAGGATCAGCATGAAGGCAACTGAAGGGAACCGCAGTGTGGACTTTCACGCTGATACAGGAACCGTTTCTAAATAAGAACGCGGTCTATTAATTCGACACGAAGCTCAGTGAGATCCAGTCAATAGGAAGAGATAAAAAAGGACTGCAATGTCGCCACAAAAGAACTTAATGTAATTTTGAATCCGCAGTTTTTTTACGGGGGAACAACCACTAGCTGTTGAAATTAGATCTTGGACGATACGCAGCGTCACTTACAGTCAGCAGTCTACCTATCGAGCACAGTGGGAGTTTCTTCCAGGAAAACGAAGAGACTCCTCAGGGAATAGATCGTGCAAGCCAACCAACCTGGACCTCAAAAGTCCACAACGAATTAACGAGTAGGTGAATCGTTTAACGGAAACCTTGGTAACAGATTTCAAAGACATGTGCTCAGGAGAAAGTGCCTCTCCATGGTAGAATGTTAAAAATATGGCCAGGGTCACTAAAAATATCGAACATTCGAAATAATTACAATTACTTCATAGTTTAGAAAACTAAAATGAGCTAAGACATGCTGAGAACAATCATTTATTATTTATTTATTTTTTATAAATATTAGCCGAAAATCATAAGCATCAAATAGGTACATATTGAAAATCTTCAAAAAATAGCACTTCTACCAACAGTCACAATATGTTTTTAATATAAAATCATTTCATTTCACTCTTGACCTAACTCTTCACCCTTTTCCGTTGGCACTCCAGATCCCGAGTACCTACAACACCTTGACGAATTCGTAACCTCGAACCGTAAATGTATATACCACCGTCGCTTTACCGACTACCAGGTGTGTGTATATTTCATTTTCATCTGACAAAATACGAATTCAATTTCATTCTTGTTTTTCCATTTCAGATTTTGTTCAAACACCTTCCGTGTCCACGCATAGTACCTACACATCACAAGTACCTACGGTACGCGACACCAACTACAAACTACTTGGGAAATTCATTTGGAACTGGATTTTGAAAAAAAAGAGTGTGCTACAAAAACATGCCGAGAACAAGGACAAATACATGGGAGTAGAGGAGCTGTCGTGCACGCGACTTGCCCTACGTCAGTTTTAATAAAGTTCTAATAATTGAAATTGAGTGGCAGAGGAGTAGTGTGTTTTGTGTTGCTCATTCGAGGGTTCGCTCGATCAAGGATGCATTGTTTCCATTTGCATATTGTTTCCTTTTACAATTTCGATCGAATGCAACATGAAAAACAATAGTGTGCCGGAAAGAAAACATTCGTTTGTGATCTTTTGACTTGGACAGATGGAAAATAGTGAGCGGTATGATGTACCTTTTCGTTGGGAATGATGAAAACATCGATATGAAATACAATGACATTAAAGTGAATATGATCCTGATTTTTTTTTTAAAAAGCGTAATACTTCTATCATAAGGGTTACCGCAAAGGCTGGTTTGTGGCATGTTAACAGTAAATCTTACGCTGATTTTGAATTTTTTGAATTGATCAGTGTAAAAATGGCTAAAAAAAATCAACCTACAGTCAATAAATTAATCATTTATACTCTAAACAATTATTAGCGGGCATCATTAAGCACGCGACCAAAAGATAGTCACACGTTCAGAAAAACATGTTACCTACGATCCAGGCAACAAAGTCTCAAAACAAAGCGCCTCAATAATTGCTGCATGTGGGCCACAATTCGGCACTCCATTGAGTTTCTTTGATGTTCCCAATCTGAACGCCAATCAGTCATGTCGTATTCTTTTCCCGATAGCTATCAAAATATAGAAGAATTTTGACTCGAGACAATTTTCTATCGATTTGCCGTGATTCTTCTCTTTAGTAACTAGCCGAAACTGCGTGCCGCGCCAATGCATGAATAGCCCGGCTCCGAGTACATATATCGGCTTGGATGTGTCTTCTGCGAAAAGCTCACATGCAATCATGTTTTTCCGTCTTGTACTTATCTTTGAAATAGTTTTACCAATTGTCAGAAGGAGGATGTTTTCGTAAAGATTGCTTTATGTTTGTATTTATTTTGTATTGGTTTTACTTTGAACTTATTCAAACTGAAATGGGTGAACGGAAAAGAATGGAACTTGAACAAGCGAAAATAACATGAACAATGTTCAAATATGATATGAAGAGCTCAGAAAACTTAAAGATGTAGTGGGAACAAAGATTAAATAATTAGAAGCTAAATATATATCGATTCTTTGAAAATTTTTTTTTAAACATTTATTCTGTTTTTTTGCTGCCTATCCATCTTAAATGTAGGATTATTTCATGTCAAATTTTTCACATAAAACTGAAAATCACTCGAAATTTCATTCAATAATAATATTTCTATAAATAATAAAGATTAACAAAAACTTTTCTAGTTTAACCCACACTGGGCGCAAACTTTAGTTCATGAGAATGTAGAGTATAAATTTTCCAAAAATTTAAATTCATGCATTTTACATTCGTTACCATTGTGTAAAGAGTTTTTTCATTTTTTTTTTTTTTAGCCATTGACAACGAAAATTTCAACTTATGCAAAGTTTCACTATTCCAATTTATATGTTAAACATTCATTTGATTTACGTTTTATTGGTTTACATCTCGTTTTTGTGCAACCAATGAACGACGTTATTCAAAGTATTGGTGTTCAGTTCGGTTGCAAATTGTGTTACTTTATAATTCTATTTATGCCAGTTACAGGGCCTAGTTACCTCGAATTGAAAAGATAGCTAAAAAATTAATTTATTTTGCGGCAAATGCAATTTTTTTATAACTGAAAACACATGAAAGATTTGCTCTAGTTAAGACACAATCACGATCAAACTACAGCTGCTGAGAAAGACCAGATCTCTACAAGTGTTTCCAGCAAAAAACATCACCAAACTATCCACACCACAAAATCTATTCATCATTCCGTTCCTTTTCACTTGTTGTCTTCAAAGACTTTCGGAAAATCTACCAAAGGTCAAGTATTGAATGTATACCATGGAAATATCTTAAAATAAATCAAATATTAGATTTCTAGAATTTCCGATCGTGCAATTCGGCTCTGACATTTTGACAAGATTTCTCCCATATGTCTGCAAGATCTGTCGCGGCTACAGTCGCGACGGTGGTACCAGCGATTTTGACGCTTCTGGTACATGTCACACTTAAAGACATGGCAAACGAACTGCAGTATTACATTCCCATCGCAGTGTCTAGCGTGGAAAATCGAACGTTTGTTTTTCTTGGACTCTACTCCTTCCGTTCATTTAGTTCTAGCGAAAACAACTTGTGTGGTTAAGTTTATTTTGTTATATTATACTTTTTTTTCACTTGGGCTATTCAAGTCGGGGAAAATGTTCTGTCGGCAAGTCGTTTTTGTCTTTGGGTGGTAAGATCTCGTTTTAATTTGGATTTCTCCTTGTCATTTCAGTGATAAAAACGTCACGAATGGGCTTGGTCGGAACTTGCTGCAATCGGTTTTGTGGTGTAGAAAGGTGATCTGAAGCAGCTTATTTATTTATTTATTTATTAACTAATATTCAACAGATAAAATCCAATTACTGAACATAGAAAATATAAAATACAAATAATTCACAAAAGAAATAATGAAAAAATGAACAAAATAATAATGAGATGATAATGATACAATCTAAGAACAATAATAAACAAAATCAAAGTGAAAAAGTACAAATTCAAAATAAGAAAAATAGAGAAAAAAAAGAAAAGGAAAAGAAAAAAAAACTACATTGAATCAGTAGTAAGCAAAACATTATTTTTTAAAAAAGTTTTAAAGGCATATAATGTCGGCGGTAGAGGACCAAACCGTAAATCATTATGTTGCCTTAGTAATCGCAACAGCGGAGAATGAAAAAAGATATCAGTGCGCGCAAATGGCACACTAAACTCAAAAGTAGAGCGGGTACCATGCACTGCAACACGGACAGAAACGTGGCTGCTGATGTCGGAATCTACCAACCTATGGAACAATTTGAAGAGTAGGCACTCATCCAGGAAAAGTCTCCGTGATTCGAGAGAAGGAAGATGAAGGAACGACAGACGATCACAATAAGGACGGTAAGGAAGCTGAAATTTATAAAACAGGGTGCGAGTAAATCTACGTTGAACTGACTCCACCGCAGTATTCAAGTAGACAAAACGAGGACACCAAACTTGACAGCAATATTCAAGGATACTACGTACAAAGGAGAGGAAAAGGTGTACACAGGTGGAAATGTTAACGAAAGCTTTAGAGGATCTAATAATAAAACCGGATAATTTAGAGGCCCTGGCAGTAATGTAAGAAATATGCTTATCAAATTTGAGCTTAGGATCAAACATTACGCCAAGATCTCTAAAGTTATCAACGACATTAAGGGGATAGCCACAAACAGAGTAGGAGAACATCAAAGTTGAAATTTTCAAAGTGAATGACATTTTGTGACATTTCTCGATGTTCAAAGTGAGAGCATTGGAAGCGCACCAAGTCTGTAGGCTGTTGAGATCGTTTTGTAAAACCATACAGTCATCTTGTGACTCAATCACTCGAAACATCTTGAAATCATCGGCATACAAAAGACAAGAAGATTGGATTAAAGGAGGGAGATCGTTTATGAACAAAAGAAAGAGAAGAGGACCAAGGATAGACCCTTGCGGAACACCTGATGCAGGATAAAAAGGAATTGAAGAGGAGGAATTAACAGTTACAATACAGGTACGGTCGAGGATGTAAGAGTTAAACCAGGAAAGAAGAGGACCAGCAATGCCATCGTATTTTAACTTTTGAAGAAGGAGGTTATGGTTGACGGAGTCGAAGGCTTTGGAAAAGTCGGTATAAAGTACATCAATCTGCTTTTGATGGTCAAGAGCGGATGCGACCGTGTGTGTGAAGGAAAGAAGGTTGGTTAAGGTAGATTTACCTTTGACAAAACCATGCTGCTCATGCGCGAGAGTAGGCTGGATAAAGGAGTAGACTCGCTTGTAAACCACTTTTTCAAGGATCTTGCTAAAGCAAGGAAGAAGGGAAATAGGACGGTAGTTTGTGATGCAAGTACGATCACCGGCTTTATGTGTAGGAAATATGTTGGCAATTTTCCAGCGAGAAGGAAAAGAGCCAGAAGATATACTTAAGTTGAACAAGATAGAAAGAGGGACGCACAGAGACGATGAAAGAGATTTAGCCAGGATATTTGGAATACCGTCGGAACCACTACCGGTATTGGCATCGATATCGTTCAAAAGAAGTTCAATTTCAAGAGGGTTCGTTCGAAATGAGTGCAATTCAGGAGAGGATGTGGAGGGAAGATTTAAGGACTTAGAAGAGGATTGTTGTGAGAAAAAAGAGGAAAAGTAAGAAGCAAAAAGCTCACACACTTCTTGTGGAGTGGAGGCAGCTGTATCACCCAAGTGCATACCATTAGGGCTATATATAATATTTTGAAATCAATAGTGAAAAATATCCTTTTCCAATATCTGCAATCATTGAATGTCTCCGAAGTTACCAAAATGTAAATAGAGAGTTTATCCGTAGTACGGCAGTACTGTCAAGAGATGTACTTAAGATGAATTAAAATTAGTTTAATCTTATAACAGTGGAAATAAATTATTAATTTCATAACTGAAATTATATCCGATAAAGTAATAGACGCACAAATGCCACACATTTCAAAACATCTTCAATTCTCTTCCCCACTAGGACGAACCTATCAAAACATCGTCACATCCCTCTATAAACAAACGTATCTGATTTCTCGCAACGAACAAATACATCTCGAGTTTTCTTTCGATATTTCTGCGTAAATAGAGTACGTACATAGTAGGTCAGTTGATATCCTGCAAATGAAGGACAAACGACTGAGCTCTGTCCTAGTCATCATGCTGATGTCATTCAGGATGTATATTGTCCTCAATTATAGACCGAGTGCATTATTCAATATCCACTTATCTTTGTTTACTTGTAATTTTTGCAATACTTCGTGCAGAATGAAGTCCACTTTGTACACGAGGAGGACAACACTGTAGTGTTTTGAAAAGTGCCAATTGCAATGCGGCTGCACATGCAGCCGGCTATTTTCCTGGGGAATTGAGTTTTCAAGTAGGTTGACTGGGTTTGGTACTGTGCCGTTATTCTTATGCTTTTCGTATTCGGGGGTGATCACGAGGACCCAAAGGGAGAGTAGGCAATTGGATGAAATTGCAAAAGTTGAAGAATGTGAATTATGAATATTCGTTTTTAGGATAATTTAGGAATGTTTTTGTATTTTTTTTACATTGAAGTATTTGCGCAACGCTAAAAAACATTTAATCTGAGATTACTGAACCGATCCGCAGATGAGTTATTTCTTTTTCTTCATCAGAAAACACGTTCAAAAATTAATAATTATGATTTATCTAGAACAAAAGACATTTACGAGTCTGGTCTGAGTTAGGTCAGTATGCAAATAGCAGTAAGTATAGCGGAAACTTTTTCAGGAACAACTAGACACAGAAGATGTCTACTCCGAGATAGAGTAGCATTTGCCCTGAAATCAGAAAAATGCTTAGACCAAGGAAATTGAGCTATTTCATTAATATTTCAATTTAGATCAGAACGCCAGAGAAGGGTGAATTTGGGAAAACCATCTTTCTTCAAACTAGAGTCACAGAAACTTGTAAATCAACGCTTAAAAACAGTGTCCTCGTTATAATTGATGTGATTATCTTTTGTGAAGATGATAGAGTTTGGTTTCAAGACACCTATGAGATAGTATGCAAAGGCTGCTTTGTTGAAACTTAGCTGAATATGTCGGCTAGGGTTCCAGACTGGAACTTCCAGTGAAGTCAAGTCAAGTCAAACAAAAACAATGTCAAGTCAAATTCTGTGAAAGCTGATCTAGCTACGCTACATGCTAGCCTATCAGGCAATGTCTCGGAAGAATAACTATCGTCGATTAGAAAGCGCTAGAGTGCCCTCCTAAGCACCAATCGCTCTATCTTTTTTTCATTTTTGAGTTAACACCGGATTCGAAAACTAGATACTCTATTACCTACATCATTCTACAAAATATAAAAAACCTATCTTTTGCGGAAATATTTTGAAATCAATAGTGAAAAATATCCTTTTCCAATATCTGCAATCATTGAATGTCTCCGAAGTTACCAAAATGTAAATAGAGAGTTTATCCGTAGTACGGCAGTACTGTTTAGCCTGCTGCAAGGCGAACCTATTGAGTCCTATGGAGATCAATGAAGACAGATCAGTGATATAAAAACTGAATTATCCTTCTATGAACCTCCAGTGCTGAATGCTCAAAAATAAATGATCATTTATCTCTTTCCCCTTTATCTCGAATTTGAAAATTATCAGCTTTCGGTTTTTCTTCCAGTTTCCATGGTATTTTCACGCCGAAATAATTTCCTCGCAGTGGAGGTGTCACAACCTGAAACTTGACAACCATTTAGCAGCTGTGGAGATTCTCATGAGATCGGTGATATTAGACATTTCCCTGCGACGGAGTGCCCCCAGGATCAATATATGGTTTGTTTTATTTTTGGTATTATCAAATATTTTGCATTAAACCTTTTTTCAGATGCGGAGGCTATTCTATCCGCAACAAACAAATGAAAAGGCTCACCTGTGACTTGATGGTTGTATAACGTACACTTTTTTTAGCAAAATACCGGAGAGTTAAAGACAATTTGCCGAAATTCGTGAGTGAGCAATTATCGTCAAAGATCGATGCACTGAAAATTACTGATACAGCCTATTGCACAGCTGCTAAACTGGCGAAGAAACGACGATTGCTGAAGTTGGGACGAGTTCGTGGCTAGAACTTGATGGATATCACAAAACGTCTTTTACAAACTAGTTTGAAAAATGGGCATTTTTCAAGCGATACTAATACTGTTCTTTGGTAAACATATATCTTAAAATCTAGACATACAATTTGTGAAATGATTTGAAAAGAATATAATATGGATTTCGAATTGATTATGACATGTAAATCATAGTTTTTGTGAATTATAAAACGATAATACAAAGAAAGCGATTCCTACCAAAAGAGAAATGATTCCGATTTTCAGTACTGTCCTTCCAGTGAGGGTAGAGTCATATACTTAGGCATTAAACGATCTTTGAAGGGACGCACGTTTGGTCTCTTTGCGAAGTCCTCACGGCCATCTTGTAAAAAAGACGACCTTAATTTCGTTGGCATTGATTGCGAGCCCCATTTCGAGTAGAATGTTAACCGAAATCGATCATTTTTTACAGAAGAACCTCAACTCATACGAAATCGAAGTCCTTCTGTAGATCAATTAAACAGACACACAGAAATCTTTTATTCTGGATGCTACCTTCGACTGACAAGTGTTGAAAACTTCACACGATCTTGATGCTTTAGTGATGAAGAATATTTTCGCACACTCCCGACACACACTCTCCTGAGGATTTTTACGAGGAAAAGTGTTGATACCAGGATGAGAAGGGCTTCTTTGTTCACGAAAGTTGCATGGCCTCGGCGGCCCATGTAAAGGCCTCACGAAATGATCTCCCCATTTTTGACTAAGATATGCAATAACAGCGTTCTTATCCTGGTCGGTTCCCTAGCCTCACAGATTCCTCGCATGTCTTATGAGGCAATAAGATTTCTTATGAGATTTTATAAAAAAAAAACTCAGCACTTTCATTTAAAAATCAAACGAACTATGGAGAAAACTCCAAATCAAAAAATTAATAAAACAGATACAGAAAAAAGGAGTTCAGTGCTGAAACTGGCACCTCAAATAAAATGACTTTTGTGTTTTAGTGTGAAGAAAATGAGAACAAAGTATTATTTATTCTGTGAAAATGGGAAAATGGCATAGCGCCAATTGAACTACAAATCGGAGAGCCTTAAGTGTTTTATTCAATGCGAAACGTTACTATTGATACCTCTTTACGACAATCATCGACGACAGTTAGAGCTATGTCTATCAATTCGGCAACAAATGCATCAGCAGAGTCAAGGCCATCTTCAGCAGCCGTGACTAAAGCCAGACTAGTCTTAATTGAAAAGATAGCAACTACGCTAGCAAGCAAATGATGAAAATAATAACATGTTGTCTATTAATTCGTTATTTTCCCAACATACTAGAAATTTGTTTAATACCATTAAAGAAAATCTTGCAGAACAAGAAAACTAAATTTCGAAGCCAGCCATAGTTCACTTGTAGTGCAATTTATGAAAAGAATATACGTCAAGTCAATATTAAAACTATATTTTAAATACAAAGCACACGCTAATATCTTCATATGCACACATGATCAATCAAATCTAAACAAACTACGATCCAAATAATTTCTCTGCTCAAAAACACAGTCTTGAAATAATTCTTTGTAAAAAATTATGCGACACTACAACTCTTCCGAATTAGCTTAATATTTGCCAAAAAACATTACACTACATCTTTCTAAAAAAAAAAAAAAATTTCTGCACTCGAAAACATCTCCTTGCAGTATTTTTTTAGTTCTCTACAGGAAGTAAACATAACGAACGAAAAAATATCCTGTCGGAAGCTGTTGACATGAATAAGTGCTCTACTCACAAGCTTTTGAGAATATATCCTTTTCTGACCCCAAACAGCTCCACTAAAAACAGATCCACGTTCGTAAGTGGAAAACACAGTTTCTTTCAAAGCAACTACTGAGAGTCTAAATATGTAGGTGTACATCAGGCAATCAGGTCGTCGCCGGCCAGGATGAAATGTGTGATGAAATTAGAAATGAGAGATGATATATATCAAGCATTGCCACTATGAAAATCCGGAATGGATCTTGAGGCCTTCCAAAGCTGACGGCAATTGATTTACAGTGAAATTATTTGAAACGATTCTAGAAAATAAATTCAAACCTCCAAACATGTAGATAATAGAGTTATCAATGGATATTAATCTTGCACTGACACCCCCTCAACAAATTATAGGATCACAGTTCAAAAGTAGCAAACTTTAAAGCAAGTGATCGAATAATAGTCCTTAACTGCCCTGACACGAAGCAAGGCTCAAACCCTCATAGTTTAAAGATAACATTTCTATCCGAACGGCACAACCCTTCCGGCCGGAGCCATTTGCACCCCGGAGATATTTCTACATATAATATGATTATAATAGACGTTGGAGCAATAAAAGTGGGCAAGTTTCGACTCCGAAACAGGACCAGCAGGGATTTAAATTTATTCATCATCATTGCATGCCGAAAGCACGTTTATGGGCGAACAGAAGAGAAAGGTTATTGCCATGTAATTTTTTTTTTCGTTGCTGAACAGGCGAAAGGGATACCATCGCGCACATACTCTATATAGAGTCATTACAGTCAGCCAGAGATGAGACCGCGATGAACACTGAGAGGGTTTTGATGTTTTATGTCAGAGCTCGCATTTACGCAAATATGTGCATAAAATTGCCTTTTGGGAAGGAGTAAGTACACGCAGAAAAAAATATATGAAAGGTTATTTTTTCATCTCTTCAAATGATTTGCATATGGCAGGAGGAAAAATAGCGTAATGTGACACATG
The DNA here is from genome assembly GCA_963978885.1 of Nemotelus pantherinus. NCBI lineage: Eukaryota > Metazoa > Arthropoda > Insecta > Diptera > Stratiomyidae > Nemotelus > Nemotelus pantherinus. The sequence continues at coordinate 237,612,208 of OZ022263.1, forward strand.
AATATATTAAGAGCACCTGTTATTTTTTATCTGAATATGAATATGGTTGGTGGTGATGTAAATTTTACTTTTATTTTGGGTTGAATAACAGCTATTTATCAAGTGAAGAAGATTTGATGTTAATAATGTTGGTCAACCGGAAGAATGGATGGAAGCAGGTCGAATAGTCACACACGACTACATATAATAAAGCGGAAATTCGGCAGGTAAATTATGACAAATATTAAACCGATCTAAGTAAAAGAGGCATCCCAGATACGGAGATCGAACGAAACGAACTTGCGGAAATGAAGCAAGGTAAAAAAAGCTCGAGAGCACAGAATATAAATATAGCATCAATAATCATACATATTCTGCAAAATAAAATATCAATCAATTGATATCGGTGAATAATTGTCCGATTTAATTGATTTTCAACATTCTTTCATATCAACATATGTAAATATGTAAAATATCGAGAAATAAGCGTATATATAACACGCTTATTTATCGATATTTTTACATAAACAATATTCTTGCTTTATTCCGTAGACAGATAAACACAGAATGTTATCATTAGCTTGGAAAACTCCAGAGTCATAAAGGACTTTATGGCCTAATTGATGATTCCGGGTAATTCTGAAATTTTAAAGGTATACCGAACCAGTTGGTCGGCAGCGCAGTCCTGATTCCTATGAATAATGCTCATTACAGTGGAATTATTACTCATTATAGTATTACCTTAGATTCCTCTAAGATTATAGTATTACCTCAAATTTGAATTAAGCTCATTTATAGAATCATTATGCAAAACTAAACATAAATGCAATCGAACGCAGCACTACGTAAACTATGCAAACACAGTAAACGTGCACCCACGATAAAACACCCATCGAATAAAAATTAAGGGATTAAGAACATTCAAAACGTGAAATCAGTACTTAAAGCACCAGATGTCTCATAAAAACAACAGCTCGAATTTCACAAAAATCACAAAACTGTCAAACAATCGTCCCTCTATCGTATTTGCTGCAAAGTCGCATCAAAGTAAAATCACTTTCCCTGCTTTATCTACCACGCACACCTACATTCGAAAATACATATCTTGTGATATTCGATTTCACAAAGGAGATCATCGGCGTAAAGTGCATTTCGATTTAAATCAAAATGGATCTAATTTGCAGGAAGCAAATCAAATAGAGCGTAAGCCAGAGTCATCCGCTTCATATTTGGCGACTCCGGCTGCTGACACTGCTACCGCTGCCACTTCATTGCGAATTACTTACGGAACAGTGGATATCATAAGGTCCTTAACGCTACTATACTACTACCTACTATAACTACGCAACCAAGGAGGATTATGGTACGGCTCGAGGGTATGGTGTTAGTTCCCTGCTGTTTAAGCCCTCATCATCGAGATTTGATTGACTCATCCCTTTGTCTACACGACAATACCACCGCCACGCATCACAGGCTCGGCTCCTTGCCGACATTAACATTAACAAACGTTCGAAATTCACTGATCTCCTTTAGTCTGTTTACATATGTCATGAATTTTGTTCGATATTTTTTTTTTATAGAAATTTGCAGTGGAGATTGTAATGCTGCATTGTTCGCGCTAAGGATATTCGATATGATTTTTAGGGAGTTTGAGATTATAAAAAATAAATGTATAGGCATGTTAATAATTTTATTGTGAAATCAAGCGGGCAGGAAATGAAGGTATAGCATTTTTACGATACTCAGTAAAAGAGTAATTTTGTCACTAATTCAAATTTATACATAAAACACAGATCAAAAAAATTATTTTTTTTGTTGCCCTGGATGTCTCTGCGGATTTCTATAATTTTCTATAATTTACGAATATATTCATGAAAGTACTGAATTGGCTCTGGTTTTTATGATAATGATGTATTCATAATATTAAAAATATTAAACCAGTTACGTCGGCTCCTCGGACGACGAGTTATTAATAAGCGTTTGGTTTCTGGTTAAAACTCGTTTTCGTTTCTGGTCAAAATTCGTTTTTTTCGCGCATACGTACATTACGTGATTGTGCCAGTGACCTAGCACTTCGTGAACCCGCCAAAAATGCATTTATTTAAAAGATTAGATGACGCACGACGCACATTTGGGTAAGTGTAAGTTTTAATACTTTGTTTTATTTATTGAATTTTGATTTGAATACTATTTTTTTTGTCCGTAGAAATATGAGTTCATCGCGAAGTAAATGCAAATATAGCCCTGATGTATTTTGCTACATTTGTGGTATTAATAAAACAACAAAACAGACACGAAATATATATTACACTGCTTATTTCGGAGTACGTATTGAAAAGCAAGATAAACCATGGGTGCCGCATAAAGTTTGTAAATCGTGTGTTGAATCTTTACGTTTGTGTAAGAAAGGCGAGGTATCCCTATGGTTTGGATGGAGCACAAAAATCATTTCAATGATTGTTATTTTTGTGTAATCGAAATAAAACATGGAGATATCTAGCTTTGCGGACTACAAAATGTCCTATCTTGCTCAATTAAGATCTTCCTCCATCCCCATCTATGCCTCAAAAGTAAATAGTTTGTATGCTCTCAGAATCTATGGTGATACCAAACTCACAGCATTCAATCCAATCTACTAGTGGAAGTGAATATGAAGGTGAAACATGAGCTCAGTGAGCTCATGTTTCACCAAATGAGCTCAGTGATTTAATACGAGACTTAAATTTATCAAAACACGCATCAGAACTTCTTGCTTCAAGATAAAAAGAAAAGAATTTACTAGAGCCAAATGTAACAATTACAGCAACAGAACAAGAGAAAGTGCAATTTTACCTTTTTTCGGTGAAAATGAAGAACTTGTCTACTGTAATAATATTGCTCAGTTACTTGTAGGCATGGGATTAAAACAATACAAATCTACTGATTGGCGACTCTTCAATGATAGCTGCAAAAAGAGTTTAAAATGTGTTCTATTGCACAATGGAATCAGTTTGCATCGATCCCAATTGCCCATTCAACAAAACTCAAAGAAAATTATTAGAATATTAGATTGGTTCTACAAAAATTACGACGAACATCATTGCCGGTTTGTGTTGACTTGAAAATGGTAAACTTTTTACTTAGTCAGCAAAGTGGATACACGAAATACCCCTGTTTTATTTGTATGTGAGACAGTCGAACAAAACAAATTCAGTGGGAACAAGATGTGTGGCCTTTGAGAGAATTCTTAATTGTTGGTAATGAGCCTTTGTTAAGTACAGAAAAAATCATACTTCCCCCCACTCCATATCAAGTTAGCTAGGATGAAACAGTTCGTCAATGCGCTGGACAAGAACGGAGTATGTTTAAATACATTTGTCAAACATTTGCTAAGTTAAGTATGGAGAAATTGAAAGCTGGAATATTCGATGGCCCTCAAATTCGGACATTAATAAAAGACACAAACTTCATAAAAGTTATGACTAATTTTGAAAGTGAAGCTTGGAGGAGTTTTGTGTTGGTTGTAGAAAAAATTTGGGTAACTATAAAGCACTAAATTATAGAGAAATTGTGCAAAAGATGTTGGAGAGCTGCAAGATTTTAGGAGCAAATATGAGCATAAAGCTACACTTTCTTATGGATAGATTTCCGGATAACCTGGGAAATTACAGTGAGGAGCAGGGAGAACGCTTCCACCAAGACCTCAATTACTTTGGAAATGTATCAGGGTAGGTGGGATCGTCACATGATGGCAGACTACTGCTGGTCATACCAGAGAGATTGTCCGAAAAAAAATACAAAAAAAAATCTTATAAAAGGTGTTTCTCGGAAGTATAACATTATTTTTGCTAATTTTTTTATCTTTTTTTCTGTGTAAATTAACAGAATACTAAAACAAAACATAAAGTAATATTATTCAATAAAAAAATTGATTTTATGGAATGTATTTGTTTTATTTTCTCATTTTTTTCTCCTGTTTATATTGCAATAAGAAAATGAGGATTTAAAAAAACCAAAGCCAATATGTCAAAAGCATTCATAGTTTCATAAATTGTTGGTGTAAATCTACTCCAAATTATTATTATATCAAGGGCAACAAAACCACTGCTGACCAGTGTAATATAGAATAAATTGAGTGTAAAACACATTCTAAAAAAGATATGAATAAACTTGAAAAAAAAACTTTTGTATCGTCAAACAAACGCAACGAATTGAAAGTTATATTGATTCTATTAATTTCATTCTAATTTTATCCTCAGGTATATGAATGCCTATCCGAGACTTCTTCATTATTCCCGGGGCGGTTTAAAGTTTTTCCGAGAATCCCCAGGCCAGGACGAAGAGACAACATTATAAAAACCCCCAACGAGTTGCGAATAACATCGTTAGATGTAAACAACGGAAACATTAGGACAAGCAATTGAAAAGCATAGACGAAAACTTAGTGAGTAATACAACTAGGCAAACTTGCAAGGTAGTCAACAGTTCAACACGTGGATATCAGCCCAAAACGACACACTGTATAGACAAACCGGCCATTTCATCACCGAATATAGCCAGTTTAAGAAGAGATGGGCTCGCTGTTTTAAAGAACTACTTAATCGTGCACCTGGCTCAACAATATCAGAGCCGAACCGAGTGGTGCAAATCCATCATATGCCCAGTCCACAAAAAAAAGGAGACAAACCACAAATTACAGAGGCATATCACTTCTTTGTATGTCCTATAAATATAAATGAAAATATTGGAAAATAAAATTAATGTCTACGCTGAGAACGTCATTGTACTCCAACAAGGATGGCTTTATGTTTGGACGATCGACGACTGATCAACTGTTTACGGTCAAACAAGTGATCGAGAAATGTTGAGAGTTTAAAATCGAATTTAAAATCGGCGAGAGGGGTTGTAGTGCTACGACTACGACAATGTCAATGCCAGCAACAGTAAGAAAAAGACTAATCACTAAAAAAAACAAAGATTAGTCCGTAGTGCTAACCAAAGACTACTCACTAAAAATTCTAACATGTAAAAGCTTGAGTAGCCTAGTGGGTAGAGCACTGGCTTCTTGCGTGTGGGGTCCCTGGTTCGAATCCAGGTTCGGACGAGGGTCCGCGCACCAAGCTTTGAGTTCACCTAGCTCTGATTAGGTACCTGATTTAAATCAGGGGTAAAGTGAGTCGTGGAACTAATCACTCCACACTCGTATCCACAATGATTAATAAAATTGTAATGAAGCTCTCTACCAGCTTCAACTCCTAGACCCGTACAAGGGTTGTCGTGGGATTGCTTTACTTTACTTTTAAAAAACGCTGAGCAGAATAATTTGCTGAATTTATTATTTTCATTAGTTAAAGTGATAACACAATAAAGCGCGAAATGTTCACGTAATAAATAGGTAGATGCTTTTCAGATGCTCTATAAAAAAAAAATGAGGACCCTACAAGAATATAAAACTTCACTACTACAAGACTTGATTCGAGCTGCAATATCGTAAAAATTTCTGAATTTTTGATAAAAAATCAGAAAAAATACCAAAAACATATTAAATCAATAACAAATGCAAATGAATTCCAAGATTAGATTGGACCATAGCGCCTACAATGAATTTTAAAGTGTCAATTTCGTCTAGCCAAGCAAATTTGTACGGGATTATGACGTATTTGATCAACAGAAAAGAAAGGCTAGGTACTTTTGGAGCTTCATTCAAAAACAATCTTCAGGTTGCTAAAACTATCACCGATTTCGAGCCAGCAATGGATTAAAGTGGATATTTTTAGACGAGAAAAAATGTACTAATGATTTTCAGCTCTATTTGCGTGGCTGTAAATGCACTTGCACTTCGAGCAACCCCACATTCATTTAGAGATTTTTAAATCTCTAAATGAAACTTAATTATGAATCATGAAACTTCATTATAAATTATTATCATAGCAATGATATCGTCAAGCTATGAATTATATGTAACATATATTTGTAATTTATATGTAACATTTTATGAGATATTATTGACGTCGAACGTGTGCAACGTACAAATGCAGGTAAAAGCTAATTCTGCACATTTCACCGATATCGACAACTTATGCCGATAGTTTCACCATTTTGCCTTCGCGCTTAAATTACTTTGATGAAAAACAACGATGCTTGGAAACAAATCAAATTGCAAATGCCGGCTGCGAGCCAGAATCCGAAAACCATTGAAACGAACTCAAGAAACATTTTGTTTTTGTTGCGAAAGTGCAGAAACTTTTTTTTCAAAAACTTCTTTAAAACCATTGCAAAATTAATTCTTACCTAAATATTCCCACCTCAACTCACTCCCCTATTGCGGAAAAAGTTTTCAACCGCACCACATTAAAGTTCTACGAATACGATAACGTCTCGAACAAGAAGCAAAAAAAGTGAAATTGAATTTGTCCGAAAATAAAGTACACAAAATATAACAAACAGAATTATCCATTAAAGCTGAACACCTAGCCACACACATTTTCACTCATATTACTGTTTTCCATCAGAAAAAGTTCCAGTTCTTCAACCACGCAGTCATATATTGGATTCACTCGCACTCCGACGAAACAGCAAGGCCTACATAAATTACCCGTACACCGAGCCACACCCATTGCATTGTTTCGCTTTATCTCATTCCATGGACCCCGTAGCCATTTTCCTATTCCCCAGGTTTTATCATTCTATTGACGGCGTCGCATATCCACAACCAGACAACAGACAAAACGGGTTCCAAAAATGGGTGGGGAGACCAAACAGTACCCCGCTAAAAAAAACTTACCTGATTACGTCCGGGAGGCGTTCCACTACTTTTGGGTGTGACTGTTTCATCGAGTTCACTGGAGATAAGGCCACTGTACAAGCAAGCATCAGTTCAGTTGATAATTCCACTGGATGCTGCGGTGATTTCTCCTCGGGAAGCTGCAAAGACGAATGAATTGAAGATGAATGAATTAGTGAGAGCCAAGTGGACTATTATAAAATTGAATGAATTTTTGCTAAAGAGATAAACGTCATGCGTAACAATGGAGGACGATGTTGAGGAGAAATTGATGCTTAGAATAGAAATTTGGTATTTCATTTTTTTTTTATAAAAATATTACGAATAGTTTTAATTAGCAGCAGAGTTTAATCGCCTTTTTTATTTGATTGAGACTATTGAAATATTGGAGATTGTTTTGTATATTTTGAAAGCTTACTTTTAGACACAAAACTGTTAATTGTTACGAAATGAAAATTTGTAAAAGTAAGTACATATATAATAAGCAAGCTATTTGTTTCGAAGTACAAAATTCTGGCTTCATTTATTGTTGTTTCGTTGGTTTTTTTCACAGTGGTTAGGTTTTCTTATAACTTACTGGACCAGCCAACGATGTCAATGACTTCTATTTTTTCTAATATTACAAGTCCAGAAAGTATATCTCAACTTTTTTGATCTTCTAATAATGATGGATGGTATCTTGTATGCATTTGTTGAATAATGATTTTACTTTTTCAATAAAATCACATAGTTGTTGTGTTGCGGAAGAAACCTTACAGCAGAATTAATAGTTAAAGATCTCTTCTTTTCAGGCATGATAATGCTAGAATACGCAGCTACACACCGAAATAGACAACTAAATAATAAAAGCTTGTCAATGGTGCACTATCAAAAATCACAATTGAACTAAGTCAAAATTCTGTTTCCGTAGAGTGACCGGAAAACTCTGGAAACTCTTTATATGAAGGCTATGGAAACCTTTTATTGTGGCTAAGTCACTGATTCAACAACGAAATTAAGATAGATGATGTAGCGATACTGGGTTAACGATTTTGAATAAGAGTATTAGAGTGTAATCTCTTCCCTTGGGAATGCTCGCGTACACTGCTGGGTGGAGTTCTCTCTCCCCTGCTGTGGAGCATCACCCTGAATACTCTCCCAATGAGGCTGGACAGTGCCGGCTGCAAAGTTATTACTTATGCGGACGACATAGCTGTAGCAGTGTAGGGAAAGTATTTATCTACGCTATCGGAGAGGCTAAATTACCCTCTTGACATACTTTCACGTTGTAGTCGTGAGTGCGGATTAAATGTGAGTACTAGCAAAACGGAGCTAGTGCTGTTTACAAGGAAGTACAAAGTTCCTTATTTTGAGTTACCCAATTTAAACGGGGGTTCCCATTGACCTGAGCCAGAGGATCAAGTACTTAGGGCTCATCCTCGACTCGAAGTTGCTATGGACCTACAATATAGCAGAAAGCGCGCGGAAGGCTTTCAACGCACTTTACTTCTGTGAAAGAGCCATAGGGGTAAATTGGAGATTACAGCCTCGTACTGTTGCTTGGCTTTATACAGCTGTGGTTGAACCAATTCTATTGTATGCGATGACGTTCTGGTGGCAGGCTGCACTTAAGGCTACTTGCAAGCGGCAGCTTGAAAAAGTGCGGAGAATGGCTGCACTACTGGTTACTGGAGCGCTTCGCTCCACACCTACTAAGGCACTTTTTGTGTTGCTTCAGTGGCTGCCAACCAATCTACTGATCTTACAGCAAGCTAATCTTGCTGCTATGAGACCGAATTGTATCTCAGTATGGAATAGAACAGAGTTGGGCCATGCGAGGATTTTGGCCGAAGGAGTTCCCGCTCCAGCGGGTGTTGACTAAATCGCTCCGCATTTCCTACTAGATTCGGAGCTCACAACATGCATTCCTGGTAGTGGTGAATGGTGTGGATGGTGCCAACCTCGAAAGTGGGCTTATCCAAGTGTACACTGATGGCTCAAAGCTAAACAATTGAGTCGGGAGTGGTATATACTTAGATGAGCTGAATATCAAGCTGTCCTTCTGTCTACCAGACTATCAGGTCATCGACTGGCTTCTCCGGAATCGAATATTCGCAGTCAATATTCGTATTTTCACAGATAGCCAAGCGGCTATTAAATCCCTTGCTGGTCCATGTACAGTGTCCATGATTGTTGCTGAATGCCGTGCATCTTTTAGGGAGATATCGATATATTCGGCTGTTCAATTGATTTGGGTACCTGGGTTTTGGTACCTTACTACCGGAGGTCTCTTGCTATTTATATTGATAGGTATATTGATGACATCGGTCAAATTAGCCATCAGGCAAAAATATCTTGAGGACGCTAGGAAGTCATTGGCAGATGAATCATCCTATGCGATAAAGGTAGTCCTGGGTATCCATGGACTCGAAGTACTCTGCGTTGCACTGTCGGCGTTCTTACGGGCCACCGTTTCATAGGGCAGCAAGCGCAACGATTGGGCGCAGGGTTCAAAGATTTCTGTCGGAGTTGTGGCTCTGAGGACGAGGACGAATCTACCCTCCATCTCATATGCCAGTGCCCGGCTTTGGCAAGGAGAAGGGTGGCGGCACTTGGTGCGCCCTTTCTCTTAAATCTGACCGAACTATACCTGGTCAATTTAAAGGGGATAGTGCGGTTCGTCAAAGGAAACAGATGGTTTCCTGAGTTCAGTGAGTAGAAGAGAGTCACAAATTATTGTGGTATCCAACGCGCCTCTCTTGTGCCTATGTGTGTCAATCGGCGGGCCTCTGTAGATCGGCAGCCACTTCATGCTACTTAATTACCTTCTTTACGGCCCAGGATTCTTCAATAATGATGTCTTTGTTCTGGTAGGACTCAGTGAAGTATCCCTAAGGATGAATCAGTTACTGAGTACTTAGTTTATCGCACGCAGCAGTAGTACGAAAATCAAACAAAGCGAACAGCAAAGCAAACGCGAAAAGCAGTCTTAGGTTATTCTTCGAATGACAAAGAGCTTACGAAACATCAAATTCTTCGAGAATTGAGTGAATCAAGAGAGCATTTGTGGTAGAAAACACAAAACCGTAAGCTGACATAGCCCAGAAAATTAAAATGAAAGTGTGGATCTAAGCAGTAATGAATCTAATGAATCACCAATTATGAACCACTTTTTGTTGAAACGCAGGGTTGCTGTCCCATTGCATCGGAGCAAATCGCTTTATTTCGGGTAGATTTAAATTCAATAGCTTATACTGGATGAATTTTTCTCACTAAATGACAGCAGATTAACTTAGAAAGGGTCAAAAGCAGGTTTCCTAATATGAGTCAGCCTATATTCCAAATATAAGGTAAATGCGATATTAGAAATAAGCCTGAGTATGATGAAAACATGACAACCTTATTTAAATTACCCAAAAAATAATAAATGCCGAGAAACACTCAATTCTTGATTTTCCTTTAATACTCCTGGGATTTAGAACACTTTTCTCCGTTTTTGTCGTCAGGGAGTCGTGAGTAACAAAGACTGCATTCAACGTCATTATAATCTTCATCACAGGGATTTTCCCAGCTCATGTCGTAGTCTTCAGTTTGTTATAACTAGTCTTCATCAGCGAAGAAGCTAACAGTTGGCAAGAAGCCAAGATAATGTGTCCGAATTCGTTTTCTCGGCTTGGTAACATAGTCTCCAAACACAACCAACACAACACGGAGTCAACTCACAACTAGACTTCGTGATCAAGCAAAAGTTGTGATCAACAGTTATACAGGAGAGCAAAGTAAAGACAAGATAATTTGGATACTGCTGTCCACACTAATCATCTGTGCCTTGGAGAAACTTAGGACCATCTTCGGTTTCATCCATTGATTGTCCTGTCGTTTCTGCATCCTTTTTCTTTGCTATTTGGACATTGGAACCTTAAACAGTTTCTTCTTTTTTTTTTAACTTCAAAGGAGGTGGGTCTGGTTAAAATTGAGAAGTTACAGGTACAATTAAACTTGTACTTTCAGAGGAAGTACTGCAAGTTGGTGATAAAACCTCAGAACATTCAATTATTAATAGTTGTACTTATGTCGATGAGTTTTCTCTTTCGCCTGCAGAGCATAATTTCTGCCCGTTCCTCAATTCTATAATGCGTAGTCTTGTAACGTCTTGTTGTAAGGAATGGTCTATCGATCAAGATTTCTTATTGAAATCGGCTAAAAGTGACTAAGAATGGGAAAGAGTTGTCAAGTCTACTCCATATAGAACATTAAAATTATTGAATCAAAGTGTTCCTTTGAAAACAGTATTTTTATTCGTCTCAACTACCTAAAGTTGACTGCTTCTTTTTCAGATTGGGCACTAATTTATATTTTTTTCTACTAAGTTACGAAGTAAATTCAATTTTCTCTCTATGTGTACTCAGCCACGTAAAACTAAGATAATAAACAAAACAAAATGCCCCGCATACGAAAGCCTAAAAATAATGTAAAATCATAGTCATATATATTAGCGCCCAATGTGGTATTGGGCCCTAACATGGATATTATTTAATAGCAAATAACCACGTATTAATTCAGATTTGGAACATTATTTGATGTTGAATTTAATGGTTTAAGTTATATTCAAAATATTTTCAGCATGTTTACGATATTTGGCACATCGATTACTTGGCACATTTTCATAAACAAAATAAACACTTTTCTATTTTCGATATTTTTTTATTAATGTTTTTCAGCCCATCTGAACAAAAAGGGCGGCAAGTCAGTATGTTCAAAGTATGTACCCATTCAAATCATGAATTTTGTGATGAAAAGTAAGCCAGCCTGCAAATTCTGTAAGTCTTCATATGAAATTCAAAGGATTCGTAGCCTAAAAGACTTAAAAAATTCTCAGGATTCAAATTTTTCCTCAGAAAAAATACATTCATTCACTTTCATAATGGCGATAGTCAATAAGCCGCAGAAGTGTTTTTTTTTCCTTGCTCTGACTATGCACTGATTTGCATCTAGGGATAAAACGATCATGAAGTCAAGGATTTGTTGCATTTCTAGGAAACAAACTGTTGTTTTCTTAATATTCAAAAATTGATAAATCGAGCCTTGAATGCAAGATAATTGATAATGCAAGATTATTTTTAACAAAGAATTAATGAGCGAACTATATTGATTCGTCGCACCAATTCTTTAATTCATTCCTTCAATTCGATTCTTTTCTTTACGGAGTTGATGGTCAACAATTCGTTAGACATTCGGCGCAGGGCTATGAATTATATACCCGGCGCGAGTATTATCAGCCACAAAAATCAATACAATGTCAAATTTAGTCGATAGCCAAAGATTATAGATACCCCTAATAAACTTCAGCAACACCTCCTAAATTAATCTAGAAGCAAAATGTATTTGAAACGTGATTTGATTCATGAATATTTTTTTGAATTTATATACATATTTGAATTCATTCACACATGTTCTTCTTTTGTTTATTCATCATCTCACCACGAAAAAATTAAACTACAAATACGCAATGTTGATGTTAATTGATAACTGACAGATCTAGTCTAAGCTCCATCATTTTGGTTCATTAAATCAAAAAGAGCCCAGTTCCACCGATTAATGCCTCTGCCACGTGCGGTGCTGCAGCAGTTAGTCGTTTGCGCTCCGAAATAAACAGCTCATAGAATTTTGTTTGTCTATTAAATGAGTTCGAATTCGTGCCACTGAATGAATGATTGACACATTGTTTATGATTCTGGCGGAATCAGATAATTGATTTACCGACAGAAAGTCGCGACTGTGATTGTTAGAGGACCATTGTGCGCTCTTCAGTGAATGCACTTTGAAAATGGATTGTAATTTAGGTTTGGATTTGAATGTGAGCGGATGAAATAGATGCATGCGCAAGTGCACCAGATGATCTTCGATCGAAGGTATTTTACGGAATGAGTTAGGGAAACAAATGGATGTCTCAAACTGAAAAAAAAATTCATTGACATCGTCGTTAGTGCTATAACCGAAGTCCGATCCTGACCTTTCCTAACAAGTCTCTTCACTGAACTAGATCGAAGGCCGGTGTCATCCAGTTTTGCGCTTCTAAGCTTCTCGTTCACATCATCTTTCCCGCGCAAGCGGGCAGATTGATTCTTCAGATATGTTAATTTTAATATGAAATTTAAGTTTAAGCTAGAAATTGTAATCATGATATGTTTAACTGGCATGAATGTTTATATTTGCCCAAATAAAATAATATCCATTTCTTTGCAAAACTCCTAACCGTTTGTCGATTTTTTATACGTTTGTCGAATGAAATAATCAATAAAACCATAATCACACATTATCCTACAAATTTTAATGCTTTCACTATATATTCGCACTTACCTGTAAGCTTTGAAGAAGTGCATCAAATAGTATCGTAATAGAGTTCCCTAGAACAGCATGACGAGCTATTTGCGGACAAAGCGAACATCCATTTCTATATAATTGCACAGCGATTACAACAGCCCTGAAACCAGAAATAAAAATAAAAACATACGCAATACCGCAAACAATCTATCGTATAAGCTCCTTTACCTTTTACTTGTTTCAGAATTCGGTTCCATACTACTCGATATTACACTTCCTATCGTGCTCAGACCATTCATTAGCCAAAAACATTGGAAATCACAAATTTGCGCTTTTGCCATAAGTCTAAGTAGCTGGCCGAGAGGACGTTCCAGACCTTGTGCCCCTCCACCTTTAGACACAAGATTCAAATACTTAGGCACTTGACTTTCACGTTTCATATGCAACGGAACTGGTAGCAGTTCTTTTAGATACTCTTCAGTCCTGAAATTGAACAAATACAAACTTACAAAGAAAGTTCATATAAACAATCGCAACTTACTTCTGCGCCATTCGTAGCTTCAATTTCTTAATTTTCTTCTTGAACGCTTTGTTATGCTCCCGACTGACATCAGATACAGTCGAAGATAGATCACCGCCGTCATTTCGTTCCTCACTTTCTGCACGTCCATTTTCATCAACATTTCTATTTGGAATTGTCAACTCCAGAGCACGTTGTCTGATATGTTCGATATTCTCCTCGTGCCGTTTCGCAGACTCTTTTTGCTTTTGCAGTATTTTTCGCTGCAGTTCTTCGGCAGTCTGTTGCTGCTGGACCTGCAGTGCGAGAAGCCTTTCTTCTCTGTCGCGAGCCTTCTCCCGAGCAATGGCCTGTCGTTGCTTCTCGCGTTGCTCTTGCATTTTACCGACCCTCTGTTCCCGTTCCAGCCGAGTTTCATTCATCTTTTCAAGACGCCTCTGACGCGCTTTCTCCAACTCTTGACGGCGACGTTCAACAGCCGCTTCCTTGGCAGCTTTCTCTTCGGCTTTTTTCTGCCTTTCCTGCTCTAAGTCCTGCAATCGCCCTTCCTGCTCCTTGCAAGACTCAATAAAGTCGAGGCGCTTGTTCTGGGCCTCGAGATTCTTGATGAACGCGATTTCCTTTAGTTTCTCCTCCTCATCGTGCGCCTTTCGAACGATATCACGAATGTGTTGATTTCGGTTTTCCGCAGCACGTTGCAGACGTTCTTCCATCTTCAGTCGTTTTTCCTCGATCAGCTGCTGCTTGGCGGCTTTCACGTCTTCAACCCTCGCTAACAGTTGCTGTATTTTCAAGGCCTTTTCTTTTTGCAGGTGTTCGCGTTTTTCCTGAGCACGAGCTTGCTTCACTTGATACTTTTTCAGCGTCTCTTGGAGCGATCTTCTGCGTGACGGGCTCGACAGTTTCTGATGTAGCTCTTGCGCTCGTCCCGGATGCCTGCTCACATAAGCTTGCAGCGTTGCCAAGGTTTCTTCTCTTTCTCCTCCAGACATTTCAGAAAGCAGAGCCTGATACTTTTGCTCCAAAGTGAGATTTTCATCGCTCGGGAAACGAAAGAAATCGTCCGTTTCCGCCAACGACAAATTCAAATTCTCCTCCAATTCTATGTTCACTTCGCAATCTGTTTCGTCTGTCTCGGTATCAACATCGATTTCCGTGCTCTCCAGTTCCCGAATCTGACGTTCCAGATTCTCCTGTTCTTCGAGCAATTTTTTCTGATCTTCGTCGCTTTCAGTATCATCACGTTCTTCGCATTCATCACAGCTCGATAGACCAGTGTCCCGTAAGCCATTCATTATATTCGGTAGAGTGTCGTATAATTCGTCAATGGCCTTCGAGAATTCACGGTTCGTTTGTATTTTGATGTCAATCTTATTTAGTTCCGACTCTTCAACACAATTCTCGAGATCTGTGGAAATTTGAGGGCTATTACTTTCTTTGCTTTTATTTGTTGGATTGTTCTTCTCATTTCGCAAATAGTCACGATTTAGCGAGCTTTTAAGATCAGTCACGTCTGATTTTTGTCGCTTTATAACATGTTGGCGTGCTGCCGCAGGTTTGGCAGCATCAGATGATTCCTTAGCCGATTTAGCGGATGTTTGTAGCTTTCCTAAAAGTTTAGGAGGATTTGAGTTTACTTTCGCCTTTGCGTTTTTTATCTCAGGCTTCGAGACTTTTGATTTTTCCGTTTTGGCTACATCCGTCTTGTTTTTCCCATCTTTCTCGATTACTCCATTTTTGTCTTTGATTCCTGCGATTTTTCCATTTTCGTCTTTCTCTTTTCCGTTCATCAGGGAAAGTGTTGGCAAGCTTGCATAGCCAGTCGGCTGATTAAATCGATTAGCCCAATGCAAACTCGATCGCCTACGAGTTCTAACTGTCAACCAACCATCATTATTCGCCGCTGCATCAGCCGAAACTTGTTTCGGCTCAGACCTTCGGCCAAACTCACCAGCTGCTCTTTCACTTTTACTGCCATCGTTTAGGCTCGATTTCGAGCTTCCGATTTTCTCACTGCTTGCTTTCAACGTAGAGCTTGAGCTGCCCACATCTTCTTTCGAAAAGCGACTGAAATTTGGACCGTTCCTATTCGTTTTCTCGTTTATATCAATCATAGTTTTCGAACGAGCAGAAAGACGGTTTGCGACATTTGATGGACCCCATTTTTCCGACTTTACTAAATTCGAAGAGTTGCGAGCTAAGACCTGACTACGAGTTGGGTTTTTATCGATGCGATTTGCAGCAGAAGTTGGGAATGTTTTCGGCGAAACTCGCTTCGCTGAAGATCCACCGGGCGGCAAACCATTCGTTGTAGTTTTCTGGATTGCAGGCAGTTGGGCCCTTGAAGATGACTTAGTGAGTACTTTTGGAATAGGAACAGTTTTGCTTGGGGTAACAGCAATTGCCGGACGGTTTAGAATACTGGAATATTTCATTGGACTGTTTTGAGGCTTTTTCAGTTCAGGAGTCTTAAGTAATGGAATCGGATCTAGCTTCTGTGACACCGCTTGTTGTTCAGGAGAAGAATCTGATTTTGTGACCTGGTTTAGTATCGGTTTTGTTTCACCTATATGATCGCCTTTTTGAGTTTCTTTTTCGAGATATGCATTCTCCATTTCATCGAGCTTTTTGATAGTCAATTCTACTGCTGTTGGTACTTTGATTTCATCGAGGATTGGTAAGTTCTCTGCACACTCACCTTCAGTTGCCTTTAGAGCGAGCTCTGCACACCTCATTTTCTCGCGTATTTCAGCTAGTGTCAAGTTCTCGTCTTCTAAATCGGTCTGAGCGTACTTATCGCATTTTGCGAAGTGAATTTCGACATTTGACTCGTTCATTCTGTCTGCTTGAGATTCCATTGTTGAATCTGTTTTAATCTCTACAATGTCTTTTGACTGCAGTTCAACCCTGTCATTCCAGCTCAATTTATTTACATCCATATCTTTTGGTAGATCCTTTTCTGATTGATTTTCTAGTGATGTGGGTGTTTGCGGCTGATTCGGACCATGTTCTGTTGGTTTCGTATCGGAGAGACGTCTCGCTTCTTTGGAAAAGAGATCGCGCACTTTTAATCGTCCGGATTTCGTACCAAGATGATAGTCCAATCCGCTTTTGAGACTTTTTCTGGGTGAAGTTTTCCTTTCGTCAATCGTTGAGCATGGACTACTCTTGCCCGAAAAACTCGGGCTTGATTTTCCCGAGATCGTCGGGCTCGACAAGCTTCGTGTTCGAATGCGAGGCGTCGGATTGGTTTTCCTTACTTCCCAGGCTAACGATTGTGGCCGTTGTGGCAACGGCGTTGCTTCATAGTCCCACGATACTCGAAACCATTCTGCTAAAGCTTTAAAATCACGGATATAGTTTTCAAGGACTAAGATCGCTTCCTGACAGGATGACATATTCTCATAGCACTCGACAGTTTGATAGATTTCGTCGACTGCACGTTGTAAGTTGCCAAAAAGAAGGGCCCAGTATCGAGCTTGTAGTTCTGATTTTTTGTCACGTCCTGTCGATGCACTTCGAACTCGAACCCCCGAAGAGGATTTTGCATTTTGTTGTGCTTGTTTTTTGATTGCTGGAATGTTTGGTAGGAGTTTTGGAATAGAAGGCGGTTTCTTTGCTGCAAGTGGTTCTGAAATGAGAACAGGATATAGTTTGTTACAAAAGCAAATATGCGAATATTGCAAAAGCATTTGAGACGACAGCAGATTGTCATAGGCTAGCACAATATTAGGCACACAAAAGTACAATTATATATTTCGGGAGAGCAAATTCTTTTCAATATTTATTCTAAAATTTTATGCAAAACGAACTAACAAGCTAAGTTCCAAATAAACGCTACGAAATGAAACTATGAATATTTACTTTGTATCGAATCTTCAGATACAACGAATTGATAAACCATCAAATTTTTCGCATCTCGTCCTTCTTGTTCTAGCACCTTTTTCATCTCCATTCCTGGCTTGACATCTGAAATGACAAACGAAACACGATCCGATTAGACAGCCCCAACAGCCGAAATGCAGCCGAATCGATTTTCCTGCAACACATCTAACTTCGCACTATCGAAATTCCATTGATTTCCTTACCAATGTTTTTATTCAATGACTCACAAACGAATGCAAATCAGTCGGACTGATCTAAATTGCCTTGTTTTGCACCAGGTGGGTGCAGTGCGAGGGCGCATCGGCCAAAACAGCTCACTTCGACTTCATGTTTTCATGCAATTATCGTGAGTAAACTTACCAGGTGTTGTGGACAGTTTTCGGAGGGACGACCGGAATGGCTAGAGAAGTGAGCAAATTAGAAGAGAATTATTCAGTTTCCAATTAGATCAACATGCGAAAATTTGACACTGCGGACAAATTGTTTTCCTGCTACTTTGCTTTTTTGTTGTATTGCAGCTGTGCGGATTGACGGGATTGACAGTATGGTATTTTGTTTGAGTGACGTTTTAGCATTTGGTGAATATTGATAGAAATGAAATAGATGGTTGTATGGATGCATTGTGGTGGAATCGTTATTGGCGGGAGTATTTAAAGTCTCTATCGCTTGCAGCATTTTTTGAATCTAAATAAATTTTGAACAGAAATACCACTTCTCTGGATGCGTGTCAAGGAGGCATAGCTTCAATGCAACGAATTGCAATAAAATTGATTACGAGATTAAGTGGACCAAGCCGGGAAAAATTGCCACCAGAGGACAAATAGAAGGAAGCAGAGGTAAGAAAGAATCTGTAGAATGAAAACCAAAACACATGAGAAGACATCAGTCAGTAACTAACGTCTATGGGAAGCACGTCATTAGGTCTGTTCGCCTACCTGAATCTATTAGGCATGTTTTTTTGCTCCCTCTATCTATAACAGAACAATGCAGACGCATTGGGAATAACAACAACTCCCCCTCTCCATAACGGGAGCAAAAAAAAAACTTGCCTATTTTATAAGTCATTGTACTATTGCTGCAAACCAAATTTTGCCACAATTAAGAGCTGCAAAAATCTATTAGGTCTGTTTCCGTACTTTCAGCAAAATGCAGCAGTAACAGAATTTTACAGCTTGATTATTTTTGTGGTGGGGGAACATTTGGAAAAGTACAGAAACGCGCTGCTGCAACTTGCTGCAAGTAAGAAGAAGACACTAAAAGTGACAGCTGTGTTGATTTGAATTTCGAAAAACGTTCTTGCGGACCTTAAATCAGCCTTATCTTTGTAGTATGTATATTGTAGTATGCAAAATAAAAAAAACAATTGTGAGAAACATTGGTGTCATGATCACAGCCCACACACCAGATGAAGCCATCATATGCATTGGAAACACCTTGTGAACATATCCTTTTCCATCTACAAGATTATCATATTTTGCTCGTGCGCAATTATGAGTTCCATTAATAGATATAAAAGGCTCTATTAATGGAGCCCATATCAATATTGATCCGCCTGCGAAACAAAATTTATAATTCATCTATATTATTATGCCTGCAAAATAAAAGAACAGCATATTCCCGCCAACAATACATTTCATTTTCAGTTGCAATGACTAACAAGTTCAAAGTACAAATCAGTTTTGTCCTTATTAAAACCTAGCCTCCACCGAAGTCGATCATATACAAATAAGTGCACACCATGCACTAAATATCCACCATTGGATATTTTGTAATAGCAATAAAAACGTTGTGCGAGAAATATATTCCGTGTTCATTGGAATATTGCACAGAAAAGATTTTTCTTCGCGCGCTCATTTGAATATATATACATTTCAAAGCCTCGCGCCAAGCCCATCGTAGTCGATTTGACAAGCTGCAGCAAAATGCCTCAGCTCAGTTCGGCTGTAATTTTCTTCAACTTGCTGAAAGAGGGGAAGCGATGACGTCAACAAGATTTTATTTGCAGCAAAAGTACGGAAACGACTTGCTGCGAATCTATTATAATATATTATAATAGATTCAAGTACGGAAACAGACCTATTGTTGCTGCAGTACGCGAACAGCCATTGATTTCTTTGATGTACTAAATACGAGCAGCTTTTCGTACTTACGCACATATATCACAAACAATGTTTTGAAACACATTGCGTGTTAACTTCACATGCAAAACCTCCAAATTCACCTTACACCCAATCAAGCACAATCCTCATATTCGGAACATATTCCGATGACATCGAATTGTGCTAGATCTAGCTGACTCTGTTCCGAAGTTCCGAATAATTCACTTTCTGAACATTCCGTCACACGCAGTCCTCAAAGAAATTCTCATGATGTCATTAAAGTTTTAAGTTTGGTCGTCCACTACAACGGGAAATTTTTCATTTCTAGTTTTTCTTCAGTTCGAAACGTTTGCGGAGCTAACATCAAATAAATTTTCACGTGAAAACAGTCGGAAACGGCTTTAAAAAGTGATTTGTAAGTCGTCAGTAGTCGCGCAAAGTGGAATGAACGTCGACGGAGTGGTGTGAGTGCAACGTCGCCGTGTTATTACATCGCGCGAGCTGACAATCGTTGGGCTGTGTGAGTTTGTCCAAAGACGACGGAGCTCTACCGCAGCAGTAGCAAGCAGGGTGAACGAAGTGCGAATTTTGCGACGTCGAGGAACACGACACGGGACGGATCTATCGCGATTCGTATTCGCATGAAATTCACAGTCCGCAATCGGTCGATTCAGTCATCGTGCGGCTGCCTTGTTAAATCGAAAAGGCTGCTGTCGCCTTGCGAACGGAAGTGATTAGTTTCAGAGTGTATTGTCATCGGAACTCGACGATACCATCGCACCGAAGTTGAATCCTCGCGAACAGTACTCGTAAAGTTGACACGCGAATATGGCAAATACCAGCAGTAGCGATGATGTGGAAGTCTTGAGGTCGGAAATTGAGCGCCTGACCCGTGAGCTGGATCAGGCCAGCAGTGAAAAGATCCAATCGGCTCAGTACGGGCTCGTCCTGCTCGAGGAGAAAGGCAGCCTGCAGCATAAGTGCGAAGACCTAGAAGCACTCTATGACAACACCAAACACGAGCTGGAGATCACGCAAGAGGTAAGAAAAGGGGCAGGTGTACAATGTAATCTTTGCGGGTGACTAAAATGATATCATTAGACCATCGAATGTTAAGTTATCGACGAAATAATATTCTCCCGCCGTAGGTCCCTTCTTCACTAGCCTACCAATGATCGCAGTCAATCAGCTGGTATCGAAAGTGTGGCAGTATGTCCGTGAGTAATTCGAGATAAACTTAGTTAAGTTCGCACCTTCGTCTCCAAAAGGAAGTATCCTTGGCGCGATTGCAGTTGAAGCCCATATTTATCGTTGCCGCGATTAAAGAGGGACTCTTTCCTGCCCTGTGATATCTTAAATTTCGCAAGCCGCCAAATGATAATTTTGTGTCCAATGCATTTCAATTTCATTCCACTATCTCAGCCATCAAATCAACTACGCTTTCAGTTGTTCCATTTCTCAATTTGTCGTTTTGTTCACTGTTCGGACACAGAAAAAAATCTGCAACGGTAACATTCTCTAATTGCAATGCATTGCAATTCGCGAAAACGAATTCGAAAGCAAGTGAAGATGGCCAGCGGTCTCGGCCCAGATGAAGTAGTGAATCTTCGACGGCGATACCGATACGATTCGAGCGGTTTGTCTATTCATGTGCGAATGCCGCTGCTATTGCGCGCGTGACTCATCGTCGAAGCTGCTTGTCTCCATCGAATTCTACTCGAAGCTCCATTTGCAGCCCGTTTGCTCCGCTACACACCAGCTGTTCGTAAATTCGCGCGCGGGTGAAAAGTCCAACGACGAAGTTGTTTTGGAAACTTATTTTCATAAAATTTTAGTAATTTCTATACCAGACTTGAATCTGCATAGATTAAGATAAATTGAAATGCGGTGCGCACCTCCGGCTGCTCCCCAAGGGGGTTATCGCTAGTCGTTTCGAACAGAATCGGCCGATATGGTTGTACGGTTTTTCGAAAGCATGAAAACAAATGGTCAGGTTGGTGTATTAAATGAGGTGTTTACTACGATTACTACTTTGCTGGAAATGATGACCTCTCTATAAAGAGAATATTCACGTAATTTATGATATGGTATGCGATCATTGATTTCTATCCTGTTTTTAAAAAAGTTTCCAATTGAAAATTTCGGAATTGACCCAAAAACATTCAAAATGTACCGAAATCCCCGTCTAATTGAAGCATCATGAGAAGTTTTGGAAAAACAGAATGTTGCTTTAAAGGCAGATTAATTTAATGTGAATAATTGTACGATCTGAATTTTGCACTTCAGGGTTACGGCCCAGATGTAGAAAAAACATTTTTGATTTTTGACACACACACACACACACATTAAAGGGACTTATTATAGTATAGAATTAAAATCCAAAAAATTAAAATTTTCATCTAGTGCCAGCAAAGTTCAGCGCGATGAAACCATAATCTCAACTAATTTTCCTATTTTTTATTCCTAACAAACATATTTCTTTTCATATTAATCGAGATGTTTTATTTTATTACAAGTCAATAATATTGAAGCAAGTATGTATAATTAATCAAGGACAAATTCGATGGAAAAAAATTATAACCTCGGTTTATATATGGTCGGGATTCGCTGATCGTTATCAATTTGTCTCAATTTTTTGAATACGAGAAACTGTTTTGGGAACTTTTCAAATATTCAGCTCACACAAAAAAAAATAACACCACTTTCTTGCAAACTTCCATCAAATGTGAAACTCACATGACAATTTTTTGTGAGAAACCAATGAATTTATAATCGCATAGCGAGTTTAAAGTAAGTCCCTTTTCAATCAATTTTATTTGCTGGGTCTTTCGCTGAACTTTTATTTTAAAATAAAATATGTTTATCAAAAACCAAAAAATATAATCTTCAACACGGGTGTGATTTTTAAAACTAAAAAATCTAGTCTTATATGTATAAACAAAACCCATCCAGTAAAAAGTGTAGCAACTGTGTTAACAACCCGAACTACCAAATACAGAGGCTGCCTGGTTTTTCAATCTCTAAAAGTAAAGACTTCCTCTGGGTCCTGGATATTGCATCTAGCAGACCAGCCTTCATGCCGGAGACTATTGTACCCTCACCTCTATTAACTCCTAGCATCAAATATTCTGACGCAATTAAACTAAACCTTAAGCCACCTTAAGGCAGCGCTAGCCACGAAATTCCTTTCATTCTAAATTTTACCTAAAGTCAAATTTTACTACGTTACTGTTTGGGGTCGCATTCGTTATCAAACATAATTTTATATTTTCATTTTTAATATTCTTTGAAACGTTACCTATCTCCATCTTTATCATCTTCATCGGGGTTTGGTCCGAGCGCCCTTCAACAATCTTTTCCACAGATCCCAATCCAATCAGGCACCCAAATAGTCAGGCGATTTCTCCCCCGCTGTCTTCTCCCGTAAAATCTGCCGCGAAGAGTTTTTAGAGCAGGTTCCTCATCGCGGATACGAGCTAGCTGCCTTACCCATCGGAGTCTACCGATCATTATCTTTGTAATTGTATCTACTTTTGAGGAGCTAGCGTACAACTTATGGTTGTGTCCCCTGAATCGTCGTTCTTCACATATGAAGTCTTCACTAAAAGGTCAGAGGGCCTTTTGCTAAGCACTGAAGTCGCGGATCCATACGTGAATGCTGACAAGACCATGGTATTGGACCGGAGAAACTTTTCGAGATTTGAAGAATCTTGGCAGATTGTAGTAGGCTTTGTTGGATTGGAGCAGCCGCCCGCGTGTTTCTTTCTCTATATTGTTATTGGCTGCTACTATTGACTCAAGGTAGCTGATGGATTGCACCAGTTCAAATGCATGCTCCACTACCTTGAAAGTTTGATTAACTCTAGATGTTCTTGCTGCAAATGATGGAAATGTGTACTTCGTCCTTCTTCATTTATGTGCAGCCCCAGTTTTTGTGCCGCCCGCTCGATTTGAACGGAGGATTATCGTACAGCTATTTCAGATCTACCAATGATGTCAATGTTATCTGCATAAGATAGTATTTGGCTGAACTTGGTGAAATGTAACATTGGATTCCAGGCATCAGTTGTTGACTTGACAGTGATTTTCAATTAATTTAATCTGAGTAAATTTCGAACTTTCCAAACCAAATATTTATTTATCTAAAAATTAATTGTTTTCCTTAAAAGCTAGGTATATATTCATTTCAGGACGATTTCTCATTTTCGATAGTTTTTCTACCAAAAACTTTCATGACAGTCTATCGACCACCTGAGAATCAATCAAAACCCATTCCCATATAAAATCCTTTTCAACTTTGATAATCATTTCTTAGTTATTTACCCCTTAAAATACATCGAATTCTCTGTTGAACAATACTGATTAAGACGACAAAATAAGCATCGTGGGACTGCAAGCGCAAAACTATTTAAATTGTCTAGACGTGCTCTCTTGACTCGGCCACACCGAATTCTCAAAAGAAGAAGTATCGCATCACCACTATCGTCAGTACATGTTCAAGTATCAGTCAGTCAGTCATTCAGAAACAGCTCGTCCTGGCAACAAAACAGCAGTGTAAGTAAATACATTAAAGGCCTGACACTCCTAGCAACATAGCTGCACCTCGTTTCTCAGCCAAACGAAATCTCTTTACAATTTCCCATGTTCTGTGAAAGTACATTTCATCGACTCCTGCTGTTGTGTCCACATGAACTTTCCTGCGCTTCCATTTGACTACAATCCCTGCCAGAGTGGTGTGCTCTTGCCGGGTGCAATGAATATTGTAAATTGGAAGGGAATTTCGTGAAAAGTCGAGCGCCGAGATCGGAGCGGAGAGTAGAAAAACTCGTTCAAACATTACTTGGCAAATAGATAACCACGCCAACGCAAAATCCCTTTATGAAAAGCACTTTTGAGCTGAGTCGTTTGTTGTTGGCGGTGGTCCCGCTCCGGAATGGCAACAATTCGAAAGACTTTATCGTATAAGTTTACAATAGCGACTCGACGACGATGGCGGTGGGCATAGCAAATAGCCAAAGCAGCCATTGGGATGGTAATTGATTAAAAGTTAAAAGTCAACAATACCCACTTCCTGGGGGCTTATGGAATGAATCTAGGTAGTGTTGCCAGTTCTCACTGAAAACATGATATTTGGGACAGCAGTTATTGAAAATATATTTGAAAACAGACGAAACGTTACAGATACAGCCCTCGCAACAATCACAGCTCATTTGAATATACTTTTAGCGCCCTTGAGAAAAAACAAAACAAACTTTTCTTTTGTATGTTTATACTTCATCCCCTACTGAACCATGACAAACTTCTTTATTACCTTCCGACATTTAAATCGCATTTGAAATCATCGTTCTTGAGCCCCCACGAATCCCTATAAATAAAAGTAATATCGAAACGACTGACGGGAAGACAACACTGACAGGTCGCCGTCATTTGAGCTTATCTATTCTCCGCCTTCCGTTCACCTGTAATCGGGTTTTGTGTGTCGCATGAATGCCCAAGAAAGCAATGATCTGAAACCCAGTAGAAGGCAACATCCAGCCAGGCAGGTCAATGTAAATGCGGAGCAGGAGAAGCATGAGTAGCAACAACAGCAGCAGCAGTAGGAACGAGCAAATTATCATGTAAATTTGAATGAGCCTACTTAACGCCCTTGTAAGCTCCTCTATCCAAGTCTCCCACTCTCAAACTGGACTGTACGAAACAGCAGCAAAACTGCTTCTGGCTGGAAGTGGGGCCCAATGCCACAGTCTCTCGGTTAATTTCATTTTAATGAATGTATTTTCTCAAGGATTTTATGCGACTTGTATTGTTCTGTGTGCGACAAGAGAGCTCCTGCTTGACCATAGCCGCGACATCTAACGAATATTATGAATATTTTCACTCGAGATTATTTCGGATTTATGTCGCGAAGTTTTTTTAGGTGTGATTTTAGTAGAGACGGAGCGAGTTTTATCGGAGAGAGTGCTGTAATTAAATAGAATTTAGATTGGATCAATGTTTGATAATTGTGGATGTTGGAGTTCGCCGAATTTTTTGAAATTGATGCGGAAATATCCTTTAATGAAGATAAGATGCAAGAAGGAGGCGGTATGATGAAAATAGCAACGTTGCAAAACGCTTTAAGAGGTTTAAACGATGACTACGACTATAATCTTGTAAATTATTGCAACGAAATGATTAATGACTTTTTGAGTCTTTGAATTTTTGAATTGATGCATTTAGGTTTCGACTTAAACATGAAAAAGAGACTTGTTAAAATAATCGCACGTCAATTTATACTGTCTCTTCCTTTGCCAGTATCTATATTGTAAGGTTTAAATCAAAACTGTTTGAAATAAAAAATAGGACGCGCACGTCGATACTTATACCCAACTTGAAAAGCTTCATTACTCCATTTAACGTTTTCAACTTCTGTCTTGCTCTTCTTTATAGACCACTACAATATCGTTATGATTTGAATTAAACTTCAGATGTGAATATTTACATCTTTACTGTAACAATATTTTGGGTAAATGTCTTGAAGATGGCACCGTCAATCGGAGGGTGGTGCAAAGGTGAGGAGATGCTGTGGCAGACCTTGTCTAAGACAGTAAAAGTGTTTTAGGTGGAAGCAGGGAAGAATTTTTCCAAATCTGAGGTTTCTGTATTATAGACTCTTGGGCTTAGGATCAAACCTTGTGCCACTCCAACTAGAATATTGTATTTAGACGAAGTAGATCGAACTCTCACTGAAAAGGTTATTGTTGGCAAAAAAGATTGAATCAATTTCGTCAAGCACACAAAGAAATTTTATTTTATTAGTTTAAATATAAGGCCACCATACCAAACAGAGTCAAAAGTTTTCTTTATGTCTAAGGCAATGAAGGCAATGCACTGTTTGCAAGCAAATACTTTGTCAATTAGTCTAAAGGCTCTGGCTAAACGATGGTTAGTGAATGAGCCGAGCCTGAATCCAAACTGCCAGTCTAGAATGATTTTATCCCGACATTTCTTCATTTCATGACGTTTCTTCAAAAACCTTGCACATTGTAAGTAGCAGACTAATCTAAGAAGAGTCCGTACTTTTCCCAGGTTCCAGGACAGGGATAACTATGGCATTTAGCTTAGTTTCAGACAGAAGTCAAAAATAAAACAAAGTAAAACTGGTGTTTCTTTTCGGGAAACTTTTAACCATTATGTTGAAAATATCTCCTCTTTTTGCTGATTCCCTTTTCAACTTTTTGATATTTTTTCAACAAGGTTAAAGTCGGAACATTTATTTATTATGCCACCAACATGAGCGCTGGGTATTTGCATCTCCTATGTGTCCAGTTAGTATATTAGCTGCATAAAAGTTTTCGATCAATACGTCAGGCGTTCCTTTTGAAGGAAGAAAGCTTTTTAAGGAATGAAGCGAGATTTATCACAGTTTATTTGTCTGTTCTTGTGAAGCAAGGTGAGAATTCCATTGTTTATTTTTTTATTTCAATAAGGTAAATCGAATCTGCTGATCTAACTCATTTATAAATTTCTTTGTATTTATGTCCCTGTAGCTGAGCTCCTTTGTTTGAACGTCAACTAGAAGTTTTGCGTATAGCTTCATGCCCAGACTGCTGCAATTTTCTTATGAACTAATCAATAAACGTATCTATTTCATCACTGTAAACCGTTCCCAAAAATCATACATTTCATCTTCTCCTCCGATCTTGACTAACCCTTGTTCGCTCTTTAAAGTCTTTCTTCGCTCTACCTGAGGAAGTCTGTCATCTCAACCTCAGAAGGTTTGTCATCTTTTCGCAACTTTTTCCTTCTCAGTATACTCAGATTCATTTACTCCTCCTCCTTGTAAATGTTATTCCAAATTCCCTGCTTGCCTACCTTCACTCGCGACTTACCCATTCGACGTTGCACTGCTTATGACCTCTCTTGACACCAATTACTCTCCTGGCCTTGATGGCATTTATAACTTTTTTGTGAAAAATCTTGCATCTTCCTGATGTATATCCCTATCCATTTTATTTAATATATTTAAATTTTCTTTGAATTTGACTCAAATAACTCTGCAATCCAGCAAATTTTAAATTCCTCGTCCAACCTGTCAGTCTTTTGCATCTTCCTTGGAACAATGCAGTTTCTCAAATTAGCGAATCACATAGCTCGGTCGTTTAGGCAATTACTTAAAATCCATTACAAAATCTTTCCGAGCCATTTAGGGGGTATCCCACAATGTGCTAAAATCTGTTGCTCAGTAAAACTATTGCTTCGCGACTGCAATCTGTTGCATAGTACTAGTCTTAACTGACTGTACTTCGCCACGCATGGAATCTTTCCCAAAGAAAATTCCACACATATCCGAGAAATGCATTCTCGAAACTAATGTGCACTTTAAAGGTACTTAACGTCATTCAAGTATCCCGACTACGATGTCGTTAGCTGCTAACAAGATTGGACTTGGCATAAAATTAAAATCGTTCTAAAGAGGCTATCAGAGTCGCCCGTGAAGCCTGTGCAAGCCGTAAATTTGAGAACGAAATGACGAAATGGCTTAAATCTGGGAATGTTAACAGTTTGGATCCCACCACCCCCATTTCTCCCATGGTTGTGCTGCCCGTGAGACAAACAGGCAGGCAGGCACCCTGCGCATTTTCATCAGGGCTCAACGATGCATTATGAGTGTCATTAAAGAGAAATAATTTCTTGCCTTTCCGGATTTTCATTTATGGAACGTTCCCCGAGTCTTGTCTGCTCTTCTGTCCAGCGTTGGCTAAGTTTTTGCAGCTTATGCTTGTGTTTCGTTCGTTCGTTTGGTGGCTGTCTACGTAATTTCTGTTTAGAAACTTTTCCCATTTCCATACTGTTGTAGTTGTTCTTGGGCACTTCATTGTATTTGTTTTTGTTTGTGGCTTATGTCGGTTCGCCGAAAGCTGGCTTGCTCTAAAATGCTTGCTAAATATGCATTCCGTCAACGATCCATGCAGCAGGGCCTCACCTCAATCCACTTGACCCACATAAAAAAAACGTTCAAGCCGACCGAACAAAATGAGCTTTAGCTAACAAAGAGCGCACTTTGAGTGGAAATAATCATTTCCTCCAGATTTCCAACGCTGCTATTGCTACAGCTCTCGAACAACTCGAAAACAAATGAAAATCACAATAAGCCGCCGATTGGCAGTACTTGTAGCATTTGGCCAGGCTGTGCAGACCTATTGTTTCCATTCATGCACGCCAACACAGCCGCTTGACTTGGCAACTGAGCTTCTGAGATTTACCGATTGCACATCTTGACATGTGGCTGCAGGCAACCAATGTCGATTCGAGCTGTTGTGGGTAGCAATCGCGCAATTGACTCCTATCCCTTCGACGACGTTGACGTACGTAGCTGGGAGCTATTTGGCGGGTGATATTATCCTCACCGATAGCAGCTTTCGTTTTCACTTTGTTGCCTGCTGTATGCAAGGCTGAAGTATAATAGTCGTGTTGCACTCACGGGATTATCTCACTTGGAAGCTTTATGACTCTATTCTGTGTGTTTGTTATAATGGATATAGTAGTTCGTCTCATATATCAATTCAAGAGGAGTTTTGAGAGAGACGATGTCAGAG
The DNA here is from genome assembly GCA_963978885.1 of Nemotelus pantherinus. Lineage (NCBI taxonomy): Eukaryota > Metazoa > Arthropoda > Insecta > Diptera > Stratiomyidae > Nemotelus > Nemotelus pantherinus. The sequence goes on from OZ022263.1 coordinate 237,641,335, forward strand.
GAAGTAGGTCCCAAAGCAACTGAACTAATTCGCGTTAATTAAATTAAGGACAAGCTTTGAATTTGGACTTAGTTAATATTTGATGTAAGAAGTCAATTAGAGGAAGGAGTTACAAGAACGATTAGTTGTAAGTTGTCAATAAAATACCACGCCTGATATTAACTAGTTTCATATCGCTTAGTGCTTTCTCTTCTTTCTATGCGTTAAAAGTATACGCCTAAAGATACTCCAATATTTCGAAATTTTAAACACATTTCTTAGCAAATGATGAATATCTAGTTCTGTAGTTGGCCCAGAAATTTTCTAATTTAAATATATTTCCCTGAAACAATTTTTCAACTTTACTAACTTCCACTATTGTATATATTTCAGGCTTTGAAAAAACTCCAGACAACGCAAACGGTCACGACGAAATCCGGGATCGAACAAGAAGATGCTTTGCTCAATGAAACTGCTGCAATGGAAACATCGCTCAATCTCCATATCCTCGAATTGGAGAACGAAGCCAAACAACTACGTCACGAATTGGAACGTGTTACAAATGAGCGTGATCGTATGCTACAGGAAAATTCAGAAATCGGACGTGATAAATCCGATGCTGATGCTGAAAAATTGCGTCTTAAAGCCGAACTGAAAGAATTGAAATTCCGCGAAACAAGAATGCTAACGGAATATTCTGAATTGGAAGAGGAGAATATTTCGTTGCAGAAACAAGTTTCGAGTTTGAGGAGCTCACAGGTATATTTTCGACAATTTAAGCTCAGAAAATTTGAATGTGCCGTTTATTTCTTTATTTCGATTAGGTTGAATTCGAAGGAGCAAAACATGAGATTCGAAGACTGAGCGAGGAAATCGAATTGTTAAATTCACAAGTTGAAGAGCTGGCCAATTTGAAGAAAATTGCTGAAAAACAAATGGAAGATGCTCTGGAAGCTTTACAAGTAAGTTGTGTTGATAGGAATTCCGAGATCGATGAGGTTTAGTTTTAAAACATTTAAAGCAGGAATCATTACAAGCGCACTCATTACCAAATTATCCGTAATCATGCAAGACTATTGGTGTGTTCTGTCTCGGTAAAAATGCTATTATGGATTTTGAAATAAATCAGAACAAATCACTTAACTTTGAGACAACATTCGCCTAATTGCTTAATCGTGTGCATTAGGAATGCATTAGATCTTTAGAATTTGACCTTTTATTGAAACAATGGTTCGGTAAAAGTAAAAAAAAAGTTATCGATCTTTCATTTTATGACATCTTTGTCTATGCATACCCTAAAATAGCGAGTTATCTAACTCAAATGGCTTATTCACGTTATCTTCGTCCGCTCAGGGCATATTTTCTGTCAAGATATCTGCCGAAATCGGAGGTGGGCAAATTATAGCAAGACATTTCAGTTGACAACGTTACCGTTTCTAAAATCAAATTTCGAGAAATTCCCTTCCAGCTTTCTAAGTTTTCTACAACCCATCTAATTAATTTTTAAAACAACCAACCTAGCACTGATTAATATCATAAAATTTCAATCAATATCAAGAAAAACCTGTACAATGCTCGGAAATACAGCACACGAAAACAACATACGAAAACTCCATAATAGCAGAAGCGTGCACTGCATAATAATTGAAGTTTGCTGTTTTGGTGTCCCAATATTCTGTTATTCTGTTTCTATGGCCGCGCATAAAAGGCTGTAATAATGTTTGTTTATCCACTCACTAAAAATCAATAGTTTGAATTTATTTCGACTTAAATGTAGTTTAGGTTGGTTGAATAAACCGAATCAAGGTTAAGGTTAGTTGTGTTGATTCTGATTTTTTTCTAACGTTTTTTATATGGATGATACCAATGCATGCTATGAACATAGTCTAATGACACGAATTTGTTTGTTAATTGCATAAGGTAAAAATGTGAACGGATGTATGTATACTATTATGTTGATGACTGTTGTTTCCGTTGCCTGATTTTAAGGGTAAATACATATAAGGTAGTTATGCAGCATGATTCAACATATCTAATTATGCTAGTTGTACATAATTCACGAAAATATTGTAGCTGTAATCATTTGTTAGCATGTACTCTATAAGAATGATTGACGTATTCTACTTTCTGAACCAGTAAACTGGCGTATTCCAAGTTGTCAATGAGGCTGACAAAATTAAATGGAAATGGAGAGAAACGATTAACAAAAAAATGAAATGATTATTCATAATTGTTGGTAATCGATGTTCCTCGCTCTACAAATATATCATGTTTAAAGGCCAGTATTAGCACTGACAACGCTATATGCAAAGAAATACTTTTGATTGAACTGATATCTTATTTTCAGTCTGAATTATAGTAAACTCATTAATTACTAAGTTAATGGAACCACTGCCTAACTTCAATTGGTCCCGTAAGGAAGCGTAATACTGGCAAGTAATGAGTTTGCTTTGTAACGCTACGAAAACCCCAAAAAATGGTCGGCATGAGTTGTCCTGCGGATGGAACTGTTTTTGCTTGCTTTGGCGCATTTTCACCGGATGTAAAGGTGAATCCATCACTATCCGAAATCGTCGTTTGAACACGTCTTAATGCTTAATTTCAAAGAAGAAGGAATTTGCTTAAGCCCATTCTTCGTTGGAGCGTTGCTTCATAGATTGCGTACTATGTAGCGTACAACGAGACGATACGCTACGGATACTGTGTCTGTCCACCTAAATGTAGCGTTATAGATATGCTAGCGTTAATTCTATGATTATAACTGCTTGCAACTCTAGTAGCGGCCTTTTCAAAAAATATTAGATTCGGGGGATGAAAGGAGAGGTGTTTTGTTATATTGCAATGCTCGATGGCATCAAAAATTACTTTTTAATAATATATCCTCCTTTTTTAATATAGATTCCTCCTTGCATTACTCACATCTACTAATATTTAAATAAATATAAATAATGGATTATCCGTGCCTGCTTGCAAATTATTGGAAAATCATTGAAAATGCTAATTATTTTATAGAATGAAGAGATAGTTTTCTTCGGGTTATGAATTTGATTGCGCTGCACACACAAAAAGCTCAAACTTTAGACTATATGTCTTCTGTTAAGATGTTGTTAACAAATTTAAATGAAGAAATAATAATCAAAAGATGACTTAAATACACCAATTAGTTCACCATTATCTTAAGACAAAGAGAAAATTGTTATATTTTCAAAAAATAAAGTGATTTATTGTACGCTTAGCTGCAAGCATTCTTGTTGACAGGCTACGTGCTGCAAGCATGCTGCGACGAAAGCGTGTTGCTAACGTGGCAATAGACACATTATAATTGAATTGTATTAGAGCTGCTTGTAAGCGTACTCAAAGCGTAAAATGTCTAATACGCGTCTATGAAGCGTCACCTCAGTGGACAGTCGGGCTTAACCACTTTTCTGTCATGCGTTTGCTACCCCATCCATAATTTGTGGTTTAATCAATTTGAGTCAAACAGCTTCAGCTAAGATTTCTATGAAAAGTAGAATATGCATTGAAGCGGTGCACAATTTAGGCCCGCACACTCCTACGACTCTCGACCTCGACCTATCAAGCCTAGTGAGATTATGAGGTGTTGATATATATATATATATCAACTTCATATTTTTTTTTTAAATAAAGACATTGTGGCAAAATAATGCATAAAATAATTTATATCCCTTACAATGAACAGCGGGACACATAATTGCAGAACAAGAACAGCCAATACCTAAAGGTTGCTCACAGGCAAAACTAACCAGAAGATCTAACAACTTAGTATCTTCTAAAATCCTAAAGAAAAGCTTTAGCAGCAATGTTTTATTAAGTAACTTTGATAGTTAATTTAATTTTTTAACCATTTTTTTTCTTTAATTAATTATAAATTTAATTATTTTTTCTTAAGATTAATTTATAATTCGTTCCTTTATGTTATACGGTTAGCAAGTAAACTATTAAAATTTTAAATTCCTAGCATACAATAATATTTGTTTCTACCTTAATTTTCTTTTTGTCCCTTCTCATACTAGCGGCAGACGCTGACTGAGGGACAAAGGAAAATTAAATTAATGATTTTACATAAATCGTTGAATTTTCAGCCATTTTTGAACTTCCATGGCTATAATTAACTTTCCATGTCTCCAGTGACATTTTTAATTAAAATTTTAGCTGATTTTCATTCTATGAGATCATTTCAAGAAAAAAAGAAAAATAGTACATGAGATTTATGTTGAAAGTGTGGACTGGTCGGTATCTTCTTCCCCTTAGCTTTTTGCCTTTCGGGAGATGATATAATAAGGTCCTAAGCAATGCTGATTTATATTCAAATTCATACTGGGTCTTCTGTCAAAATAATTGAATGAACAAAATGTAGGTTCCAGAACTTAGTCCCAACAATATTGTTTGCGATTTTAACGTACTTTCCACGAGCATAAGTTGTATAGGAGCTAGAATTATCGTTATTATTGTGATGTTGCAAAGTGTTAATAGTGCATTCAAAGCAATTTAAAAAAAAATATTTAAAATAAATATTCCTTATCGAAAAGAAAAAGTTGAAACTATCCAATATTTGATGGTGATGTATATTCTTAAAAATAATACAAGAAACTACACCACATTCTTATCTCTTCTAGGGTGAACGCGAGGCAAAATATGCACTCAAAAAAGAACTTGACGCCCATATTAATCGCGAGTCTATGTACAACATCAGCAACTTGGCCTACAGTATTCGTGGCATGGAAGAGAACAACGTAAACAGCGACGGCGAAGAGGAAGCACTGAAACGCATCGAAGCCGATTTGTCAACGGAATTGAAAACACCCGACGGCACTAAAGTTGATCTGTTCTCCGAAATCCACTTGAACGAATTGAAAAAATTAGAAAAACAACTCGAACTGCTCGAAACGGAAAAATCGCATTTAACAACTAATTTACGAGACGCTCAAACCAATCTCGATCAGAGCCAAAATGAACTTCAGAACTTCATGGCACGTGTAGCACTTTTGGCAGCTCATGTAGATGCACTGATGCAGCTTAAGAAACAAGTAGACGTCCAGGAGCCACAAAAGTTGGTAGCTCAAGAGAAAGACAATGTGCTCAACGAAAAGTTGCGTGGCTGTCTGTCACAGTATGCAAACTGGTTCACATTAAGCTCGAAAGAAATCGATGGTTTGAAGGCCGATCTGCTGGAATTGCAACGCGGCCTGAATTGTTCCGATGCGATGGTTACCCTGCGAAATGAGATCACCAATTTGAAGAATAAACTCTTGTCGACCGAGCAGAAATCGTTGGATCTCCATAGCGATGTGCAAACCCTAACACAGATTTCACAAAATGCTGGACAAAGTCTGGGCTCGGCCCGAGGCACTTTGGCTGCTCTAAGCGACGATTTGGCACAATTATATCACTTGGTTTGCACTGTTAATGGTGAGACACCAGCGAGAGTATTACTGGATCACAAGAGCGATGATATGAAGTACTTTTTTGTTTTTGAATAGAATTCAGTTTTATGAAATTCTATCTTTCAGCTTTGATTCCTTGACGGCTATGCAATCGCAATTCAAATCGGACGTACTTACGACCAGGTCGCATGTTGTAGAAGATCTTCAACCCCTAGCTGACGCAATAGAAATTAAGAAATATGTTGACACGGTCAACGATCAAATTAAGCACCTTAAGACTGCCGTTGAACATACGATCGAGCTTAATAAGAATAAGGTTCGCGGTGATGTTACTGAAGGTATGCTAGTATTTTTATTCTATGATTTCTTACTTGAACATTGTATAATCGTTGAATTTTGTTTTCTTATTATTGTCTCTTCTTAATATTCCATTGGCTAATGATATATGTTTTAATCGTAAGAGAATGTGAAAACTCTATATTCACATTCAACTCTATATGCGGACATTCTGAAATTATTGTTTTTATTGCAAAATTTGCGAATATCAATCGAATTTCGATTAACCCGAAAGGAAATACGAATATTACCTTAAATTACTCACTGCGCAGCTATAAATTAATACAAGCTTATATATTATACGTTCTGCTTCACTGCTTAAAGTTGGACTTGAAAATACAGAGTGAGTTTCGTCATCGAATATGCACTTTGTGTTTTATCGCACTTATGAAAGATGTTGAGTCAAGTTCTTTTCTGCAAAGTCAAAAATATTTTTACCACTGCAAAACGCCGCTTGGGTATAAAATTAGAATTCGACAAAAGTCGATTAGACCTTGAAGAAGACAAAATTAACACGCGTACCTTTAATTGATTATAAAGCAATTTAAAATGACGTTATTCTTTCCTATAATCTTTTAACCGTTACACACCGCGTAGAATGCCGAAATCCGTACCTGATTTATTTTATTTAAATGTCAATTAGTCAACTGTATTTTTCTTCCGTTAACAAATGCCTGTTTTATTCATTTTCGATAAGAACTCTGCAATTTTTCGCATTTCGCGGCTCTTGCCACACTGGGGTTTGTGCAGCAGCTGACTCTTGTACTCTCCATATATGTCGCCAAGTATTTATTTCATGGATGTCCTTATAAAAGCGTCGCTATTTGTTCGTAGAAGCAAATAATTGAACTTTTCTGAAGCGCAAGTGAAGTGTTGAGAAGGTGCGTATACGGTCGTGGGCATCAACCAGACAAGGAATCATTCTTGTTTTCGTTAAGAGCTTGCTGGAAAAAGCTTTGTAGACTGCTTGTAAGGCTCGAATGTTCGAAGTGAATCATTGAATACTGTCATTAGAATGCTTATTTTGACTGAACCACATGATCAGGTTTCGGACAAAAAACCATTACATCTCAGACTTTTCACACTCATGAAAATATCATATTGCACAAGGTCGGTTGATGGAAGATAAGAAGAGTTTTAATGCGGGATTTATTTTTTTTTTGAGGTATATAAGTGAGGTATAATTTGGAGAGATCGGTCTCTTGTATGGTAATTTTCTCTGTTAATTCGCACTTCATTTAGCCTTAGCAATCACAGGTTTCGATCTTTTCACAGAGTTGCTTTCAAAATATTTTTTCCATCAAGCAGAAATGTTGAATGATTTATTTTCTTGTTTCTTAACAGACAAATTCAGCCGTGAAGAAGCCGAACTTCAAGAACAGATCATCAAACTCAAGAGCTTATTGTCAACGAAACGCGAACAAATCGCTACGTTACGTACTGTTTTGAAATCGAATAAGCAAACGGCCGAAGTTGCTCTCACCAACTTGAAATCGAAATATGAGAATGAGAAATTAGTTGTTAGTGAGACGATGGCTAAGTTGAGGAACGAGCTGAAAATTCTCAAAGAAGATGCTGCGACATTCTCAAGTGAGTTTTTTTTAGTAAAGATCTATGAGAAAATCAAGTTCTAAAACATAAAAATATTGTTTGATGTCATTTTCTTTAGGCTTGCGTGCAATGTTCGCTGCACGATGTGAAGAATACGTTACGCAAGTTGATGATCTTACGCGTCAACTGGAGGCTGCTGAAGAAGAGAAGAAGACGCTTAATCAGCTATTGAGACTTGCTGTACAGCAAAAGTTGGCACTGACCCAACGATTGGAAGAAATGGAAATGGATAGGTAAGTAATCATATTTATGCTCTTTTAATTTCGAATATATTGGAAATGTTTATGAAGCGATTGTTGGTCTGAGGATTGAAAAATAAGAACGAAAAATGAAAACAAGGAAATAAATTTCCGTGAATAATTCACTAAAATATCTGCATTTTATTCATTTTCAGGGAACTGCGACATGTGCGTCGTCCAATGCCACCACAGCGCGGAGCCGGTGGAAAATCACCATTCGCCCGAACATCAACACGAAATCCAACTAACACGTCAAACACTAATTTCTTCTAACATAAGACTAGCGTGCAGCAGAAAATCTTAGCTTTAGTTTATAACTTACTTAAGATGTAAGTAAGAGATGAATGATAGATACCGACAAAAACTGCATGAACAACAAAACACAACTGGGCAGTCAGTATTCACTCAAAACAGTCTCTGTGAAGGTTGCGTGCACTATGTGTCCATACTAACCTTCGGTACACTTCGTCCATTACTTGAAGTAGTCAAAAATAACCAGATTAAATGTTTTTATGATAAAATTTGGAAATCAGATAGAAATAATGAATTTCCGCATCCGAATGATAAATTAACACACACATAGTTGCCGTAGCGGGATCGAAAGAGTCGAATTCCATAAATAGAGGTAAATTTTTATATGAAAGTTTGAAACAAACAAAAAAAACATGCATATGCTGTACGCAAATATTGTTGGAAGTGAAGTAGAAAGCAAAAATCTAAACACTAAATTATAGATGATGGCATTAGGCTGTAATTTTCCTTGTCGCCGCAAAAAAGGTTAAAACTATTTTATAAAAAAATATCTTTTGTGCTGCTATTACGTTAAGATTGACACTGGACTTGACAAGTTCATAACTTCTGAAAAAAAATTTTCTTTCCATTGTTTTTTTCTTATTCTTTTTATAGCGTCTTTTTGCTTCTGTGTTTTGTTAAGAACTAAAAGAGAAACGAAAATAAGTAGGTCAGTTAATTAGTAACATGATATCAAAAAAGCGATATGTAGTAATTTATTGATTTAGTCTTTAAGACAAGTTTAATAGTAAAGTGAAATAGATATCTAGTTGAAAACTTAGGTGAAAAATTGAAAATTTATTTATAAATCGGGAGAGTCCTTAAGTAACCTTAAGTAAAAGAAAACTTTATAATTGTATTTATTAAGAACTAATAAAAATTCCTCAAAGTGTTTGGGAAATTGAATAATTTAAAGAAAAGAGTCGTCTGAGAAAGAAAATTATAGCGGTTGTACTTTCGGCAATTATGAAGACTCGATTCATACTTACCGTGTATTAGTCTGATTAGTTCTGATTATTCCTTGGCAACTAATTACCTTCATGTACCTTATTAGAATCCTACCTTTTGTCTATTGATCTTAAAAACTGTCCTATATGAAAAGTATTCGTTTAGAAGTGTTTCTTGTCATTTAGAAAGCTTCGATTTTTATCAAAACTAGACTGTTTGCGACGAAAGATTTCGTTCGTATTATCTAATCGCTTATTACTTATATTTGAGATTACCAATATGCTATGTTAGCCTCTGATGTTTTTTTTTTAAAACTAAGATAGCTATAGAACACTAAATATTTATGTTTGGTTGTGGTTTTACATCTTTCTAGATGCTATGCTATAAATGTTTAACATATTTAAGAACAATTTAATTATTCCCTATTATTTGCCTCCTATACAAAAAAGCTACTGAAAAGTTTTGGTTTGGGGCGACTGAAATACTATCTTCTAATTCTAATTTTGCTACATTTACATGTTAATTTAGTGATTACTTCAATAATATCATGTGAAACAAAAGTCTCATCAGACATTTTTAACGGAATATTTTAAAACAATCTATACCGAGCCAATCATTGAACATGAATGTATATTGAATAAAGCGAAAGTGAAGTATTAAAACATATGCAACATGAAACTGGGCAAATGAAAATAAGTATCAATAAATATACAACAGTAATCAGCTGTTTGTATTTAAACTGCAAACATATTCTACTTAAAACAAACCCGAAAAAAAAGAATTAGAAATGGAATAGTAAAATACAAAATAAAAATATAAAAACAAACATCGATAAAACTACTGCATAAAAACAAAATTCTTATACACTTAAGTCTTAAATGTAATTTATAGGAAAAAGAAGAAAAAAATATTATTATTCAATTTTATTGAAAAAAAATTCACCGTCCCTTTTTCAAAATGATTCTTATGTCTTCAAAAAAAAAAAAAACTGTTAAATGACAGAAAAGAAATGAATAGTTTTTTTTTATTTTTCACGTGAGAGGAAAAGCAAAATGAAACTTGATGATGATAAACTAACGTGAAATATGTCACACTTATTCTAACGATAGAAATAAATATTGATATGAAAATAACTAAAAAAAAACCGATAAAAATATATTTAGCAAGAAAATAAATTATATTTAACAATATGAAATATTTGTTTTTGTTATATACTTTTAGGAGATGAGATAACATCCTTAGAGACAGTAAGTTGGATGCCAGCCTCACATTAGTATAAGATGTGACCACACAGGGGCCAACAAGTCGCGTCTTGATGATGTTACGCTTGAACTGTCTTCTTCTCCTATTCCGATTGAATGCCAAACGTTAATTAGCCAATGGTTAATACAGATTTCAATTTAGGCTATATGGTTGTATTTAGTTGTGATCATAAAGTTTGTGATTAAGTTTAGACCAAGCAGTGTGGTGCGATGGTATCGTTTGTTGTTTTGCTCCAGTCTTTGAGTTAGAAACGTTCGAATCGAAATTATAAATATGTTGCCATCACTAAGACAGGACAAGTTGGCATTTGTCCAGGCGATTTTCCAGTTAGTGGACAGTCACATAGTGGGCTGCCTACTATTATTGAACTATTTCCGAATTCGAAAATTAAAGGAAAATATTTGACAGTCGGCACACAATTACTTTTGAGCAGTTTATCGAGAGACCAAAAATTCACAGAATTCCGCTGTAAAACAAAACAAAATTTGAAAGAAATAAGCCCAATACATGACGGTCTTTCACAACGTAAAACTTAAACACTCTTTATGCCTCCTTAGTCGATTCCTTAACGAAAAACATCTCCATAAACAAATTCAAGGATTTTAAACTACATGTAATTATCTCCGTCATGAAACCCAACTGTCCATCGTAACTGGCAATTATCAAGTTACATGATGGGCGTGCCGATTCCAAGTGGGCTTGTTTACTTCAGCCTGTTCATAGTTTCCTATAAAAGACAGTGATTTCGTTCTATTCCCCGTTATTTCGACCTAAGTCAAATTGCAAGAGTTTTAAAAATGTATCCTCTTTTCGATTTACCGTCGAAACTGTTGAGATTTTTTAGTTGTTGGCCCGACGATGTTGAATGGCCAATTGCAAGAAAACTATTTGTCGGCTTCACTTTTACGAATCATATTTGTGCAATGGCGTTTGAATGTAAATACGTCGGTGAACAATATGAAAACCCTCTGGAAGCGTTTGATGCGGTTAATCCAACGATTACGAAGTTCATAACATTCTTTAAATTGTGCACGTTGATTTACTATCGAAAGGAGTTCAAATATAACCATGATAAGATTCGAAGCTATTTCGATAAAGGTAATCTAAATGAAAGGTTGTGTTCCATTGGAAAAATATTGTATTTTTGGTTTTGTTGCAGACTACAAAGGAGCTCACTTCGATATTGCCTTCAAGGCCCGAAGATCAGCGTACAGATATTGTTTGTTCATATTTCTGGGTGGATTTTTCACAAATTTTTGCTTTTTCCTGAGACCGATGGCGAATAATTTGTTTCAACATCTGACTGGTGGAAATTACACGAGAGAGCTTCCGTTTAAAGCCAGGTTAGAAATAGAAATCATTGGTTGATTCGATACGTTTTAATTTTCTTCCTGCAACCTTCAGTCTTCCTTTCGATTTAAATACAAACCCAGCATACCAGATAACTTATGGGCTCTTTTCATATTCGGGACTGCTGACGTGCATTGGATTCGGTGCTGTTGATGGCATTATTATTGGCTATTGCAAATATTTGTCGGCGCAGTTTGAAATCATTTCGAATCAGCTTAGAACTAATTTCAATGCGAAAATAGGTATGATTGCAGTGCTAGTTTTGACCAAGTAGTTTTAAGGTTAATCGATCGTTTGAAATAATTAGGAAATTCAGTGTAATAATATCCTTCATTATGACTTTCAAGATGACTCCTGCATGCCAATATCAAAACAAGAAATGGAAGATTATTCAAGGCAGCTTCGACCAGTCGTAAGCCATCATATCGAATTGATTAACCGTATTGTTGAACTGTCTCGAATAATTGCACCAATAATTCTAGTCCATTTCGTATCATCTGCTTTGGAAATCGGATTAAGTTTGGTTGATTTCATAAAGGTTGTTCTCGAATTACGAAAATTTAAGGTGTCGAGTAATGTGATTCACAATTTCCTTTTCATATGCAAATAGTCTGAAGGATTTGGAACGGTACTTTATCTTATATATGCCTGGGTGGTTTTATTGCAATTGCTGATGTACTGCATTGCAGGGACTTGCATTGCTGACGCGGTAAGTACTGTAATATATTACCTAAGCTCTAATAATTATAATGAATGCCATGCTCATTCACCGGGATTTAAGTTAACCTAGCTTTAAGAAGGTATCTCAATCAATTTAGAAGTAAAGTGATACATGGAAATGGTCGTTCCATTGATCGTGAATTAAGTCTTTGCCAACTTCAAGCCTCAGACCCGATAAGTATTGTAATGGAAATATTTTACTTTTATTTGAAAGACCAATTTTTTCCCCAGAAAATCTAGGTATATTTCGAATTTTGGACAAATATCGATATTTCGAGGGTAAGCTATCCTCTTTCTCAGAGTCAGACATTTAAGAAGGCACGAGGAAAATTGGCAATCGCATACTAATGAACCAAAAAAGTTTTTTTTTCGTTTCGTTAACATAAAACTAAAAACGACTGCTTATCCCGCTTCAAAGTACGATTTTCCCGAATCGCCCTGTGGAGTAAAATTCTTTGTTCTACTTAGGTCCCACCTACGTCCCATCTAATTTCACGATAGGTGTAGCAAATAATAGTAGATTAATGAGCTACTGGAAGATTTAAAACAATGCACAGGAACTAATACTCAGCATAATGTAATTATGCACTAATTACCTTATGCTTATGCAATTCGTGGAAACACCCATATCCTTTATGAATTTAGTTTGTAAGCTAGAAATTAATTACTCCGAAATATTCGCAAAAACCATTATTAACATCATTTACTACACTATCATTTTTATCATCTATAACATAATATTTAATTTGGATATTTTAGACAAAAGACATACACGAATCAATCTATTTCACGGATTGGTATCGATTCAGTCCGAAAATTCGCAGAGACCTGCTGATGTTGATGGTCATATCAACCCGTGATATGTCATTACGCGTACCATTCTTTACACCGTCCTTACCAACATACAGGGCTGTAAGTTCTCAGCGAAAATTGTTCGGCAAGAAGTCCTGTAGTTGAACAGTGATTTTTCTTTTCTTTTAGATTCTTAGCGCGGCCCTTTCATATCTGACGATTCTTCAGTCTTTCTTCTAAACTATTATAGATCGCAACAAATTAAAATGATTTCGGGAGGAAAAATTATTTAGATAAATAATGTTTAGATAAGTGTTGTTATTTTATTTTTGCAATGTGTTATGGTGGTGTGTTTACTGAATATTTAATATATCTAATGTTAGAAATGCAAATTTGTTTAGTATTTTTATTTGGGTTCGTATACCGTTAGCATTTTCTTGGACGTGATAAAGGATGATTAAAATTATGGTTGAAAAATTTCGAATGAAATAACGTCCATGCTGAAGGAAATTTCAAGGACATAGCCTCGTAGATGAAACAATAAAGCTGAAGAAGGATCCGATATGTCTAAGGGTTCGGGGCTACAACTCAACCTCTGGGGAAATGTAAGTTCACCAAGTGGTTCAGAATTTTTGTGTTTTTTATATTAGGTAGCACCTGATGATACGGACGAAAGAACGAGAGTAGGATTTGTTTTCATACTCTTGTAAAAATATCTTTGAAACAATAGAATTCGTGCAATCAAATGTAACAATTTTACTAGGTGTGTTCGCGTTCCTGAATCCATTATAATATATTAAAATAGATTCGCAGAAAGTCGTTTTTGTACTCTTGCTGCAAGCCAAATTTTGCAGCAAAAAGAAGCCAGCTGCCAAATTCTGTTACTGCTGCAGTTTGCTGAAGTACGCGAACAGACCTATTACTGTCTGCAAATGCTTAGTTATCGGATACCTTTAAATCATACAGCAGATTGCGTATTACCAATTGCTCAGAACTTTAGTAATCGGTTTCTAATTACCATCATACTTTCCTTGGGAGAAAATTCACCTCATCTCTAAAGTATAATTATCCTTAATATTAATGAAGGTCAGATAGCTTGTTTGATGCGGGTGAAAATAAAATTGATAAGCAAGTAGTAAAAATCAATATTTCAATGTTGGACTCAGTTTCGAATGAAGTATCATTTGATTGAAAGCAGTGAAACGTTCGGGAACCTATTTCTAACAAAGCTTTCCATTTGTTTTTAATATATAAAATATCTTATCCAGAGCGATCCATTAAATTTTCATCAAATAGACGAAAAATGACTAGGACGACCAAAGTCAGTACGTAAATATTTAAACAATTTCCAATTAACATGAAACTACTATGATAACGTCTATGGTTTTCGGGTAAGTCAGCAATTTTCGTATGGAGCTTTTTCGCATGCCGAAATTCGCATTAAAACTACTGGGATTTTGGCCCGAAACTGAATTGAATCCGATTCGATTGGCTCACGGAATATTCAGTGTGATAATTGTATCGTGGGGTGTTTTGTCAGAATTCATTTATGGTGTTACTCATTTGGACAATCCTATTATTGCGCTGGATGCAATCGCGCCGCCCCTGACAAAGGGTGTAAGTATATTGAAGCTGGTCACGATGTGGACATCGCGGAAGAAGCTTCGCGATCTTATTAAAAGGACTGATGCATTGCTCAAAGCAGGTGAAACATAGAATTTCATTTTTTTGCTTTTGTTTAATGCAATCATAGTGCACTATAAGTTTATATCGTACTTGCATATTGGAATTCGATGTATTCATACATTATTCATGTATTTCAGAAGGAAGTGAGGAGAAAGTCAAAATCCTAACAAATATGAAACGTACAATCGAACTTTTTGGTGCATCAGTTCTAATACTTGGCAATACAACAAATTTGGCATTCTTTCTCCGACCGATCGGTAATAATGTTTTAAATTACATGCATGGACGAAATTTAACACGCGAGATGCCATTTGTGGCTTGGTAGATCCTACCAGTTTCTCAGGGATGAGTTTGAGATCAAACAATTTTTTTTTCTTAAAAGGACTCCCTTTGATACATCATCCAAAATAGTTTATATGTGTGCATATATGCTGAACTCATCGTTTGGATTTGTTGCGGCCTGTGCACTTGGGGCCGTTGACGGGATGTTTGTTCAGTTCTTCTTGTATATATCAACCCTTTTCCAAATTTGCCAAGAGGACATCCGTGAAGCTTTCCACAAGAGAACAAGTAAGTGTTTACTAGTACCGATTCGTTTTTTTTTAATTTGAAATGGAGTACCGACGAGATGTAACGGGTTTTTTTTTCAATTGCATACATAGCCCAGTCATTCTAGGCAAAAAAGGGTCGTTCTGCCAAAGAAATCCACGTGGAGATATTTCAATGGAATTATCTTTATTTTAAGATGAGAAACATAATGTGGAAAGTCCAATACGAAGTCATGTGCACAGCCAAATTTATTAATATTTGATATTTAAAAAGAACAGGTTTTCGTGGCCTTTGATTGACCTTAACTAACCTTTTATCGTGCACACGACTTCATAATGGCCTTTTTCATATTGTGATTCTTATCCTAAAATAAACATAGTTCCGCTGAAAAAGCTTCACCTTACTTGGCAGAAAAAGCCTAAAAAACTGAACTAACGCAACTCTTTCAAATTTCCAGAAGCTGTTATAACTAAGGCACATATCAAAGTCACTCGCCAAAGACTGTCAGCTTTTGTCCAGAAACATAATAGTATTATGCATTTGTCGGCAGAAATCGTCGATCTCTATACGATAATTGTCCTTTGTCATTTTCTATCATCGGCCATTATTATTTGCATCAGCTGTGTTGATTTTATTTTGGTAACGATCTTTGAATTCCATTGAGTCAATTATAAAAAAGTGATCCTTGAACTACAGGGGTCTGGCTTTACTATTGTTGTTTATGCTATCAATAGTGCTCTTGTTGTAGCTGAACTATTCATTTATTGTAATGGAGGATCGAAAGTTGTTGAATCTGTAAAAAATTTTTTTAGACTGATGGTTTTTCAATAAGAACATAATAATTTTGTATTTAAATAAAACACAAAATAGTCGCTATATCGAGCTGAAATTTATTCCATATATAGTACACATTCTACATTCAAGAATGAAATTCAATTTTGTTCATATGACTACCGCAAACCTCTTTGCAGCGATGGATTCTTTGGTGGCAATTTCCCATAGCGCACGCATAGGGTTTAGCATTTCCAAACCGTTATCATATGCATGTTTAAAACACTTTCAAAAATCAAGAATTATGAGGATTCTTAAAATATCACTAAAATTGCTGCCGGCATCAAAGGGTTAATGATAATTAACATTGGAAAAATTAATACCTATTCCACATATACACCAATGTGTCCTGAAAATTTTAGGTTCAGTCGGATCACGCGTTCACAAGATATGGTGATTTAAATACAAAATTGTTATATCCTTATTGAAAAAACTTTATTTATTACATATTAAAAGCTTTATGTTTTTGATTTCAGAGCACCGATATTTGTGAAGTTGTATATTTTCAAGAGTGGTACAGGTACGACATTTCAACTCAAAAAATGCTCATTTTAATTATGATGAAAGCTCAAAAAGGCACTGGTATACAAGTTCCATTCTTTGCACCATCGATTCCAGTTTTTGGCTTGGTGAGCTTTTCTTCGATTTTAAGATTTTTGTTATTTGTTTTATGTTTCAGATGTTGCGAACAGCAGGATCATATATAACACTACTGAAAACTTTTTTGTAAAGCTACGATGGGAAGAAAGAAATGTAGTTCAAGTGAAAGTTACAAGAAGAAATATAATGCCGTAGAATATATATGAACTGAGGGAAGTGTGAGCTAAGCAAGAGAAAGAGAGAGAGAGAGAGAGAGAGAGAGAGAGAGAGAAAGGGAGCTTCAGGTAAAAAGTGATACTAAAGAATAATCAATATAAAGTTTTTTGTGCAGAAATTAATTTATTTCTCAGCAGAAGTGTGGCACGGACCACCACTGTGTAGTAAAAGATAAAGCAAGTAAATTAGAAAAGCATAGCTTTCTCGTCAGAATTCATTTAGGATCTTTAGAATTGAAAATAAATAAAGCCGTTTAGTGTGACTCCGCAGTGACGGTTATAGCCACATGAGGAGAACTAAGAGAAAAGGGGAATGAAAACTCCGAAACTTTCGAGTTTTTTTTAAGTAGCGGATTATGGTTCACAGAGTCAAAAGCTTTCGAAAATTCCATGTATATTACATCAATTTGAAGCTAGGAATGGAAGGCTGAGGAAAAGTAATATCAAACCATCATAAGATTAAACGTCATTGAAAGGTCTTTAAGGGGTTAGAGGTAGTCAAAATCCACAACAAGATATTTTGAGAATCACGTATTCATAAAGCATATTATCTCGAAACTGTTATCTAAAAATTTCAAGTAGGAACAGCCCAGGAATAGATAACTCGATTAGTATTTCTATACTAAAATCGAGTGTAAAACTTTAAACGGAGTCTTTCTCGAAACGATGTTCCTAAAGTCGATGACCACTGCAATGAAAAAAACACTCAACGAATTTGCATGAAACTTATACAGAGTATTGAAAAAATATTAAAAACAAGCAACACTTCTTAATTTAAACTTATATTTTTTATAAGCAATAAGCTAGGAGTTTTCTTTGTAAGTTCCGCGAAGATTTTGGTTATTTCCGCAATCAGAGGCCGCCATTTTGTTTGTTTTGAAAAACAAGCTTCGGTATTAGTGCCTGGTCGAAGCTTTTTCTTAGCCATTAAACTAAGGATATCATTGTTTGATTGATTTTAGATGAACCAGTAAAGTGTGATGGTCACCTCCAAATATGTCTTTTGGGAGGGAGTCCGACAAAAATGGCAGTAACTTGGTTTGCAATAAATATTTTTTCAAAAATTTGTCAAATAAAGGTGAAACATAATATAATAACTTTGTGTCGTTTGTTTTGCAAAATAAATAAATCTACTGTGGACAAATTATTTAAGATACTCAATTTTTCACGTCGTTAACTACCCCTAATCGCTTAATAAGGTTGGAGACAAGAATATGCTCTGCTATAAATAAGGCGTTCAAGGAATTTACTGAAACAGCAAAGGAGAGAAATGGGACGATAGTTTGAAACGGCGGAATTTATTAGTAAATAATTTCGTTGAATATATGTCGAGGTTGTTAAAATTTGCAGATCAGTAGGTTTAAAAGTTGGGAAAATATTGACAGCTCTGAAGGATGAAGGGATTGAAACAGAATCAAGGCTATTATAAATTGCCTTTATTGTGTACCAATTTTTTTTCCTAGTTTGTAATATTTTAATTTAAACCAATTTTTCTTTTTGAAGCTAGATTTATTTTAATTACTCGACATATACCGATATTTCGAGGGTAATCTGCCCTCTTCTTCAGTTTCTATCGGTCTAATCTTAAAATAACTTAGGTATCTTATTGAAGGTGCTTACTTTTAAAGTATTGACTAATAAGGGTCTCGAAAAAATACAAAAGTACTAAGAGCCAACACTAAGAAGAACTTACATTTAGGCGAAAAACTACTTTTCACTTTTTTTCATTCAAACTAAATACTGATTATTTCTGATAAAAGCTAAATCTTTATTCTGAGAAATTTCAATGTTGGTTTTTTTTCGAAACGGCTTAAGAAAGATTTGCTGGAATCTTTACGCAGATCACAGGATATCTACTATAGAGAGTCGTGTCGAATAGTCTCCAGAATATCAAGCTTGCAGAATATAAAACTTTTAGTGTATCCCCTATTAGCATCCTGAAAGAATTGTAAAAAAAAAATTGCAAAATATTCTTTTAGAGTGAGACCCACACTGGGCGCTATATGGTATTCACTTATTTTTGAGGTAACGTAATGACGATTGTTTCCCAAAGTTTATTTTGGTAGATTCTGGAATTCTTTGAAAATCAGTTAAAAAATCAGTCCTTCTCGACACTGTTTGTAGATAGAGTACTCCACAGCAAATAAAATGTATCTTGTATTCACTAATATGAGTAGCACCAAGGGACAAACAGTTTTTATTCACTTAGTATGCCCAGCAGATAGATAAACCATACTTTATTTATTTACTTATTGTAGCCATTCGTCTTTTTATAATAAATATTGTCTTTTTATAATAAATATTTATAAATATTGAGTTTATTAGTAAAAATTGAAACTATTAACGTTATATCGATCAGGAGAGACAATCATTGGAAAAAAAACGATACCGTCTTCCAAATCAGTTCTTCGATTCAATAAACTCCAATCGCGATTAGTTCATACATATCTATATGTGTTATATTTAACTCACTACATATTGCTGAAAAAATTCCATATCGTTGCTTAGTATGTTAATAGCATAATGACTCAAACCGCTGTTAATCTGTTTTTAATTACATTTGAGTTTTATTCCTGTTTCGATCCTTAAGTTCCAGAGACTGCACATTGAGCATTCTCATGTGAGTGGTCTGGAAAATTCTGTCAAGTCCATCTATGAAAAAAAATCGGGTTCAACAGTCGAATATAGAAAACCATGAGACTTAATTATTCAACAATTGGCTTTTGGTGAGTTGTAAAAAACTGCATGTTGAACAGTAGACAGCATTGAAATTTTCAGTATAGCTCTGATTCCAGAATAAACCATACCTCTTTCCGCAACAAAAATAAAAGTTTTAAATACATTCAAACAACTACAAGATATTCAATATAACTTCAGGTTCACAACAATAAATTTTTATATCCTGCAAAATGCGAAGTGCGTTAGTGAAGAAGAGCAGACAAGGCATGCAATCATAATATACAACGTCTAATTAACATGAAAAGATATAAAAATTATATTTTAGCGAAAATAGACGATTTGGGTATGGAACTTTTTCGTATGCCAAAACTAGCACTGAAACTATTAGGATTTTGGCCTGAAACTGAACTGACACCAATCCGAATTTTTCATGGACTTGTAAGCGTAACTACTCTATCGTTCGGTGTGCTCTCTGAATTCATGTATGGCGTAACTCACTTGGACAATCTGATTGTAGCTCTCGATGCAATCGCTCCTCCGCTAACGAAAGGTGTGACTGTATTGAAACTTATTACTATGTGGATGTCGCGAGAGAAATTTCGAGATGTTATTCGAAGGGTAGATGAACTGTTGAAAGCCGGTAAAAAAATATTTAATTTGATACTACAATAGAGT
Source organism: Nemotelus pantherinus (assembly GCA_963978885.1). NCBI lineage: Eukaryota > Metazoa > Arthropoda > Insecta > Diptera > Stratiomyidae > Nemotelus > Nemotelus pantherinus. The sequence goes on from OZ022263.1 coordinate 237,661,504, forward strand.
GTTTCGGCCACGAAATTTTTGCTTACTTTGCTTTTCCTAAAAATGCCATTATTTATTGCTTCTGACGATTTCCTTTTCAGGTGGAAACAAGGGAAAGTATCGGATCTTGGCGAGTATGAAACGTACTATAGAGTTTTTCGGTATAACAGTGCTTGTCCTTGGTAATGCAACAAACGCTGCGTTTTTCCTTCGGCCGATCGGCAACAATGTTTTAAATCACATAAATGGACGGAACTTGACTCGAGAGCTACCATTTATTGCATGGTATGAGTTTTATTCTAAAAGTGGACTACAGGAGTATATTCCACTGATTTGTATTTTTTGCACAATAAGGAATCCAATCGATACTTCTTCATCCAAAATTGCATATTTGTTCGCATACATGTTGAACTCTTCTTTCGGATTTATAACTGCTTTTGCTCTCGGTGCAATCGATGGAATGTTTGTTCAATTTTTCCTGTACATATCAACACTATTTCAAATTTGCCAGGAGGACATCAAAGAAGCATTTTCTTACAAATCCAGTAAGTTTGAACCTATTTTGATCACAATAATGCAGGTATCTAATTAAGAGAATTTTAGAAGGATCTATCACTGCGGCGCAAATAAAGTTCACACAGAAGAGACTGGCTGCCTTTGTATCCAAGCATAATGCCGTCATGCAACTATCTGCGGAAATTGTAGACCTCTTCACGGTTATCATATTGGGTCACTTTCTTTCATCGGCCATAATTATTTGCATAAGCTGTGTTGATTTTATCTTAGTATGAATTTGAATCCTGTGATAATCAAAACGCAACTAATGGCATTCGTGAACATTTTCAGGGTTCTGATTTCGCTATAGTTGTCTATTTCGTTAACAGTACACTTGTGGTGGTGGAATTGTTTATTTATTGCAACGGAGGATCTAGAGTTGTTGAAAGTGTATGTCGATGCTAGTCTTATAATATTTGAAATTGATTATGATTTGAATTTGATTTCAGAGTACGGAGATTTGCCAAGTAGTTTATTTCCAACACTGGTATGAATACGATATTAAAACCCAGAAAATGCTTATTTTGATTATGATGAAAGCCCAGAAAGGAACTGTTATACAAGTTCCGTTTTTCGCACCGTCAATTCCTGTTTTTGCTTTGGTAGCGGCATATCAGTTTGATGGTTGGCAGTCATTTAAATGTCGTTTGTTTATTTCGTAGATGCTGAGAACGGCAGGATCATATATAACACTATTGAAAACTTTTCTATGAAGACATTGATGTGATGAAGCTTTTTTCTAGTGAATTATCTAGAGGAGATATTTTGTGTAGCAGTATAGATCCTGTTTTCATGAAAAAATAAATACATTTTGATCGTATCAGCATTATTCCTTTATTTATTTCGTTAAGCAGGTTAAATGAAAAATTTATAAAAACACTTAAATAGATTTAACAAAAACCTGTTTGAAGTTCTTGCATAAGCGCGAGTGCTTCATATGACGATTAAAACAGCACATGTAGTAAACAGAGAGAAACTTTGTCATAAGACCTTGTTACCATTGGCTCTTCTAAAAATTTTCATCATTCAAATCACGCAGTATGTGAAAGAGCTCCAATTTAAAATAGAACCTCTTCATAGTTCCAGTCAAAGAAAATCTTAACACAAAACATACTTTAAGAAACAATTGTCAGTGAATTACCACAAAGACAGTAAAAACAAACACTTGGCGGCCAGCGTGGGTCTCAGAGGTAAGACGTACTTGTGTAAAATTATAGTTATAGCAAAAGTTTAGCCGCATCAAGGAAAGGTTGGTATTTTTATCAGTCATTTAACTGCACGGAAGTAACAATAGCTGATGGAGTTTCCTTTAGATCGTAGTTGCTCATCACCAGTAGTCAGCTTCGATTACGAGGAGAACACTCTTAAAATATGCTGCTTGTTTTCTCAGCTGCACATAGGAGAAGAGCAAATTGCATTTAAGCAACTGACAATAAGCAAAATGGTCTCAGCACATTGCTTCATTCTACCCCAAATTTATTTTCAAATTTAATGGATGCAACATTTTATTAGTTGGACTTGATAGAAACAACAAATCCCAATTTAAAATACATTCAACACTTAAAAGCATTACATATTTATTTCAATTTTCGGCTTAGGTATGTCATTTTCGCATTTTTCTATCATTGTTCAGTTCCGTGTAATTTAACATTTAACTTAAATCCTAAAAATATACATACATATTCACTGTTACGTAACTACAAAGTGTTGTATGGTTATTCATATCGCCATATGTATTTACGTTTCATAGAACTGCTTCATTTAATAGCACTGCAATGATCGCTGAGCAAAAGTTTGATGATGTTAGCTTTCTTGGTACTTAATATAGAAATCTTAAAACTTAGTATCATCTATGTAACTAACTTCTATCCTAATAATTCATTATATCTAACACAGTAGATTCGTTTGGTATTTTCTTTGATTTCTTATTCCATCATCATCATTGAATCACAAAAGCAACATTGATTACATAAATATTCTATTTCATTTAATTTTCATGCAATGTATATGTTAAATGAATTGAATGGATGGATAGTTTATTCGTAGTGTTGTGTTGTCTAATGCTATGTATATATGTACATTTTAAATTGTAGTATTGACTCGAACTAGCATCTTATCTATTTATATTATTACGCTTTGGTTATATTCGAATTATCTAAGTACATCATAATAATATATTATACTAATTTATAATAATTAACCAAGTAGTTTGGGAATGAAACTGGAAGATAGATATTCTCATAAAATATTGATTCTATGATGAATAAAATTGTGAATGCATTGAAAACATAACAAAAATTTATTGTTAAAATATTCTTGCTTTGTCTATATCGCTACGTATAACCTTTAATTTTATCTAAATATTAATAATGATTAATAATTGGTATAGCTTACTTTGAGTTTGATTGACCGCTTGAATTTTTTTCTTCAGTTTGTTAAAACACTGCTAGTAATTTGTACATTACAAGGTATATATTTCATAATGAAAATGCTTAGTCTCAATGTGGTTATGTTTTGAATTTATTTGAGCAACTTTGAGCAAATATACAATCTTAGAGTCTAAATAAAAACGCTTATGCTTAATTTATACTAAGATGGAATTCATATGGTCAAGTGTGCAGCAAATCCAATTGTTTGTGGAATTTGATTGAATTGGTGGTTCGTGGTTACAAAACCCTGTATTTGAAATATAAACATGAACTGAAATTCAATGCATTCCAAAAAATATTTAAGAATATTTGTGTGGATTGATTCGTCCTTGATTGATGTATTGAAGTCATACTTAAATCTGACAGTTGCTGATTTTTACGTGAATTCAAATTTTTTTTTACTACTTGAATTCAAAATTTTAACGCTGTGTTTATTGGAACTAAGTACGTGTCATATACTATCAAGTATGAATCACGAGTAGAGATAAAATTTGAGCAGTGTCTTATTTTCATTGAAATCTTCTCGAATAGATGAAGTGATTATCGATTTCCGTAAAGAGAGGGGAAGTGCATAGGTTGTGGCTTTTTTCCACCTGCGGAAACGAAACTTAACATTAGTTTGAACTCTCTGAGCTATGAAACATTTTACACAACAATAACCGTCAGGTCCAGCCACCAGATGGGTCAGTTTTTGTCCTCTTAAACGCAGTTTGTCTACTCTAAAAGATAGGTGGCTGTACAATAATCGGGGTCAAACTATAAATATGTATGAAATGCTGAAAACTACCGAATTATTTTAACTGACAACATCTTCTAAAATAAAGTCGGTAGTTTGGAAAAGACAGATTTACGCCATGACAAACAACGTTCGGGAATGAGTCTCTCAAATCTCCCGCATTAATTGTTTATTTATGTTGTTGTTTTTCTTGATTTCGTAGTATTGAAATGCATCACAACGTTGAGTTTCATTTTGATCTATCATTTAGTTTGTTTACAAGAGTCAAAAATAGAAGGTGGTTCAATAATGTCTGATGATTTTTACTATAGAAAAATATATTGATCAACGAGTTTTTTTTTTTTTTGAAATTTTGTGTTTTCGTCATTCTGAAGCGTTGCAAATCTTGAAGAAAACCTTTGACAAGTGTTTCATATGCAAAACAAGAGCATTTGACCATTTACCACGTTCTGGGCGGCCTTCAATCTAAAATAATAAAGAAAACGTCAATAAAGTCAACAAATTAGTGCTCGATAATCAGTCTCAGAAAACTAGTTCATGAAGTCATGTCGTGAATTAGCTCGGACTATTGTGGTTAATATTTCAGGCATGAAACGCATCGCAGCCCGAATCGCTCCAAAACATCTAAATTTTCTTCAAATGGAGCATCGTAGTCGAGGGTGTGAAGATATACTGGAACGAGCAAATTTGGCTCCGAGATTCATCTAGTATGTCATTACGGGAAATGAGACTCGAGTCTATGAGTATGATATGCAAACCAGCTAGCAATCATCGGAATGGCGCCTGTCAAACGAGTCAAAACCAAAAAACGCGGCAAAGTCGGTCCAAAATTAAGGCTCCTCTCAATGTTTTATATATTCGAGGAATTGTTCACTTGGAATTCCTTCCGGAGGGTCAAAGAGTGAATAAACAGTATTGCTTAGGTATTATGAGGGCGTTCGTAAAAAAGACCAAATCTGTGGAAGTGCAATTTTCATGGAATTTGTACAATTTTCAGGGAAGTTGTACCATCAAAATGCACCGTCTCTCACAGCAATCATTGTAACGGAAATTGTGAATGAAAACGACCGGAATGGGGTTGGAGAAATTTCCTGTGGTTTTGAAATTATTCATAATCTTTTGAACCGATGAATATTGCCTGTCCATTATTTTTGCTATATCTCTGTAGCTTTTCCCATCTTTTCGATATTTTACAATAATTTTCCTTTCACTAGCAATGATTTCTTTCCTTTTATTTTCAATGGAAAAAAAAAATTCTTAGTACAAACCTCACAATCGACTAGTACCAAACGTTTTGCGTTTTGATTGCCAATTGCTAGTACCAAACGAAATATGCATTAAAATATTAAAACAGTGCGTTTGAAATTAATTATTTCCAGGAATCTCAAAATTCAGCATGTGAACGCAGACTTTTTCTACCTTCTGTATGTTTTCTGGCAAAAGTGCCGTTATTTCAAAACTATAAAAGCGAAATACATAAATTTATGTACTCGAATACTAAAGAGTAGAAAAAAGAAAGTTGAAAACAGAATTTGTTTTTCATTTTTAACGGTACAAACTGATTGGAAGCATGCGAACGCAGACTTTTTCTAACACGTGTTATTGATTTGAATCTGATGACACCAAATTAGATTTTAAAAAAACCTGCAATTCTGCAATTTTATCCTAATATTACCCCACTTACGTACTGGTCTGATTTCGAAAATTAAAAACCTTATAATCATCGGCACGACTGGATTGCTTATCACTACTAAAATCAAAGATATTATCTTTCTTGAAGTAGACAGGAACGCAAGTGAATATCACTAATATTAGAACAAAATTCACGAGATGTAATTGAATGCCTACAAATATCACAATTATTCTTTTCGCAAGAGTTAATTATCGACAGCATAGAAATATTACACGTTTCCTGAAATTAGATTCAAAGCCGTTTTAGCATCTATTTGTCCACGATGATTTCAATCAATTTCAAGTTAAATTCTATTTGATAGTATGAGCGAAACCGATCGAAGGCTGTTTAATAATAAATCGTCACCAATTTCAGACGTGGAATTGGGGGCTAATAGTAATTCAAAATTGTGATATTCGCAGATTATTAACCTCATTGTGATATTCACGACTATTAACGAGCAACTGTTTTCATTTGAAGATGGCACACGTTTTGCTTAATACGTGTAGGTATGTGAAACCCCACATTACTGAATTCGGATGCCAGGATATAGGGCATTGATTTCGGAAACAGAAATTCCGGAAATTTATCAATAAGCCAGTACAAAGTGGTAAAAGATGTCAAATTAAGTGGAAAAAGATGTAAACTATAGAATATTTGTGACTATGAATAATATATGTTGAGAAATTGTCCGAAAGAAAAGTATATTTATTTTATTGTGTGAAATAAGTGAACTTGCAAACATCATACAAAACTTAAACTTCTAATATTATTCTTTATATTTCTGCCACTTTTATATTTGATGTTTATCGGGCAAATAGCTGTATTTTAATGCAATGGGTGGATCAAACGTGGATGACAACGAATTTATCATCCTCGGCTCTTTGGTACGAACCGAAAACGATCAGATTAATTTTTCATGAATGTTTTTAAAAGGAAAATTATACTCACTTTACCCAAAAAATCATAGTCAGTGGAAGTATCTCCAGATTGCATTATCCGACCAAGCTAAAGTTTTCAGGGTATATTGACATATGTGTATATATAAGCAGTAGCTATAATTTCAGTTATAGTGCTTAGCCCTTTGGCGGCAGCGGGTGGTTAAGTGTGATGATCAGTGTTGTCACCTTACAACATTTGTAGCAAATTTACTACATTTTTTCGGACTTTGCCGTTTTCGCTACTTCACTACTCAAATTGTTAAATCTACTACATATTGTATCGAGAATGTAATATTGAAGATTATATGTACTATACTTCCTATTTTTCGTGCTTTTCCGTTTAAAACAAAATGTGATTTAGAAACTCTAAACAACGAATGGCGATTGCTAATTAGCAGTAATATTAAATATGGTCAATGTGATGACGTGGTAAATTTTTAGAGTTCATTGAGTAGAAAAGAAAATGTTTTAGAGCAAAGTTGCTTTAAGAATTTAGCTCACTACATGCTTACACTTTTATCCTTGCCACATAGCAGTGCAGCAGCGGAGAGGAAATTTTCTGAAATGCAGAATTTTAAAACTGATAAAAGAAACAAACTCAGTATTCAAAGAGTCTCATCGGTTTTGTTCGCCGAAGAACTATTAAGCGATGAAAAAATATATGAAACTTCAAATAACTTGATAAATTTTTTCAGCAAGATTAAATTACATAGAATAGGTAGATAAAGATAAAAAAGTAAGAAATTTATGTATGTACACATGTATTAGAAAAACAATTATTTATTTACTGTTATTTGTTATAGAACTGAAAAATTCATTTGTTATTGAAATCGCAGAAATTTTCATCTTTTGATAGTTTTGTTATCTTTGGGCTAGAAAAGAGATTTTACCAGTATATTACGTTTTTAATTGAAAGGAAACTGATTTTGAAATTTTACTACAAAAGGCCCTAATTTACTACATATTTTTCCCCATATCTACTTCAGAAATATCTTTCGGTGGTGACATCACTGGTGATTACAAATATACTGCCGTCCTTACATTTTAATAACTTTCGAGATATTCAGTGATTTGTGTATTTATAAATGATGCAGATATCTTCAAGCGGAACGAAAGTTTGAACATGCATACAAATACGTTTATTTTTGAGGTGCATCTGAAGTAAAAAGTTTCTCGTTGAAAATGTTTGTGAAAGATAGGTTTTAAGCAGATACGATTTTTTTTGTAGGAACATGCAATAAAATAATGATAGCATTACTAAGCACAGACGTTCTATCTACCGTAGATAGAATGTTTATGCTAAGTAATGGCTAAGTTTTAAGTAGGTGGGGGATTTTTTACTATTGATTTTAAATTACTTCCACAAAAGATAGGTTTTTCATATTTTGTAGAACGATGTAATAAGTTATGTCGTTTTCAAATCCGGCGCTAACTCAAAAATGAAAAAAAAAATGTCAGATAGAGTGTTTATGTTAAGGACGGCAGTATATACATCTTTTCACATACAATCCACAACTCTTCACAAACACTTTACACTTCCACACCCACCAACAATTTGACACTACACATAGGCTAACTATGTGTAAAATGTTTTAGAAAATAAAATGTTGGAATAATATTGGGAAAGAGTTCAATGTAAAAAGAGGAAATGGTTTAATTAAAATTTGTTATATAATTAAATAATTAGAATTTGTTTGATAAATAAGATACTTCTTATTATAATGTTATTATTTTTCGGATGAAAACATAAAAGTGAATATATTGGCACAGTCTCCTATCAAAACGAAATCAATTTGGAAAAATAAAAATGCGAAACAAAAATGGATGTTTTAAGCTCGGCTGATAAATGAGATAAACCTTTTTTGGGCGCTAAGTGCCTAAAATTAGCCAAAGATTATTTTTCAATATTAATTTATGATAGCTTCTGATAGAGTCATAAAATCTTTACGAAATTAACGAAACATATTGATGTTTACAAAACAAATAACTTTTCTGACTTAACACAAATGTTCAGGTAAACCTTTACCTTTGGCAAACACTTGAAAAAATAATCTTCAAATCATTGTTTTTTGAAAATTTTCGCTTTTCAGGCAAACAATGAAAACTATTGTTAAAAATGTTTAGACCGGTAGCTTTTCACCAAAACAACTAACTCATTAGCATCCAAAATTTGTGTGGGCAAGAACTCACGATCGGATCATTAGTTCAAAATAAAATTCACTGGTATTTTTCTGGGTTCTTTATGCCTGAGAAACAAAATGGCCTTAATCTTGCGGAAAAAAGTAAAATTTTGATAAACAATTTGTCGCTTGAATGGTTCAAACGAAATGCACAAACCTTACCATTTGACTCAATATGAGAGAAGAAAGACACAGCAACTAGCTGGTTTGAATAAGTTCGGCATTTGATTTGACAGAGCCCAGACGACATTTTCAACTTAGATGAAGATTATATGGAATATGATAGGTTTCGTTAAGCTTAATTTTTTGGTAAAATTAGGAGCACAATATGCTTCAAGTGGGTTCAATACTGTTCTATAGACCATTTATATAGCATAATTTGCATCAAGAACATGCAAACTGAAAAGTAAGTGCACAGTTTTTAAAAGTTTCTTCATAAAATGGACAACCATTTTCAAGAAACAAAGTTTGCATTGAATTCGGACAATTTACCGTCCCCCTACAGATCAATTTTAAAAGCATTGGGCTAGTTTCATTTGAAATATTTTCTGAAATCGAAATGAATTTGAAAATAATTTAGGTATAAAGACAAAAAATCTATTCTTTCTTAACGACAGATCCATTTCCGATACAATTTAAATAATTTTGAAAAAATAACTGAAAAGAATCAAAACTAAAATTGGCTCAGAAGAAGAAATGGAGCTAGCAAGACTAACCCTAAGTACACTGATTTTAAAATAAAATCAAAAATTTTGAACCACCATCAAATCGCGATTTCAAACAGATTAGTAATACAAATTTATCATATCTCAAGCCAGACAATGATTGAAATCTGCTAGGCTCGCAACTTAATCATTTTCTATTGTACCAACATTGAACACTAGCTTAAATTATGGACGGAACTTGTCACCATTAGCTTAGGAAGCTGCTCGAAGCATTGACAGTGTACGGCACGGCTTCATATGAAGGATTTTTCTTCTATTGATACTCTTTGAAACTACCAATATTTGACATTCCATGAATATATCGTGGCTTTTTTGACACATGAAATGATACGCCTCTGTCATTAATTCTCATGAATATGTTGGCCAGCATATTTTGATAATTAAAATTCATTACGAAAACGGTCATTAGAATACATTTCATAGATTATGGGATGTTTTAGGTCGACATGAGCGTATTACAGAGCGTAAAAGTCGCAGTATTGTTGGTCATGTTGAAAAGACTGATTCAGTTGTAAGTAATAGCCCATTAAAACAGGCTCGATTAGTTTATAATCAAGAAAAAGTAGCCTTTATATGTGAAAAAAGAGGTGGCCGGCCATCATTCTTTGCCCTACAAGTTGCGCCCAACGTGGGTAACAAAACTTAATATTTGTGCCATTACAGTAATTCACAGAAAGAAAAGTAGTTTAGTTCATTCTTATACTTAGTAAAATCTAGTTAAATTACATACAAATATATATGTTTTTTCATACAGACGGACACAACGGAACCAATTATGCACCAACCGTTTAACTAAATACTCGATTCTTCTCGATCTTTTACTTTTTGTCCAATTTATTGAATTTGACCTACATGTGTGATTAATTTAAGATTTTATAAAATATCAACAGATGAAACATCCTTTATGCATCCAATATTCACTTCATTTTACATACATTTACTTCGAACCCGATTAACTCCATAGAATATCACATTATCTTTACAACCACTCAAAATTAGTCGATTGAATAATTTTAAGGTGAAATTCTTTTTGGACGCCGATTATTACATATTACAGCTCGTGTAGTGTTGTGGATAGAGCACTGGCTCTGTGTGTGTGTGGAGTCCAGGTTCGAGCTTTGAGTTAACCTTACTCTGAATAGGTACGGAAGATAAATTCGGGGTAAATGAGTCGTGGGACTACTCGTGTACACTGATTGTAAATATTGATTAAAAATAATGAATTCTGATATCCAACATTAAATTTCAAACAACAAACAAGAGATTTGAACAAATTTTCACAAAACTAAAACTCAATCCGATGTCATAAGATTTCGGATTCACACTTTTTTATATGCCTGGCCCTGAAAATTTTCGACATGGAGCTGTGTAAAGTTTCATCAAATAAAAGCGATAGGGAACAACTTAAAGCGAAATATCAATCGATTCGCGTATTTCCATATTACAGAAAAAAAATTTTGCCCTGTATTTGTAAACAATACTGTGCTGCAAAACAGAAGGTCGCCCCTTTCACTCTTTATTTCTCTCTCTCTCAGTCTCTGTTCTGATTCTCAAGACAGTATTGGACACGCCCAGAGGGTATGTGCACATTTCAAATGGCTTTTCTTGATGAAACTTAAATTGCATTATTGTGTTGTTCTAGGATTTACCCATGTGGTCGCCAGTAGTATATTAAGCAAATAATAAAAATCATAACGAGAATACAGATTGAAAATAATGACCTTCTCTCTCATTGAGTTTTGGACGAGCGCAGGGAAGTATGATGCAGGCTGGCTAGAAGAACGAGACTACAACGAGAACGATGAGGACGTGTCAGCGATACTATATAGGAGAATGGATATCCTGCAGATATAAAAGACCAGACCACAAAGAACTTGAACGGAACGACATTTAAAGGCCTTTCGGGACGATCGGATTGCGTAGGGATGGATGAGAACAAATAAGCGTATGTATTACGTGCTATAATGCCATGCTGTCATGTGCAAGTACATCGCTACACATAAAAATATGAGACAAATAAGAGCAGCAAGACGAGTGCAAAAAGTGAAAGCGAAAGAATCCTTTCTTATCTATGGCATCAAACAAGTTATTTATCTAATTAACATAGTACGCGGCAGACACTGTTCACATCGCTCTCTGGATGAAAAGATCTGAAAGAAAAGATAAATCGCAGAAGCTGTATGCAGTTGTGTGACGAGAATACAAAAAAAAAACTTTTTTTTTGTGCAAGTGCAATAATGTGTGGACGAGACTTTTTTAATTCATAACAGGTCTGTTCGAGTACCTGAATCTATAATAATATATTAAAATATATTCGCAGCAAGTCGTTTTTGTACTCTGGCTGCAAGCCAAATTTTGCCACAAAAAGAAGCCAGCTGCAAAAATCTGTTGTTGCTGCAGTACGCGAACAGACCTAACATGGCTATCAAGGTTACACTGGTGCTTTCACTGCTGGCTATTAGCTTCAAACACTGTGATCACAAATCACTTAACAATAGAACTGGAACGGTAGCATTATGAAACGTTAGGCAAGTCTGAAAGTGCTCTCTTGAATTATAATAAAATCATTGATTGTAATTCAAGGGAGCATGTTTCCGCATCCATATGAGAACAGAGGTTTGCATAAAGTTGTTTGAATCATATCATACACATACATACAGTCCTTAATCCTCCCAACCATAAGTTTATAGCTAATTGATTGAGTGATTTGATGAATATGTTACTAATTTAGAATTGACTGATTTTTTACTTGAAAATTTTTCATATGTTTCGAAATGCAACTGCTCTTGACAAGGCCTCAACCATCAATTGGAATATTAACTGTTTTCATTCAATTTCTAACTTTTCATTTCATTTTGTCAAATTCAATTTGCTGCACACTTGATACTCACGTCAGTCAGCCTATCAACAAAATTAGTCTATAACAAATTACAGTTCCTATCGTTAAATTTAAAAATTAATCATTTGAACATTGACAATGCCTTAAATTAGTTTCGTTTCGTTTTTTTTTTCTTACCACTTAAAATCACGGAATTAGATAAATTCCCGAAAGGGTTCTTCGTAAATGTTTGCCGTTGTCATGATAGTGTCTGTTGCAGCGTCTGTATTTACATCTGTGAAAACATTACAATTTATTTCGGGATTCGGAAATGCTGTAGATCCGTTTCCGGATGTTTCGTCACCACGCATTAACAGAATAACATCGGTAAGGGCTGTAATGTAGTTTTTGGCTAAGGTGAGAGTTTCGATTTTCGATAGTCTTCGTTCTTTTTTCACGTGTGGTATGACTTCGCGTAGCGACTGTGAAATGAAACGCAAATAATTTTGATTAGTTAATTAGAGTGAAGTTGTCCCTGCTCATTCACACTTTTTTTTTAAACTCTCGTCGCCTTCAGTGAACCCAAATTGTTTTGGACGATCGGACGAAATATTCAGTTCAGTTTCATTTATTTGTTTTGAACGGTGCAATCGAGCATGATATTGGTAACAAACAGCTCGGTTGAACCATTCAAGTTGAATTGGTCGACCTCCTGCCACAGTCTTCCTGCGACACAGTTCGTTGCAATAACAAAACATCTGCTTACCTGGAATGCATCGTTTAAACTATGCATTCGCATCCGTTCCCGTTCGTTCGATTCTAAGCGTCGCAGGTTTCGTTCCTTGGCGTTGAGTGCTCCTTTCCGCCGTCGAGCTGCTGCCCCCGTGCTCCGACCACGACTCGATGCTCGTGTACCACCATTACTGCTTCCGCCACCCCCGCTCGTGTCATCGCTCTGCGAACTAGAATCCGTCATGTCTGGGTCAAAAGTGTTCATCTACAAACAATGGCAACAGAGAATAAGGCAATCATTAATTAACGCCTTACGAGTCCTGTGTCAATCTCATTACCGGCTGCGTTCGACGACTCGTCCTTCTTGGCCTTGCACTGTCAATTTCGTTGTAGGGTGTCGTATGATTGGATCCGGTCTCTGTCGCGACCACATTCTCCCCCACATTTCCGCCGCCAGTCCCATTCAGCAGAGAGCCAGATGAAAAATGCTGAAAATAGGAATTTGCGCCCGGTATTTGCGGCGAATATAGTTCTGACGAGCAAATAGTATGTTCTTCCTTCGACACAGTTGCCGCCGAAGACGCCACAATTCCGGCTTTCATGGCTTTCAATTGAATCGTTGTCGCGATGCGTGAATCGCAAATGATTGTTATTGCCTACAGTGCTGGGCTTTATGAGACAATATTAATTTGTTATTAATCTCTGCTCATCACATCCGATCCTTTGCAGGAGAAATGTCGCAATTCCATCAGAAGCGTTTCGCTCTATGGATGAGATGATGAATAGTTGTTTATTTAATTCTATAGATTCTATTTAAATATAGTAGAATAGAAAATACTTGAAATGAGTTTTGATTTTGGCAGGTATGCAATTCAATGTTACGACCATACATCATTCAGTTCGAAATAGGAAATAGGCATAATCGTCGAAGATTAAGTAAACCATAAATTAAAATTGATATGAGAATTGTGGGTTAAAGGCAATGTTAGGATGCTAGATGTTATTCAAACGGAGAATGAAAATTCTACTACTTCAAAATCGAGTTCCTACATATTAATATCAGATTAAGCTAAATTATATGGCCCCCACAAACTGACTTATGCTGCTTGCAGAGAACTTAGGAAAATTTTGTTAAAGAAGTTGACCAAACTGCTGGAAAGGTTGCGGAATCTCCACCAAATTTACTTTCGCATCCTAAACCTATATAGTAGCAAAAATGAATGAGCTCGAAATCGTTAAATATGGTATAAAATTTTTTAAATTGAGCAAACTTCGAAGAACGATACAGTCAATAAACCAACTCAAAGATTAGTGGAGCTACTACCAAAATAGCAAAACTGATCTCATTCAATGACGAAATTGTCTTTTTTGCCAATGGGGAGCACATTGTCATCTTCTACCTAAATTTTTAAAATGGAGCAGTCCCCGCAAGCGTACAGACTTCTTGCTGCATTTCTAATAAAGTATTCCAACGAAGAACATGATCATCATTTTTCAACTTTTCATCAATATGCATTCAAAATTTACACAATTTTTCCGCTTTTCTTCGAAAATTCATCTTTGTAGCGGTTCGTATGCGCTGGAGGTTTTATATTTCTAAAAACATTTTAATGTTCATAGTCACAAGCTTTTAAAATAAATAGTTGGATTTCCATACGAATTGTCTACACTTGCTCACAATATTATTCGCACAAGTGTATCTTAAACATCTAAACGTAAAATACGTGGGAATCAGAATAATCAGAAATATTTTCTTTGCGATTTCTAAGAGGCATTGACTTCTCAATTAATCAACTAAATCAACTAAAAAAAAAATTATTCGTGAGGGATTTAGTCGAGTGCATTCGTTTATGCAAAAAAGTGAAACATCGTTTGAGGAAAGGAAATTAACTGTAAAATTAGTTTGCAAACTAACTGTAAAAAAACTTGTGAATTAGTGGGGAGGTGTCTTACGATGGTGCAAAATGTGATGAATAATTACCGTTATAAAGGTTCTTTAGAAATTAAAACTGGATGAGAACGAAAACATTTTTTAAGAGAAGCTAATGAGCATCATATAATTAAAGAAATTATGAAAAATCCCAACAAATCATTACGATTGCCCACTGAAGTATTGTCAAAAATAATGATGATATTTCTGCTAGTGTGGATTTAGCAGAACTTGTGGAGTCAACAGTTAAAAGTATTATGAAAATTGTGGCTTTGGTAGAGGATAACCAAGTCAAACTAGTCTGCAAATTCGGTTTCGACGGCAGTTCCGGACATAGCCAGTATAAAGAAACATTTACCAACTCAAATAGTGCTAATGAATATTTATTCCTAATTGCTATAGTACCGTTAAAATTGATAGATGTGGATGCAGGATAAGAAGCATGGGTTAATCTACGGTCGTTGTCCACCCTCTTCTACAGGCCCATAACATTTATATTCCATAAGAAAACTGCAGATCTTATTCGCAAAGAAGAAAGAATGATGAGAAATACTATTGGCCAGTTCACAGAAATTGATTTTGAAAACAAAAAAACTGTGAAGAGAATTTTGAAATGCTGTTCACAATGTTAGATGGGAGGAGTGCTAGCAATATTTTATCCAACAAAAATTCAACATCTAAGTGTCTCATTTGTGGGGCAACTCCAAAAGAAATGAATTCGGAAAACGTGGTTAACCCTCCAACCTGCTGAGGAACACTATCGCTTTGGCTTGTCAACCCTTCACTGTTGGAAAGGATTCTTAGAATTAAAATATGAAGAAGCCACATATAGCCTACCGAACCAGTTAAAAAATGGCAAGTTCAAGTAAATGTGCTAAAACAAATTATAAAGACAAACCAAAAAAACGAATTCAATCTAAATTTAAAAATAAAATGGGTTTATTAGTTGACAAACCGAAGCCAGGATATAAGTCAACGAACGATGGAAATACGCCAAGACGATTTTTTTTCAAACCCAGATTTTAGTTCAGAAATTCCTGATTCAATAAAGAACTAATAATTAATGTTCTATCGTTCTTAAACTGTGGTCATGCGGCTTTTTCATATATGTATGTCGAAAGATTTCAAACATTATTAGAGGAAACTAGCGCACTTTATAATTTTATATAACTGATACTATATGCCTGGAAGTGTCCATAAAGTTTTAATACATGGAACTGAGATAATAGCCGCATTCTCCTTACCTATTGGACAATTGTCAGAAGATGCATTAGAGGCAAGGCATAAAGAAATAAGAAAACACAGATTGCACCACACCCGAAAAATTTCAAGAGTGAGTTCCAATACAGATCTACTCAGAGTGACTACACAAAGTTGATACAGAGATACAAAAGTGCATGGAGGAGCCAGGGAACCGTTCACTGCTACCTAATGAGCATCTTGATATGGATGTAGACCATCTAAACCTAGATTTCGGAAGTAGTAGTGATGAAGATTATTTAGATTCAGACTAAATATTATTATAATTACATAACAACGTTTAAATTTGTTTTGCTTATTTATTTTGTTTACTTTTATGTAAAATAGCTAATGTTAGTTGGCATTGCTTTTATTCTAGTAGTTGGCATTGCTTTTCTTTCATGGGAAAAATGAAATTCTGTATTATTAATTTTAGAAGTGCACATAAAATTCGAATAAAATACTGTTGAGAATCAGTTTTTCTATGTTTTTGGCTATAATTTGAAGTATATTCATTTTCGACCCTAGTTATTAGATATATTCATAAGCAGGAAGGCATTTACTATAAGAATATACAAACATTACATTTACTATACGGCGTGATCATTCTCGGCACTCATTTTGTCATGCCAAGATGTTCATGAATATTTAAAATGGTTGTATCTGATACTCTAATCATTTCTGCGAGCTGTTTCTTCTTTAGTCTAGCATCTTCCAATATAACTTTCTCGACTTTTTGAACAATATCTGGAATGGTATCTTTGATTGGCTTTCCTGGTTGTGGGTCGTCTTCAAGTACCCTCATTAACCACCTACCTACTCAATCCGCGAACTTATTGACCCACCCTCGTAAGTCTCAGCTTAAGCAAGTACTTCAAGAGGCTACTCATTATAATTATTATTCTAAAGTTTCATAAGAATTTATTAGTTTTGCGAATAATTATAATTATTATGTAAAGGAAATAATATTTGTTGAATTTTGTAATTTTATTGGAATGATACACTTAATTTTCTTTGTCAAATTGTGTCACAAAGAAATATTATATTCGAATTCAAGATTTTTTTTTTTTGTATTAAATGCCTTTATTATTTATCCTTTTAGTTAAGTGATTTTTGTGGGAAAAATTTTGTGAGCAGGTCTATAATGCTGATCAAAAAATTAAAATTAAATGAGAAGCTTGAGTAGCCAAGTGGGTAGAGCACTGGCTTCTTGCGTGTGGGGTCCCTGGTTCGAATCCAGGTTCGGACGAGGGTCCGCGCACCAAGCTTTGAGTTCACCTAGCTCTGATTAGGTACCTGATTTAAATCAGGGGTAAAGTGAGTCGTGGAACTAATAACTCCACACTCGTATTCACAATGATTAAAAAATTGTAATGAAGCTCTCTACCAGCTTCAACCCCTAGGCCCGTACGAGGGTTGTCGTGGGATTACTTTTAAATGAAAAAAAAGTTACGAACTAGCCAAAAATATATCATCTTATAACACAATTTTTCTGCTCTATCATTTCATCTCGCCAAAAAATGAACACGTTTCGTCTTCATCACTTGTCCTCAATTACTTGTTTTTTTCATTTGGCACTTCGATTCGATGAAAATGTAATTGATTGCTAGTCAACAACGAATTATCGACTCTGTGTCTTACTGTGAATTCGATCAACTTTCCAGCTAATCAAGTGCCGTTATCGTTATTTTCGATTTCGTGACGAACTGACGAGCGAAGGGTAGAAAAAAAAGCTGAAACAGAAAATACGGGAAAAGGAATATTAGAGGATAATTTGGGGCAACTGTAATGTCTAGACTCAAACAGTTCAATTCTTAATGATAGAATGGATCCATGTGGTGATGTTCAGTTTAATTAAACAAAAGATGGGGCAAATGTTCAAATATGTAGCTGTGAATGGGATTATTGTGAGGCTATAGTCAGTTGAAGGGATATTCTGGTTATCAAGGATAAAATAAATATTTGAATGAAAAATGTAATGTCGAAAAATTCATGCACTCTTGAGTGCACCAGAAATCGGATTTGAGGTATGATTCATTTGTGACAATAACGTGAAAACGCTCAGGATCACTAGCCTCCTTATAACTGACATAAGTTTTGAAGTGAATGAATTTTTGCAGTATATAGGTACAGCTACATACATATTCATGTTTATTTAATATTCATGAAGTCATCATGACCAACGTCATTCGCCACCGTAGAAAGGACGCAAATTTCAGTTTCATTTCAAATTTCATTCTCAATATTCTAAAAATATCGGCATTAACACGAATGTTTTCTAATTAGAAGGTATAGCATCCAGTCGACAATTTTCAACTTCCCAAATGATTTCCATTTGCTATCAATCCTGTAATGATCGTCAAGGCCTTCAGATATCCTTCGTGATGGTAGACGACGACGCCGATAACAACAACGACAGCAGGGGCGGCGGTATTACATTCGAAATTATATCCAACGCCCGCACAAGGCTTCCATAGCTGTGAAGCTATCATTATTTTATCGCTATAACGTCCACTTGGTTGCGCTTGAGTCTCTCCGAGAGCAGGGGTCAATTTTTAATGTCCTTCGTGCTTAATGGTGAGAATGATTTGATTTGAATTAAATCGCAGTATCTGTTGTCGTTTTGCTGACAAGTGGGTGCAGGGGTGAATGGGTGAATGATGCAGAGTAACAGACACTTTTTTAGGTGATTTACTTTTGAACATGATCTAACCTTTGTTTTCACCCGCCAGCTAAGCAAATAACGTGACACTGGCATCGGGCACGAAACAAAAGATTTGCCCTAGCTACAGTATGTAGTGTCGCTGTTTCCGCTCCGTTCAATCAGCATAAACAGCTCCGACAACCACTTGATGATTTCCGCATGTTGCCTCCACATTAGACAACCTCCAGGAGCATCCTGTCGTCGGGATAAGGATAACATGAGCATGAACATGCTCATGGTGATGATGATGGTGATGCCAGTGCCGATGTGCACGCGAGAGTCGAAGAGCTGTGGGGGTTGATCGATTTAGATTATAGGTTCAAGTTGTCATCGTGGCGCCATAGATTTACATCGGCTTAATGCAGACAAATAGTGGCCCGTCTCCCAGCCGTTTTATTTCAAATTGAATTTTACACTCCAAGTAAACATGACTGTCGAGAAATTTATGAACGGGTTAAATGCGGTGTAGTACAAAGGTAGAGGTTTGATGTGTTATAGGTGACGGAATAATAGTAGGAATCATGCTACACGATTATTTGATAGTGATTCTGGGTTAAGTTCTTGCTTTAGTTTTCCATTTTCAGATGAAAATATAAACAGACGAAGTGTTTTCCTCGAAAAATTGAACAAACTTAGTGATTTCAAGCGCGGAAACAAATTTTCAAGCCAGTACTACTGAGCATTTGCAGTGAAACAAATCAAATATAATCACTCTGGCACCGACAGTCCCAATATTGTGACAACTATTGCAAACACTTTTCCAGTTGGCCCTATTAAACGCAAACGAGAGTGTAAGTTACGCGTGTTTTAAAGGTCAATAATTACAATCAGTTTTCCACACAACCAAATCAGCTGAAAATAAATCCACAATACCACGTATATAGCAGATTAGCAATTATTTTCCCAATAAACCGCGATGTCAATTTTCAATAGAATCGTTCTTGTATCATCTCTACGAGCGCTCGAAACATTAGTCAATACAATTCATATCCCATCGGTGCAATCACGCTGATGGCATACAAATAAAATTTTAATGGGAAAAGTCAACGCATTTTCACGCTTTGAAAATAGCTTTGCCACATTCCAGCAATCCTTTCTTGCCTCGCTAAATTTCGATCGATTTCAAAAATCCTATCAATATATATCTGCCCGCTATCTGGCTGCTTATCATTTATGTTATCTGCATCGCACCTTGATTGATAGCGCGGCTTTTCGTTTATCATTCGATCTAGGAACGAATTCGTAGTCGATTTTCCTCCGTTCTCCGTTCCCTAGCCCGTCAAAACGCAACCAGGCTGGGACTGCCTTTCAAGCATTCAATTCAAGCAAAAGCTCAACAGGTTGATGTCGCAATGATATGACGGCGAAAGGTTCTAGCAACGTGCTGAAATGTGTGTGCGAAGTAGTTATTAAAACTTTGGCCATGTTTATGGCGAAAAATATTTATGCAAGTACCGTACTCGGTCACATGTACACGAATACAAACGTATGCACTAACGAATTTGTGCAGGAACGATAATTCAAAGGTGATAAAACCTGACGTGGGAGTGAAAGTATCGGAAATTCAATCTAACGAATTGACGCGATATTTAAGGTTTGTTTGTGGTTGATTTGAAAAGTGTGAAAATCAGAAACTGGCTAGGAGAACGTTATCGCTAGCAATTAGCCAATGGAAGCAGGCTACTGATATGCAATAATGGGCAAACGTACGAGTATATCGATCATTTATCACTTGATGACGTTAGTGATATGGTCTGTGGAGAAGTTATCGTCACAGCTTAAATTATGCAAATAGGTATTATAAAACATAACAGAGTATTGAGAGTTTTTTTAGCAGAGAATTACTTGAAACTTTTGAAAAGTTTAGTAATAATCGATTTCATGCCGTTTTTTTCAATCAAAACTAGCCGTTATGAAGTAAGAAAAACTATTTGTTCATTGTCATCCATCGTTATTTGGATCATAGTCAACAACTGGCAAACAGACGCTTGAAAACTATATAGCGCCCAATGTGGGTTTAATCGTACAATACTTTTCTTCAAAATATTTATAATTCATTTATCCGGTTGGAAGAGATAATACGATTCTTGATTTCGATGCTTTAATTAAATTCCCAATGAACATAAGTAATATGAGTCATTCAACTTCATGTTTGAATCGAGTCTGTGTGAGATATTTTCTGCAGCCTGTACAATGTGATCGGCTACTCTTTTGTAGAGATTTCCGAATAAATAGCATTAACAGCACGCAGGTTGAAAATTAATGTTTCATTAAGACCATATCAGTGTACATTAGGGCAAAGGTGAACACTTTTTAGTGAATATTCTGCCAAAGGTGAGTAATGCCTTTTTTGTTTCAGAAAAATTTTTGTAGTTTTTCAGAAAAATATTTTTGTGTTTTGTAAAACAATATGTACGCAAATGCTGAAATATCAAAATCATATGATACGACTATTAGCCAATGCTGCAAATATTTCTTTGGTTTTTATTTATTTATTTATTTACAAAATTCATCGCACAAGATTACAAATTGCAATTATGGCAATGAAATTAGAAAAAGATAAAAATAAAGATTAATATTTACAAAAAGATAAAAAAAAATACAATTCAACAATCTAATGCCACAACGATTAGGTCGAGTATAAATACTTTTAAAAGTCTTTTAAAGACAAAAAACCATTGTGACAGAGATCCAAGCCCCAATTCATTATGACGTCTAGGGATTCTGGCAAAGGGAGAAAAGAAGTACGCGAACGGAATAGTGAAGACTTCCTGAGACCTGTTGCCACGTAACGAGCCAGATATAGTACCCCGCTGCTTGACAGTCGTCAAGCAATAGTCGGGCTGACTCCAGGGATGGAATTTGTAGGATTTGAAGGACAGGCGGGAAACATATAAGCAGTAAGGGATGTTATATCAAAAAAATAAAGAGCTTGTGAACCTTCACTACACACATTCAATGGCCTCAGAAAGGTATAGGAAACGTGGATACCACACTTGACAAGCATTTTTGAGGACACAACGAGCCAACACTAAAAAAAGACCAACACTTGAACGTATGTCAACGAATTTAGACGCAGAGTAAGGTACCAATCCAGAGACTTGGAAGGCTTTAGCGGTGATTTCTACAACATGGAAATTACATTTCAATTTAGGATCAAAAATCAAACCCAATTCCCTGAATTGATTAACGGTTGACAGATAGCTGGTGGGAAATCAATAAGAGAATGAAGTAGGAGATGATTTGAGAGAAAAGGTCATAGGTTTAAATTTGCGGTTGCACCAATTGAGAAGAGCACACATATCATTCCGAAGAATATGACAGCCACTAGCTGACCTGATGAAACAATTTCAAATCGTCAGGTCGTTAAAAAAAGGAAGGTCGTTAAAAAAATCAAGAAAGGTAAAGAACCAAGGATAGGCCCTTGTGGAACACTAGAATAAGGATGAAAGTGAGAAAGGAGAGATTGTTAGCAGTAACTCCGCACTCACGATTACTTAGGTAGGACGAAAACCAAGAAATGAGTGGCCCGAAACAATCAGACTGTTTAACTTACTTCAGCAATATCCTATAGCTGTATAGTATCAAAGGCTTTGAAAAATCAGTGTATACTACGTCAACTTGTTCCTGACGCTCTAAGGCAAATGCAACTGTGTTTGAGAAGATGATGAGGTTAGTCAAAGTAGGCTTACTCTTCACAAACCCATGCTGTTCCGGAGCTAGGATAGAATGAATCATGAGAATCATGACATTCTCGAGAAAACAAGAGTTTTACTGAAACAAGGAAGAAGAGAAATAGGACGATAATTGGCAACGAAGAAAACATCGTTAGTTTTGAAAATTCGATAAATATTAGAAATTTTCCAGGCCGAAGAAAAAACACCAGTAGATAGGCTCAAATTGAAGAGGATACAGTGGGGGACGCACAATAAAGTAGACATAGACCACGCATAGAAATTGGGAATACGATCAGAACCACCACCGAAATGCTGATCAAGGCTGAGCAATAAACTCTCAACTTCAATCGAATTAGTATGGATTAGAGAAAGAGAAGGAGGAAGGAAAGGGAAAATCAAAGGGATAAAACAGTAGAGGAAAAACTTTTAAAGAGGGAAGAAAAGAAGTTTGCGAAAACCTCAAATACATCTTGCGGAGATGAGGAGGTAGAGCCATTGAAAGTTACTTGGTTCGGAATTTTACTTTTATACAATCAAAAAAATCGAAGTGTTGTGTTCAATTTCTATAATATATTGCCTTTTTTTTTAACTCGGTGCTTGAATTGAAACGAACCATGAAAAGTGTTTTTTTTAGAAATTTTTAGAGCGATAAAATTTACTTCTAAATATTTTATTTTTATATTCTGGTGAAATTATTGGTTAGGTTTGAATTAAGGCAGGCTAGCATAGTTATTTGTAAAAAAAAATTTTATCTGTTAACACGCACGTTTAAAATATGTTAGAAAGGTTAAGAAACTGAAAATTTGCTTCAACAGATCATTAAGCTTGGATGACTATCTATACGCTGTACTTAGAAAAATGTATGGTTGTTCGAGGACCAACAAAGTATGCCACTTCTCGATGTGTTATATCTCTTTTAATGCTGCCTCCTCACTGTGGGCCATCATGTGGCCCATTGTGGGCTTGCAGTGGCCGACAGTGGCGAAGCATGGAAATGGCGATGGCTGAGGTTGGCCTTTGGAGCGGTTTTTCGCACACATCAAAGCGGGCCATCATGCGCAACCGAAAATCATGACTGGGCCATCTAGCGGCCCAGTGTGTGGAGGCAAATTTGTGATGGTGACCGTAATTGTGGCGATCATTGCGACTAAAATAGATCATTTACACAACATACTAAAATATATCATTTGCGGGCTATACGAAAAAAAGCCCAAAAGTTTTCTATCAAAAGCAAAGCTGTGCTCAAATCAGTGATCCAAACTGAATGGAAAAGTATAGGCCCAACAGTTACCAATAAATCGGCAGGCGACTCAAAGATGTCATAGATAAGATGCCACAGGAAATCTAACCAAGTGTTGAATATTTATTATTAAAATTATTTCAAAAAATTGTCCCATCAATTTTTTGTGATCAATTTATGTGTTACTGGCTTATTGTAATTTGGACCTAGTGAAATATAAATATGAATGTCCATTTTGTCTTATTTCTTTCTATTGTTTGAAAACCAATGTATAATAACTACACTAAATGTGTTTAATTTTATAGACCATCAATAATTTTGAAATTAATTGCATGTTCCATCAATTTTGTGACTATGTGTATGTGTTTATCTTGATTTCCGTTACTTAAGTCTATTGTGCAAAACTAAACGATCAAACGACCCCTCTTACTGAACTGTAATTATCAGTTTCTTAAAATTATGGCGCTTAATGTCAGTAGCTCAGTCTGTTTTTAATAACATGATATCTTTATCCTCACCACACAATTATGGAATTCTCTGCTACTTGCCTTGAATAGCAAAGAAAATTCCCTTAGCTTTTTCCTTTCATGTTTATTTAAATTTGTGCATTTATTTCGATGGATTTTTCGATGGGCACACAGATCAATTAATATACAATTGATCCTTTGAAGAAAACAATCATGCGATAGAAATCAGACACGCAGCTTATAACATCACTAAATCCAAATCATCAGTACATCGAATCATTAATTCCATCAGAAATTGTTTACCTAGCTAATCAAACGCGAATTATTTTTTGCATTTATATTACATTTTATTTTACGTTGAATTTTCCCTTTATTTTCTTATTATTTTGCATCCGACTGAATTGTAAATATTATTACTTAGGTTAGGTTAGATTAAACTGGCTGGCTCAAGGCCAAACATAAACCTATTTGCTTGATTATTTCTGAGACTTCCCTCTCGGGACTTCCTACACGTGCCGCTGGTTAGGAGTCCTATTTTCAAGGCATTTACTGCTACACGACAGTGGCCAGTAACGACGCCGACCAGCCGTTCGCAGCCAATCCGCGTTCATTTGAGCAGGTATTTAGTCGCTGCAAGATAGTATGACCCCCACATGATTTTGGTTACCCTGCAGGTCTGAGTTACACGCAATCGAGTACCTGCTCGTTTGGATGGGTGTTGAGATGTCTACCGATCATGACAGGCGAACACTGGTCTCATGGTTGACTACCGCATCCGCCCTCTCATTCCCATCAACGCCCTTGCGACCGGGAACCCAGAAAATTTGGACTCTTCTGTTGTTGTCCAGTCTATTCAGGACCTGAATGCAACCGAGTATACACTTCGATTTGTTTGTGGGTGGTATCAGCGCTTTTACCGCTGCTTGACTGTCTGTAAAGATGTGTATCTCCCCACATGTAGTATCTTTGACATATGCTAGATCTGCGACTTTATGTATCGCAAAATCCTCCGCCTGGAAAATACTACAGAGGTTAAGAGCCTGAAAGCTGCCTCCATAGCTGAATCCGCAGAATATGATGCAGCACCCGCTCCTGCAGGTGTTTTAGAGCCGTTAGCGTAAATGCTACGAGTTGCTGGACCCATTTGCTGATTCCATTCTTGGCCATCCCCCACAGTCGCTCCATATCCTCGCTCGAAGCACAGAGTGGGGACCAAGTAGTCAGTGCTTCCGGTGTACCCCGCTCGATACTGCTGTGGCCGAAGGATCTTGACTAAATATGAAATGTTTTTGAAATATTTTTACTTAAATATTAGTACTTTTTTTATTAGCATTTGTATTATTGTTATTATTTTAAGAAATGTGTAGTTGTAATGTCTCAAATCTTAGCCTCTCTTTGAAGCCTTAGAAGCCAACATAAAAACCAAGAAGATTTATTGTCAAAGATGAATTAAATGAAATAAGTTGAAATTGATAATTCTTGGGTTTACGAAAAAAGCCAATAGAGAATTTGTAAATATAAAAGAGCAATCAAGAGCTAAAAATCATTTTAGAAATAAAATTTCATCAAAGAAACGTTTTAGGGTTGAAAGTTTAAAAGCTTATAGGACACAATAGTTTAAAAAAAAACACAGCTGAAGTATGGTTAAGATACGTTCTATCCTGTTACTATAGCATTTAATTCCTTAAGTTTTTAATACAGAAGTTGGCTCGAAAAAATTTCATTTTAAAAAAGATATGAAGAAAAATCAGTACGCTATGTTCAGCTTTTCTGCAAATTGTATTTTGTAATTTCTGGCCAATGGCTTTATTTATATGGCTTTAAAAGTAGGCAAATAAAATATGGTTCTTTTGCATAGCAATTGATACAACGTTTGGATTTCTCCAATAATTATGGTAACCTCTTGAATTTCATAAGGATTTAGATTTTCCAGAAGTTGAAAAACTCTTGATTTTGTCATAATTCAACAAAATATGAAAATTGTATTTTGCATAGCAATGAAATCCCGAATTTTCACAATTTATAGATTCGCTGAAACTCAAAATGTATGAATACAACATAAAGCGTTTTCAATTTTCATCCAGAAATTTCAGTTTATATTTATGGGCAAATTTTATTTTGATTTATTTAAAATTTCCAGAGCTTTTATATTCGAATCCATCGGAGTTTTTTTTATATTCTAATGCTAGAACTCTGGAGCCATTAAAAATATAAGAGTACCTCTGCCTAGGCATGAAATTACTTTTGAGTGTCTATAATAGAGAGTAAAAATTTAATTATAACACATTAATGTATTTGAAATCGACTGAAAAAAGTAAACCATACAATATTTTTATTTGACAATTGTGTTTTAGATATAGTTTTTAAAAGGAATACCTCTAAAAAAAAAAGAAAAAGGAGTAACTCTAATAATTCAGAAACTTATAACTTTTGAGTTTGCGCTTTTTTGTTTTTAGAGTAACACTATCTTCAGTCATGACACACAGACTTCATTAGCACGATGAGCATACTAAATACGAAAATTTATCCTGCTAAAACCGGCACTTTAATACGATTCTGCTATAATATTGTCAAAGTGACGTAATAGAAGCTGTTAAAGTTTGAAAAATTATCACTAAATTACTTATTCAATGTCACATATTTCACTTTTATTATAGTCTTTGAGACATAATAATTGTAAAAATTCACTTTTTAACATTAAGTTCCACTTTTTCGCGAATCGCTTATGACACTAGCATCATGTAACAGATTATTTCTCCTATGTGTCGTCCCTTTTTACATTTACTTGACTATCGTACTAATGATCTTCGGTATGTCAATAACTTAACACTACTTTTATATGTTCTTTTACGCATTTCACGTCCTTTAATTACAGCTTACACAAATTTTAGGGTGTATGTACCTACAAACAACACTTTATTCAGGCAAGTCGTTTTAAATTTTTCGAAATCGAATCTCCCAAAAATGTGTATTTCCTACTTTCATATTTACTCCCAAACTTATTTATATTGCCTAGAATAATTCGATTTCACACTTTCCTTTTCAATTTCGGCTTTCTTCATTTCGGGCTTTTTCCCTAATTACAATATTATTTCTGTATCCACAAAATCCATACAGATGCATTCTACATCAGCAATTAAGAAACGAGGGATTTCCGGGCTTTAGTGCTGTTAATTGTTATGCTTTCTTCTTGTTGGCTATTTTTATCTTATCATTAAACCACTGAGGGCCCGAGCAACTGGATATCCTTAAAACCAATGTTAATGTCGTTCTTTCCAATATATTGTCGCCTCAGGGGTAGGGTGATTTTTGTTGAAGTGTTACCGTTGTATAAGATTAGTTAATTTTTTAAGGATAACACAATTTGGTTTTTGTTTTGTTTTGTTTTTGAATATTCGGCTGAGGAAAAGGCTTGACAAATTTTCAAGTAAATTTAAAACGTTTTTTTTATATTGTACACATATATATTTACATTGATCTATTATATTTTGCCATCTTTGAAGCAACTATGTGACCCCATCAGCAAAGAACCTATTGTGACAGCCACATTTTAAACTTACAGGACGTGAGGTAGCCGATTTGATCAACAAATCATTGAATCTTCTGCGTTGCGAGTTAGCAAGGCGATGTACTGGCAAAGGCGATGAACAAGGTTGCAATACTGACTATTGGGCTTGAGGCAGTTATTTGGGGCAGTGGAAATTTCGCAAGTCGAAAGATATTGCAGATAGTGAATTTTAATTGTCAATAGTCCACGTAGATTCTAAGTTAAAGTTTTGATATGTCGCTGTCCGCTCGCGTGCAAATGCGATAATTTAGTATAACAATCGCAACCACGATTAGATTTAGAACTTTGCAGTTAGAAGTATCATCTGCTCTATCTTCAACTGGATCGCCAAATGGCGGCGCATAATGCACTGATGTAAGTTGTTGGGAGTCTGATTCCAACCATTGGTGGCAACCGTCAAAATTGACAGTTGAGAAGAGAGAGAAAAGAAATAGAAAAAAGTGAACGAAAACTTTTTGAAGGAGTTTGAGGATCTTATTAGGAAGAGCAGTGATAGTGTAGAACCATGTAAACATTGCAAAAAAAACGGAAGATCTTGCGTGTCAAAGATTCGTGAGCACGTCATCTCATTTTCAAGAAGGATGTTTTAAAATTTTCGGATTGAATTACGAGTGCTTCGGAAAACTACGTAACTATTGCATTGGAATCTTGGTGAATACAAGTCTCATTCTCAATGTCGTCCAATGATGATGGTTTTATGCTGAAAAATATTAGATTGGTGCTAGTTTTTACTGTGAAAACCTGTAGTTTTTGAGGACTAACGGAAGACATAAATCACCATTTTGAAGAACTTTATTCTTCCTTTTCCCTTTATTTGAATAATTTGGAGTAAATTCGTGGACGAAGAAACGGATAATCAGCAAACAGTTTTTTTTTTAAACTAAAACCAGTGTAGGGTAAATATACTTAATGGATAAAACTCACGTTTAGAACCAATCTTATTGAAATATTTAGAATTTCTTAAAAATCAAGTGTGGTGAAGCCTATGTACTAAAATTTAAGGAAACAGTGGAATTATCAGAATCAAGATCAAATTTAAGGGAATAATGAAGAGAAATGAGACAGATAAGAAGCAAGAAAGTTAAAATAAATAAGACCCTAAGTGCGCTTGTTAGTATTGGGATTTCAATAAAACTGGGATAAAGACAAAAGGAAAGAAAGAAAGAAAAAATGCTCGGAAGAGTATTTAAAATCAAAATTGATAAAAAAAAGATAACAGTAAGTAAGTTGAAATTACCACATTCAACAATATGAGAATAGGAATAGTAACAGATAATAAAGTTAGGCAGCTAACTTTACGTCAAAATGGATGCATTATAAAGCCTTTACACAGAAAGAATCATAATGAGTACCTGTAAAAGATTTTTGTTTGACGATAAGATGTTGTTTTTTAGGCTGATTCTTTAGATATAAGCAATACCAAACATGATACAGTACTGAAATGGGAAATTTAACAAACAAGTAAGCGTCGTACCAAGTCACATCTTTACAATTTTTTGCTGTAAAAACTCTCAGCCATTTAAAAAGTGGCGAACACTGAGTGGGTGCAGATGCCATCCGATGAGGCAAATACGCAGTCGATAGCGACCAATAGTGAAATTTAATTTACTATCGTTCTAGTTACAGTAAGCTAGGCTAAAAATTTTCTAAGCACAGAAGCAACAAAAATTATATTAACACCTCATTAAATGCCTCAATTATTTTAACATAGCTCGTTTCTTGAGTATTTCTCTACTTTTGAATCCAAGCTTTCTGCACTAAATTGTGCAAGATTGTTCATTCACTTGCCTCAAATCTATTTCCAACTGCTACAACGTAACCACTCTCTGCATCAACGAATTTTTAATAGAACAACTGTACATTTTCCCAGCGTATATCGAATGGCGGCAACTCTTATCGGAACCAGTCACCACCGCACAGCACCCGGCGGTACTCATTATCAGGGCAAAGTTTCTATCTTGTAATAACCAAACTGTGGTGTATACTTTTGTTTGACGCTTCCACTGAATAGCACAATATTTTTTCGGGGGTTGAAAGTCAAAAGACCACTTGTTGCTTGTGTGCAAGGGTTCGGGGCTAACAAACTACAATCGATGTGTATGTTTAGTGTGAAAGCTATGGAATATGGAGTCAAGTTTTCGATTGTTGTCAGACGATGCAGCACATGTAGTTGGTCTGACGAGCTCGTTTGCCAATGAATCGCGCTACTTCCTATATGAAAATATATATGATACTTGTACATGAAAGCCCACGATCTTTCTCAGCTGGAGTTCCGACTTGATTGTAACTATCGAAACCGCAAATGAGTTCAGTGGGGTTTTGTCGGTTATTTCAACTTTTGCTGATTTTTCTCTAGCTGCTGAGCCTAAAGTATTATTGTGGCTATGCTAAACCTTCGAGGGACTACTTACCTCTTTTTGCTGTAGAGTTGAAAAAGAAACCAATCACTTGCGTAACACTTGAATATTGAACTTTAATCACGGTTTATAGGTCACTTGTTAAAACAGTCTAATCGTTTGAGTTTATCACGCCTTTGTTTCACTTCTGCTGTCGACAGTTCGATTCGTTTCAATCACGTGACAAAATGTTCCTTAGCTTCCTATCGACAACCATTCACAGCACAAGTCCTTCTCGCTCACTTGTTGACTGACCGATTTTCCCAACAGCTGTTTGATAACTGAAACCGAAGAATTTCGATAGTCAACTGAATGCCATCTACCACTTGTGGAGCGCCTCCCAGCTTCGGAGTTTGACGGACGCGGCTCCATTCAACAAGTGCGCGTTACACCATCGTTGTCGCTGTCCGCCTTCTACCCCAGCCCCAAACCGTTCAACTCCACGAGCCAGGCGAAATTGTCGGACACGAAATGCGGTCGCTGACTGCTTCAGATGGGGGGTGGTTGAGCCATTGAACATGTTTCCAGTGTTCTCAGTACTCTCCACCGACTATTATTCTGTGTAAAGTGAACAACTGTTTTGTTGAGCTTTCCATCGTGACGTCAAAACCATTTGATATTGCTTTAATACGGAAGCAAAATTCCGTTTGTTGGATGACGTAACTGGAGCTAAATTTGGATAAGAACGGATAACTTTTCGACGCCCCTCACATATCTATTATGCGATTCAAGCAACATATTAGCAAAGTTTTTGCCGTTCGATACCCTGTCGCAAAATTTTTCTATTTCTTGCTATCGTGTGCCAACGAAAACTGGCAACGTATCGGTTCAGAAGCTTACGAAAACGAATTCAGAGGGAGGAAGTCGAAATGACGAAGAATTCCAAACATTTTTCACCCCCTTTGAGCACAGTTGAAATTGAAATTAGCCTTTCAACATATCAATACTGTGGCAATAAATCAAACTATTCTTGTGGACACGAATATTGTGACGAATTCGTTGTCTGTGGGTGTGCTTTATTGGCTCATTCAGCTGGACGTTCGACGTTCGACGAACACAGGAGATATGTTTTTTCTTCTTCAGAACAATCTAAAATGAAATTTGTTTATGTTATGCTGTTCATTTGTAGTATTTCGAGGGTAGTTATATTTGGATGAATAATCCTTCCTGTGCTTATGCAGAAGTTATGTGTGATATATAGCAAAACAGCGCTTTGATGTAGAACGTTGTGTTTATGTAAAACCCACGTTGGGCGCTGGGTTGAAATTAACAAATTGATAAGTAATTCAGATCTGCAATATATCACCAAACATAAGCTGCCCGGATATGAGATCTGAGTTGCAAAAAGCATCGGAAACTGAATCACCTGAAGGTCAATCCAATAATTGAATGTAGCAATTCATACAGGTACGGTTTCTTCTTCATTTCTAAAGTAAGTCGGTTTGTCTGATGGCTTTAAGTATATTCTTAGATCTGGTGTCATTTCTAGTTAAACATTGAATCGCTGTAAGGAAATTGAGAATCATTTTCACTCATTTTATTCTGGCTAGTCAGACACTTTTCTGAGTGATGAATGCCAATGCTTTCTTCGAATTCTTAAGCGAGAGATTATGCTGTGGGGTATTTATTAAATTTGTTGGTGATGCTATATGCAAGGTGGCTGTTATTTCGATTAAAAAAACTGTCAGATATAATATGTATTTAGGCGTTCAGGTATTTATATAATAGTTTAGTTTTTATACTTGAGGACAAAATAAGGAATATAAGTGATGAATAGATATCGCAAAAACCTTAATCCGGAAATTGTTTAAAAACTGTTTAGAGCTATAATATTAATTAAACATGTGGATTAAAGTTGAGATCTCGAGATAGATTGAAGTATGTGATGATACTTTGAATTGCAAATATTCTAAACTAACGCGATAAGCTCACGAAAATGTGAAATAAACTTCCAAGTCTTACCAAAATCGAAATTCTGGTGTTGCGAGAGACAGTGATTTTCTGTTCTTTTCTGTGCTGCTGTCCAGCAACTGGATTCATGAAAACAATAGTTAACATGCTTTTTATGTGGTTTTATATGTCATAAAAGTTGTAGCTTAGAATCTTAATTAGATTCCAAATATCGTCGTCGTCGTCGTCGTAGCACTACAGCCCCTCTCGGGCCTTGGCTTCTCGCAGGTGACGCCTCCAGTTGTCTCGGTCCAATGACCGCGTCCTCCAATTTCGAAAGCCGAGCAGCTTTGCGCAGTCTTCGTCGACAGAGTCAGACCAGCGTTTTCTGGGTTTTCCCACTGGTCTTCGACCCTCGGCCCTTCCGTCGAATACCTTCTTAGGTACTCGATGCTCGTCCATTCGTTGCACGTGACCAGCCCATTGCAGCTTCCGCAGTTTCACTATTGTAGCAACCTCTGGCTCGTCAAAAACCTCGTACAACTCGTGGTTGTACCTTATCCGCCATTGGCCGCACTCTTGTTTAGCTCCAATTATACGCCTGAGGACCCGTCTTTCGAAGGCGTTCAACATATTTGCGGACGCGTGGGTAAGGGTCCAAGCACAACACAGGTCTGATGATTGATTTGTATACTTGGAGCTTCGTCTTCCTGTGTATGCAGCTGGTCTTCAGTAGGGCCAGAACGGAGTAGAAAGTTTTATTAGGGAGCTGTATTCTCCGTTTAATTTCGTCAGTTTCACTGCCTTTCGTTGTCAATTTCGAGCCTAAGTATATAAATTCGTCCACATTCTCTAAATTATATTCGTCCAAAATTATATTTTGTCTAATGGAGGTCTTCTTTCTTGTTTGCGTCATGATTTTTGTTTTCGTCCGATTGATCTTCAGGCCTATTTCTTTGGCTTCCTGATCAAGTTTCAACAGGAGTTCTTTGGCGGATGTGAAGGAACGGGACAAGATGTTAATGTCATCCGCGTAGGCCACTAACTGGTTCGACTTATACAGAAGCGTACCCCCTGTTTCGACAGGAATCTTCCTTATCACGTACTCAAGTGTTAGGTTGAACAGCAGATTCCAAATATGCGTTAGTAAAATCTGTCATTTTATTGAAGGAACGATTATGATCGATTTGACTTTATATTAAAAATGGTTTTTAAATAAGTTAAATATTTTACATGTCTACTTTTTTTCGCTTATTGAAGAAAAGTGAGAGGTTTTCATATATTCTCTCAGTTTATCAACATTTCATCAAAACCGTAGTCAAATTCAGTAAAAAAATTAGAAAAAAAAGAAAAAAATATGAAAAAATAGTAAATTTATAAATATATTCGGGACCGTTCATTGTTTCGGTATAGTAAACTACTTTAATATTAATAAATATAACATATATAACACGTTGAAATTATCTTTTCAACTGATATGTGTGTGGAACGGCTTTCTTTTCCTATAAAACTGAGCTTGGGAGCAGCTGGGAGCAATCCTCAAGATATTACCCTTTGAAGCGTATGCTTAACTATGGTAGTAGGGAAACACATGCGCGAGAAGCCGATTTCAATTATTGCATTCTATACACTTAATTGCAACATATTGCTCTGGAGCACTGGTCTTAGTCGCCGGCACTTTAGACAACACAGGCAGTGAGGTAGTAGAAATGGAGTGGACATGCCCATAAGATTTACATTGAAGGGGATGATAGTAATTTTTTGGCTACTCATTGTCAAATCGGGTCAAATCCAAGTAGTTCCCCTCCAATTTGACAATGAGTGCTAGGCATTTTTAACATGCTTTGTGCGCGAGAGGATTGAAGGGGCTAATGGTGGAAAGTTATACCGTCCATGTCCAGGGGCTGAACACAGGAAGATCAAATATAGCCATGAGCCTACGGCGGGATTCGAACCCGCGGTCAGTAGATTGCCGCTTCGTACAAGCGCTTTAGCGAGCAGAGTTACGTATTCTTCCTTATATTTTGCCATCACAGATTGAAAACAAATTGAAAAATTTTGTAACTGTAGAGTTACAAAATGAAACTGAAAAATTTTGTAACATAGCTGATCATCGAGAAGACTTGAATCGGTGTATCGAAACCTTATAATGGCAACACTAATCACTTGTCTCGAGCGATACCATAATAGGCACTGAGATACCTAAATATGAGTAGATACCATTCTGAGTTCCCCAGCCGGATAGATAAGCTTGCTCTTGAAATCATCAAAAGATAATTATTTTGTATATTATTTTGTGCGTAAATATACAGAGTATATGAATTTGTATATTATTTTGTGCGTATATATACAGGGTGACTGAGATCAAGATGCCTTGAAATGAGTTGATGAAAAAAATATTTCTGTTTTCTACAACAGGTCATTGTGTGTATTCAAGGAGACCAAAATTTCATCATCTGAGTCTCGGTACAGAGGAAAACTTTTCGAACCATATTGAAGATAAATTAGCAATTTCAAAGATAGATGGGGTAATGCAAAAAGATTATTTATATTTTGGAATATTTTAAGCAATTTTATTTTTTGGAATATTTTAAGTATAACTATTAACAAAAAATATCAAATGAGTTTTCATTCGAAAGGTAATTGTGATGATTGAAATAAAATAATGCTGTTTGATCATGTTGTTTGTGGTGGTGCGTCGGTTTAACCAATTTTTCACCAGCTCCCCTCAAAGGAATCACGAAGTATACCTACCACTTTGATCTAAATAACCCAGCATAAATATGAATTTTTGGGTAAAGTGTTTTTAATGCTAATCTTCTTCAAAAACCAAAAAGTCAGGACACTCCAGAGAGAAGAAAACTCCGATAATCTGCGAAAATGTCAACATGATAAAATGCAATGAAACTATGCGCCAACAAGCTTATATTGCAAAACAACGCAGACCTCTTCTTATGTGGGCATTTCACGTGAAGCGGACAATGAAAAAATTCGGGGTTCTCGATTTCGTTCATATTGTGCATAATGGAACTTTTAGAAAATATGAACGTGGATACACAATTTTTAGTTTCTAATGCTGCCTCCTCACTGTGGGCCATCATCGGCTACTGCAATGGTCGCAATGATCGCCACAATTATGGTCACCATCACAAATTTGCCTCCACACACTGGGCCGGCTACTGCAATGGTCGCAATGATCGCCACAATTATGGTCACCATCACAAATTTGCCTCCACACACTGGGCCGCTAGATGGCCCAGTCATGATTTTTCGGTTGCGCATGATGGCCCGCTTTGATGTGTGCGAAAAACCGCTCCGAAAGCCATCCTCGGCCATCGCCATTTCCATGCTTCGCCACTGTCCGCCACTGCAATCCATCGCCCGTCTACACAATGGGCCACATAATGGCCCACGTCCATGGGCCACATGATGGCCCACAGTGAGGAGGCAGCATAAGAGGTTTAGTTTAGTTAGTAATGGGCTTCTGAATAATTGACGAAATTGATGAAAGATTTTTTTTTTTGAGATTTTAAAATAATTTAAGAAACGTTAAACATACTGATTGGTATAGAAAATTAACTGTTTTTATGAATTTTGAAATTAGATTTGAAAAACAACTTTTTTTTCCTGTGTGAAACCGGAACACTTCAACTCGTAATTTGAATAATTTGGACCAGGTTAATTTTGTATATTTTTATAACAAAACAAAGCTTAAAGTATACTTATTTTATGATAAAAGTTTTAAAATGGGATGGCCAGTAGTTTCGGAAGTAGGTGAATTTCAATACATGCAAGTCGCATGGAGCGTGGTACCGAGAGTGCTACATTAGTTTTCATTGCAACGAATGTTAAAAAAAATAAACAAGTTGTTAGCTTTACACTGATATTATGAGGCCTTTTTGAGATATTCATAAAAAAGAGCTTTGTCGTTTTATGAAACAACGTATAGTAAATAAGGAGTAGATTTAGTTGCTTTTAATTTAAAAAAAAGTATCCATGATATTTGCCCTAGATTCGAGCATCTTCGAAATTATATCTAATTTATTATTTTGAATTTATCGAAGCGCAGCTAGTTTTTTCAGCAAATAATTATTTTTTAAGTCTATTTGAATTTTCAGCTAGTTTTTGCATTTATTTATGAGTGAAATGACATTAAAAATTCAAACTTTATAGCTTTATTTATTACTCTGAGTGTGATATATAATATTTTTCAGAAATCTGATTTTATTCAAAAGAAATTCCACAGCAATGTATGAAGATGATTTTATTTACTCTCGAGATTTCAATCTAACTGTACTCGCTCTAAAAAAAACTATGATACATTGAAATACAATCCAATTTTCAAATTGCGACAGAAATCTGATTAGAAATATGATGCATGTGTCCCGGTGGAGTGCTGATCTTCTATGATTTTATGTCCCTAAAGTTCATAATTCTTCTCTCCCCTAAACAAGCATTTGATTCATTTTGTTGCGTTTCACGTTCTAATAACGCATCATCTTACATTCTGGTAGTTGTCCTTAAGCAGATGCGTGGGCATTTTCCGAATGATATCAGATTCGAATTCAAACTAGTTGGAATCAAATTGGCGAATGATATCCTAGTTTATTGATCTGTCTTCAAGCATTCGATTAGATTAAGTTCCACTAGTCATTAGCATCAATATTTACTAGGCTGTAATCGAAGTTTTCATACACATACCACCAGTTACGTACTCGGCACATGGAAATATCTAAGAATTACTGGTTGTCACGTCCATGACAAGTAAACAGAATAAGCTGCATAACGTACATGTTTGAATGCTGAGATAGTCAGACACTGATTTGAGGGCTGTTGGGACGAATTGGATCTCTACAAAACTTTCAGTGAGTTGTTCATGAATATTTTTTGTTGGAATGTTGCTTTCAAGTTAGGATGAGTTTTAAGAATGTTGTGGTTGGCTTCCTGTTCAAGTACTTTATTCAAATGTATGGTAAAAATTAGAATTCTTTTTTCAGTCTTCTCTGAATTTTTAAGCCCCAACTTCTTACGTGTCAGATAGGTCCTCCCTGATTCTTCAGGTATATATATATAAATTCAATCGATGTATCACATTGTCAGTGCTATCCCTCGGCACACATTCCAATAGTTCTCAGTCCTGTGAAACTGTTACTGTTGATGCATTGTTCCGTTTAGTCATTTATGTTCGAATTAATAAAGACACCGAGTAATACGTCTTCCTTGTAGATTCTCGAGTCAACATGAAAAAATCCCTAGGTCGGTATATTCAACACGCATGTTGTAGCACGAATATTACCTTTGCTGCGATTTACAGTTGGCGAAAGATACATACGAGTAACTACGTGTAGGAAGGTTTTGTGTAGATAAACAAATGGATGGGCAAGCTTGTTCGCAAACGAGAACAAATGGAACTAGTGCGTTGAACACGTCAGAGGATTTGAATGTTGCCCATTTGCACTTTTTTTATAAATTTGTCAACCAAATTTCAAGAAAAATTCTTCTGTGAAAATTTCGTATAATTCTAGAAGCAATAGAAAAGTTAACATGAAAATGTACTTCCATAATTTTGGTAAGCTTGTTACTATCTTTTCAGAAACTCAACGCTTCATATTGTTGACTAGTAAGAACCAAGGTGAGCCTTACGCTCTGAGGATACTTCTAAATCCATCGAAGCAGATCTATTTCAATGCTTCGAAATATACATAAATTTTATATGACTGCCCAATTTCAAAATGCTATTCAAATTTTACTATGAAACCAAAATATGCATTGCTTTGGAATTTGCAGCTTTATTTGATGATGCAATCTTGTGACACGGTTCACTGAATTTTTTTTACTGAATTCAGTGAACTATATCGCAAGATTGCGACCTCAGATTGAGCTGCAATTTCCACAGTAAAGTATCTATATATTGGTTTCATTGTAAATTTTGAAAAGAATTCTGAAATTGAGCAGTCTTATAAAATGTTTGTATTCTTAGAAGTTCATCACGGAACCAAAACGAAACCGAACAACGTCCCAAAAAATCAAAAGTTTTCAAACAAAACGTGGGAAATGAATTTCTTCAAAAAAAAAACTAACTTTTTATACGAATCAATGAATATATTAAGTAATTGATTTTCTTATTATCACACACATAGGGGCTTATAATATTTGAAGCATGTATTTGCATCTATTCTGCTTTAAAATGAGAACTCAATCTTCGCTGCTCTACAAATCAAAACTTCTTATAAGTAGTCAGCCTGCAAAAATTTGTAACATAGAAAATATTTACAGCTTGAGTTTCTATAAATCAATACACAGATGTCGCGAACGTATAACACAAGAGGCAATAACAAGCTGCATTCCTCTAATGCTAAAGATTGTATCGAGGGCCCGTGTTAGTTGGCAAAGTAATAAAATAATTTAAATTCATCGAAAAGAAATACAACTCGAACCTAGCAAATCCATATAGTAACTAACCTAAACAACAATTCTATAAAATCAAACTAAACTAACTCCAATTTATCGTCTTTACATAAAAACAAAACGACTCGACGACTTTCCTGCCAGTTACTTAATCACTATTACTAATCCTGTAAATATCCAAAGTGAATATTTACTGACTCGTAGACGAAAGCATACGAAAACCAACAAACTTCAGATCGATGTGGACACGAAGAAAATCGTACCTCCGCTAGCTCCGTTGAACCAAAACTCCCTTACAAACATATTTCCCTATTCACCTCACGCATTGTCTTCTTGAACAGATTAACTTGATGATTGTTATTGATTGAATTACAGGCAAAGGTTGTAAAAATAGCGGTCGGTGCTTGGTACCGAACGCCCAAAGGCGAAAATGATAATAAATTGCGAGTGCTAAGCATGTCAGTTAGTAGGGGCCTTTCAAAATGGATGACACACATCAGTGCCGGCATCGCATCTTAAATATTAAGCATTTAACGGTGTGCGCTAATGTTGTTTTCGGTTATCAACATTAACAGAGCACCGTGGGATGTGAAGGTGAATTGTTCGAATTTTTCCAGAAAAAAAAAAATGGCTAAACGTGTGCGATGGAAAGTTGAGGCGGAGGAGCAGGTTGTCAAGATTAAATTGCCGACAGAATTAGGTTTTTGAAAATCGACATTAATTTTAAATTTGTGAATTAAATGATGTTGAAACCAAACTTTGGCTGGGACTCGGCTTTGACAGTTTTCCTGTAACTTTTCGTTACTTGGGAAATCAATTTTCCAGAGTGTCGCCCAACACCAGCAGGTGGCTGCCCGTTTTGATGGGTGCACTACAAGGCTGCTAAGGTCGCCTGTTTATCAGAAATATATCAAAATTTAAGCGAGAGTAAAATATAACGGTTAAAAATATTCGCCAGCAAAACAATTGGAGTTTTGGTTATGAGAACAATGTGAAACCACAAAAGCTAATCAAAATCGTCTATTCGGCTTTCAATTTCACATCGCGAACGTCCTTCGATATATTCTCAGGGGTAAATATTAATTTTCTTCAATAACTTGCTTGCGGCAATTTTTTTCGGACTCTACGTACTAACAAATTTCCCCAATGTCGTTTGTGACGTTTTTGAATATTGACGAGGACAATTTTTTGTTGTTGCGAAATCAGAACGAGATGTGAATGTTGCTGAGAACAATGTTGTGTTGGAAATAAACGGTGCCGTTGAAAATTGAAATGCAAAGGGAAATTAGTATGAAATATGTTGGTACACGTTGATTTTTTTTTCAAAAAGCATTAACGCGCATAGGATTAGGTTATTTTAATTTACAAAAAAACAAACTATAGAGTGTTTTTGGTTATTTATTGATTAAGTTACAAAAACTCCATTCAGTTTGCAATATAATTGAAAAAAATTGGCTGAAAACGTGTAAAATAAATATACAGCAAAAAAATTAGGATGGTAATAAATAGATAAACATACAAAAATCAAAATGACGTAAAAATCATAAGCGTTAGTTTGTCATCGATTCTATATATTTTTTAAAATAAATATACAGCAAAAAAATTACGATGGTAATAAATAGATAAATATACAAAAATCAAAATGACGTAAAAATCATAAGCGTTAGTTTGTCATCGATTCTATATATTTTTTTATTTTTATGCCTTGTATTATGATAAATTTTTTTACATAAGCAAATATAACAACGATTTAAATTGGTTTTTCTAATGGTTTTGACCAAATAGAGTAAAAACATAAATACATTCACGCAAATGGGGTTTTAAATGCATACATAAAACCTAAATATGAGTGGAGTTTATAGGAGATGCTTGCTAAAAATATCGAAAGATTAGACAAATACAAACAACGAAAGAAAACACAGTCAAATTGAAATTTTCAAAATTTCTTATCGCATAAGAACGGTAACCCTTAACCAAATAACTAATATTTTATTGTCAGATGTTACAGAAATTCAGAGAATGTATTAGTTTTAAGTAGTACCTGCCTTGATAGTCGTTTAAGAAATATGGTGGCCGACCTGTACCAGTGGTGCCATCTTTACTCAAAAAATAAATGTTTCATACGCTATAACTTGTGGTGTAGTCATCAGATTAAAACGAAAATCACACAGCTGATCGACCCTAGTGTCTGTCGAAGTTCATAGAATTTTGGTTGAAAAATTAGGATAGGCCTACCAACTATGATGATTTTTCTTTTTTTTATACTCAGGCATGCTAACACCAAATTTTCAAATGATGATGATCTTGTAGTGGAAGTGTACAGCAAATGTTTCGATTGCAAAAATTTTGAGAAAAACATGTGGTCTCTCTCAAGTTCGGTTTACTACTATAACTTCCAACGCATTCATCGAATCAGAAACAAATTTACAGCGTAGGTTGGCCTTGGCATGTAGTAGTTTGAAAGGGATACAAGCAAAGGGATTTTGATGCAGTCATCGCGATACATGAACTTGGATACAGGTAGGTTGCAACTAGGAGTATGTTTTGTAGAACATTCAATAAAAATCTACACAATTCCTCTACTTTCCTCCGAAAATTAGTCTTTCTAGTGGTACATATGCGTTCAAACAAATTCGTATTTTGTATGTTTTTGAAAATTTTTGAAGCATTTAGGTCCTATGTATGATACGTATTTTTGAGTGTTTTGTTATTCTACTTCAGTTATGTCTGTTTTCCTGCTAACTTAAGGTAATATTGATTTTCTCACAGGTACATTCACAACGAACAGCGGAAATTAAGTATAGTTTTTTTTAATCAGCCGTTGGAAGTAGACGTGGCAATTGAAAGGTAACTATCAGGATCTGTTTTTGAGTTGATATAAGAAAAGGTGCAGCGAACATTAGACTAGGAAATAATCCACCTGTTGTTTAGTCAATACGTATCTATATATGTATCTTAAAGAAAAAACGAAAAGAAAAAAGAATTTGTATGCCACGTCTTAGCTTTATGTTTATATCTTTCACTTTAAATTATTGTCACATCTAGATATTTAACATGGTTTATATTACAAATTACTTTACACTTGTCATCACATGATTCGTTAACTCTATGTCTATAGTTTTGGTCGTGTAATGAAAAGTTGCCTACATTTGGCCTTTCTATAATAGCGGAGCATCAGGTTATTATTGATACTTCTCTATTAAGGGGACCCAAAAGCTATCAGTTTTTTAGTTGTCGGAAAATATTTATTTATTTAAAAAATTTTCAATGCCAGTCAATAAAATAATTTCCATCAATTTTCAAAACTTTTTTGCTAGCGTACAGGCAATTGTTCGATTTCGTTTCTAAAAAAAAAGACCTTCGGTTTTGCATTGAAATCCTTTCCATGAGCGTTTTCACTTCACTAATTTGTATGCTCTAGCGATCTGAAAAGGTGATGGTGGGTAGGTCCGATGAATAAAGTGGATAAGTTGAAAGTTCCAATCCAAGCTCCTGTAATTTCCCCTGTGTTATTTTTGTAGTGTGAGGCTCCTTTTGAAGGATCCTTTTTTTACTGAGCAAGTTTCATTCGCCCAAGTTGTTCACAATACACTGCCGCTGTAACGATCTGACCAGGTTCTAGCAATCTACACATAAAATTCTAAGAAAATCCCACCAAACACAAACAAGGACCTTCTTTATTCTTAGTGATGGTCGAGAGGTTAAAACAGGTACATCTTCGGAAGAAAATCATTGTTCTTTTTTCGTTCAGGGTTATTGCATAGCATCCACTTCTCATCTCCAGTTACATTTCTCCGCAAAAACGGATCGGTTTCATACCGAGGCAAAAAAGACGCACAGATGGAACACCGTTGATCTAGCGCCGTCTCCATCAATTTATGAGCTGCTCGAACTTTTTCAATTATGATTTCTCAATTATTTGACGAGGATCTGCATCCACTGTAGTACTCAAGCTCAGTGGCGGCTCGTCAGGGTGGGCCCAGCCCGTCTGGCCCACCCTGACGAGCCGCCACTGCCGCTCGACACAAAAACACTATTATAAGGTATACGCGGATACCAACAAGAAATATCTACTTTACTTTAACTCAGTTGCGGCTCGTCAGGATGGGCCAGGCGGGCCGGGCCCACCCTGACGAGCCGCCGCTGCTCAAGCTATCATCATATAATTTTTGGAGTTTATGATAAGTTGAAACTTTTGGAGTCATTTTTGAGATTCCTATTTCCATTTTTAAACTTTTTAAACCAACGATGATACTTGCTTAGTTTCAGAATATCCCCAAGTATCAGTAATTTTTTTAACTGCTCCGTTAGCTTTTATTACTTGATCGAACGAAAATAGCATAGAATGACGTAAGTATGATTTTTCTATTGTTGGTTTTGACACCTTTCCCTCTTAGTAGAAACAATTTTTTAACTTAAAAATAAAATTCAACACCATCGCTTTTACGCAATAACTAAACTTACGAGTTGGCGGGACCATGTCTTGACACAACTCAAAAAAAAAGCTTCATCATAAATTGCACTCTATAACTTTCATTTCTGCGTGGAAGA
This sequence comes from Nemotelus pantherinus, assembly GCA_963978885.1. NCBI lineage: Eukaryota > Metazoa > Arthropoda > Insecta > Diptera > Stratiomyidae > Nemotelus > Nemotelus pantherinus. The sequence goes on from OZ022263.1 coordinate 237,704,341, forward strand.
AATCTCTATTCACATTTACTCAAATTTGCGAAAAGAGGATACTTTCGAGGCAATGTATAAAACATCAAAATTAGTATATGCTAAAATTGAGCACTATCAACGAGAAATCAACAGTTATTTCTACGCAATTACAACTCAATTACTCCAATATCCGACCATCTCTTTTCCGCCCATAGCTCCTCAAATCTGATTTACAGCACTCGTAACGAATTGTTATTAAAGCCCGAAATTCCTAAAAACATAAAATTCTCAGCCAGCAGCCGGAAATCATGTCGCCAAACAATAATAGGATTGTCGGTCCCATTATTGATCCCTGGGCCATAAGCTTGCTATCCAAATAATAGTATTAAGAAAATCAATTTCCTTAGCTTTAAGAGTGGCGTTTAGCTCCCACATGTAATTTACAGACTCACTGAACTGCAGGAGTGTGAAAAATCAATTTAGATAAACACAACTGCACAAATGCTTGAGAATCGTATCATAAATATGAATTAACGTAGTAGAAAATTTCTTTTTCGCCTCAAAAGATGACTCGCTGTCGGCGAACGAGCCAACGAAACGCCATTCAGTGCTGTGTCGAGTCCCATAGAAAATTCGAATGTAACGCAGTTTAATAGATGGCCCCAACATGGAGTTTGTTGTGTGGCAGATATGCATAAGGACTTTCCAAAAATGTGTGTAGACATTAGAATAAAACTTTAGTACAAAACTTAACATCAATTTTTTTATGTATTTCAGACATATTGTGCGCATATCTTATACAATCGAAAAACATAATATAAAGACATGATATTCAAGGATGTTCTGCCATTCGAGCTAAGACCCATTTTTCAACTGGTATCCAGCTGAGCACACACACACACACACACACACATTACATGTGATGACAAATGGGTGTTACGTCATAATTGAATATTATTAAATAGTAGGTGGTTGAATAGCACCACTCTAAAAATAAAACAACATTTGATGACGCCGCTCGTAGTCTACGGTGATTTTGGCGCCGCACCATCAGTTTCGTGTAGCATTCCTTGTTCCCTAACAGGATGCTTAAATTTATGCAAAGTTCCGAAAAGGTATCAATACTTTTGAACAACTACGTATAGTGAAATGCTCCGGGTTGTATAATTAAACCCATGGTTACTTCATGAATACTAAGTATTGTAGTTACGGCAAAAGTCCGATATGCTTCGTGCAAGAACCATTTGGGAAATTGATTGGTTAAAGACGTTCTTCGGAGGAATGCCGTATCGTTGAAATATCGATTAAGTGAAAGTAGGGAAACGTCAGAAGGGTGTTAATGAAAAATAATTTGCAAAAAAAAATAGTAGAACTAACAATAAGAATCATGTTATTCACATTTATGTTAGCGAAAGCAGGCGATATTTCCCGATTGCCCTAGACGATGACACAGTCAAAACTGTATTTCAAGTAAATGAGAGTATTATATATTTGTGAAGTTCCTTGAAAACTTGGAAAAATCTATTGAAATCTTTAAATTTATTACTTTAATTTTATTTTACACTTTAAAGACTTTTTTAAGACGAGAAATTTGACAGTAAATGTACCGAGATATTTTATCATAAGTCTCATTTCATGTGAAGACAAGTCACTCATATGAAATGTTTAACAACACGTGTTTTGACGCATAGAAGCATAAAAATCTCGAGCTGCAGTATTCTTTTTTTTTTTAGAAAAATATTATGAAAATAGAGAATTCGAAAATGTCAATTCGCCTACGGCTGAATCTACAAAACGGCTATCGGCTAACCATTATTTTTTCTATTATCAGCCGTCTATTTGGGAGTTTAATAGTGAAATTAAACAGATACTGTTCTTCACTCTAAAAAGTGGGTCTATAATTAATACTTTAATAATAGGAAATATATTCATTTTTTCGTTTAAAATAACGAATCATAAACTTTTTTACACATTCGATGTGTATTTTTCATATCAGCTGAATAATACACAGCTTTTTTGTAAATTTAAGCAAAAAGAGTGTAAATTTACTAGTTTGTTATTCAATTTAGGGAAAAATTACACGTTTTGGTCGTAAAAAAAATATTCTTTTTACGCACTTTTGTAAATTTACATCTTTAATAGTAGGAAACCAGTTTCCTACTATTATAAGGGTAAAATTCAACCAAAATTTTTTTGAGTGTTGCATTATATAAGAGTTTCTTTTAAATAATTACGGTTAGAAAACGGAAATTAAGGATGAAGATAGCGTCTGTCTTTACTCAGGCTAGCCTATGAAGTGCATTTTAAGCTCTGCAGCATATGTATGGTGGGGGAATTTAGGGCCGAATACAACAGGGGTAGACTGTTAAATATAATTTTTAAACGTACCAAACTGAAAATAATTTGCCTTCTCACTGGAATTCGCCAACTTTATTAGTCTCAACTATGTAAATTATCGAACAGGTGAATTATCGTTAGCGATAAACAAATCTACCACACTCACTTTTCCGTCAACCATCGAAACGAAAACCACCAAAATATATCTAAATGACGATCATCATCATCATGAAAAGAGGAAAACTAAAAAAAAAATAGTTTTTTGAAAGATACTTAATTAAGAGGATTGGGTGGCAAACAACATGAATTTGACACTGCGGGGCTGTCACTCAACAACCGGTTAGATGTATTTGGGAACAAACCGGAATGGAATAATAAAAATATGCTAAATATTATTCAAATTGGTGGGCCTTTTGTCAATCGACCCCAGATGTCCCAGATAAACTCCGCTGCAGCCGGTTAATTGTCGTCGGGTGGAAATTGATCTTTTTCCATTTGAACGGACTGACCGTATGAGCGAATGGAGGTGGTGAAACGGACTCCGCATTTTTCTCTATTTTTCGATGGAGATATTGCAACGACAAAAATGAGTATCTTTTGGAAATAAAAGATTTGACTGCGGAGCTGCGGCGACAAAAAAGAGTTTGGAAACAAAAAAAACCTGTTCGTGAAGCTGGTGAACTAGGACGAATTGAGGGAGCTTGAATAGAATTGAAATAGTATTAAATCAATGGACGAAGGAGAAATGAAAGGGCAATTGCTTGTGGAGCGGAATGGTGGCGATCTCGTCGAACTGTTTGTCAATTGTCACAGATTTGATTTTCAGTAAAAAATATGACTGAAGCAGAGTTTTATAATACTGAACCCACATGATGAGCTTCTCACAAGCAATCACTTTGACACTTTTTGCCTAAAAAGTATTCCATAAAATTTCGTGCTCTCTATTGTTCTAATTTTTGGTCAGCTGCTCTACTCTAACTTGCTTTGATATAATCTGCTTTTTTCGGGGTCATTAAACACAGCTAATATGATGGAAAACTGGCATCCAGGCTTATATACAGTCCTTATTCACTGAATTAAGCCCAATAAGGTTTTTTTTAAATAACCCCTTTTCTTATACACCATCTTTTTGAAATAGGAGAAATATAATATAAAAAAACTCTATCTAGCACATCAAAATCGCTAAAAAACTTATTTTCGAAGAAATTGTGTTTGAGTGACCAAAAAGTTTTGAAAGACGTAATACCCTTTTTGTAGTATCATATCCACCATTTCTTACCAAGAGCAGCAAAAACCATTTCTCGACAGCATCTCCTATAACATAAATGAAGAAATTGTTCAGTGTTGGCAGCACTGTTTCAACGAAGCAGCAATAAGTCTGCCATAACAGACGCATGCTTAAATCAACCTATCCTTTGAATTTCGTTCTCATCCAAGGATTTCATCGAAATTTTCAGCGATTAAACGTTGTTTGAAGTTACCATCCGAAAATTTTTCAAAACTCAGAAAATTTAAGCATTGGTTACTTGTCAATTGGATGAAAATATAATGCAAGCATTTGGTCTGGTGATGTAAACCCTGTGTTAGCAGCATAGGCAAAAATATATCAAATCTGCTTCACGTTAAGTTAAACCCACCCTGTGAATCTTGTTTCGATTGAACGACTGCGCTGGAAGTTATAGGGGTGAAAAGAATTTTAGGGTTACCACCCTCAAAACTTTTCAAATTTTCGAAACCCTAATATTTGATGCTAGTTGTCATTGCAGAATAATTCCCATTTGAAAATTTAATGAGAAAATCGATTAGTAAATAAATACCGAACAATTGGAAAAATGGCCATAGCTGGCAGCCCTTTCATGATATCTTTACGAAATTCATACAAAATTTGGCTTAAAACAAGGTTTATTTATTGCATGAATTTCGTTTTGAGTTCATGACTGGATCGGAAGTTATAGGGAGAAAAAGCTTAATTTTGCTGAGCAAATTTATGTGATTTAGGTGACACAAATTACCATAGCTGGCAATGTTATTCTAATTTGCCAACCAAATTTCTACCAAACGTGGCCTAAAGTAAGGTTCAAATACTGTGTGAATTTCATTATAATTTGTGGGCCAAATCAGAAGTTATTGGCAGTGAACTTTCAAGACGGCACCACTGCCTAGGGTTACCCGCATGTCAAAATCACTTCTGTTAGATCTGGTCCTAGTTCTATCAGATCTGGTCCTGTCCTGTAAATTTCATAATGATCTGATTGTCCGGTCGTCAGTTCTCGTGAACAGAAGTTTCGAGTGCTGAAAATAGAAGTAATTTCGTGATGGGCTGCCGTTCTTGTGCAAATCGGAATTCTAAAAATTTCAAATTGACTTGATGGATAAAGGTTAAAACTTATCAACAATTTGAATTTTTGTCAAAAAGCAAAAAGTTTTCAGAAGGGGCGATGATTTGAAGGATTTCTTTCTTCTTAGTTACTTTCGGCATATATGGTTCAAAGTTTTACTCATAGCCTTTATATCTTCAAGATGTGCTCATATATTAACGCCTATGCTACTTGCGCTGTTAAGTTTTTTTTCTCTAAAAATCAAATATACTTCAACGATCATATTTTGAATTAGACGAGTTTTTGAATATTTATGATTTAACGAAATTTCAAGACAAATTGTGTATTTCGTTCCCCATTTCACAGCTAGCAGACCACTCCGTCAAGTTATAATTGTATAATGTCCTTCATTTACTTTATCATTCAGCATAATTAATCATACACGTATCGACGTTTTGTCTACTCTTATTTCACACAGATATCGTTCCTTGCTTTACAATATTTTCCACCTCTATCGTGCACATTTACATAATCGACTCCTCTATCGTTTTCTCTACACCAACTATTCTTCTGCCCTCGCTGGACGGCTCTACATTTCATTTTCAAAAGTGCCCCAATCACATTTTCTTAGCAAATTTGCCTGTTTCGCCGAAAAGAACTACTTACAACGTTACAACAGATAAGTAAACTGCGATCTAGCCATCATGCAAAAACGTCAGAAAGTGTAGAATTGCAAACTAAATGAAGTGCAAATCTAAAAATAGCACTTTGCGTGGGCTTACATAAACTTTGATCAAAGAGTAATATGGCACTTTGGCGCCGCAAATTTACACATGTCTACAAGGATGAGTGTACAATCTACGAGTTGCCACACACACTTCATACAACAAACGCCAAGTGGAGATGGGTTGCGGATGGGGTACTTTCATCTCCCTACAAATGTCAATAAATGTTGAAATCTGTTGATTATTCGGCGTGGCTAATAAATGCGGTTCGAGTAGAAATACATACTGATATAAGTAAATATCTATGTAAATATGTTTATGTTTGTCTTAAACAAATGTCTGTCAGTTATAATTGGTAATTATTGATAAATGATGAAAAAGGAAATCTTATATCAGGTTTTTGTCAAACTTGCGTGGAATACGCGTGCATGTACGCACGTGTGCACATATGCCTGCATCAATGATCAAATCAATATTTGTTCCTTATGAAAGTCAATCTAATCAAAAACAAAAAAATCAGCTTTTGCAGTAATATTACATCAGATAAATCAATTAACACTATTAGCTGATATAACAGCAAAAAAATACACACTAAGAAACTCAAAGATACTAGAAAAAACGGAGCATCTATCTTAATTAGTAATAAAACCAACATCATTATACGGCTTCACATCAAAAGATTCCTTAAAAGTTCACAGAACATTAGAGGTCAATCATATGACAGATAGTAAATGTTTCTTGTTTATTTGAAGGCCCCGCTCTTCATCTCTAGTTACGACTCGACGTAATTACATGCTAATAGGGACATCAGTTGCAGTTCGCACTCGAAACAGATTACTATTTAAATTGAATTTAAAGTATTCCCATGCTGACTAGTATACCTCGCAGGCAACGTGCGCTGTTACATTCAACGATTCAGATATTGACAGTTGCTCAGTTTCAATACGGATTTCATTTTGTTTTAGTGCGAAACTGAAATTATTTTTAAAGAAATGAACGGTTGGTTTGATTTGAACAAATTGTAGTGTACTAATATTTAAAACAAAATGCTACTTTTTGCACATATTGACCGAAAATTCGCACGAAGATTTTTTCGTTATTATGTAAAAATGGATTATATTTCAATATTTCTAGTTATTAACGTTCAAAGCCCGATTAGCGAACGCTCTTTATTCTTAATAAATAAAATATATTCTTAATTATGTTTTAAGCATGTGAATTATCCCAACAATACAATAAAGTCAATAATACTTTGAGTGGATTGACAAATGATTTATTCCACATGCCAAGATATATCGGATGCAACCGTCATATAGATACGAAGCGAAATTTCCAATATTGATATTGTGCGGAAATTCAAAGCCTAGTACTAAGGTCCATTCATGAAGCTTGAGTAGCCTAGTGTGTAGAGCACTGGCTTCTTGCGTGTGGGGTCCCTGGTTCGAATCCAGGTTCGGACGAGGGTCCGCGCACCAAGCTTTGAGTTCACCTAGCTCTGATTAGGTACCTGATTTAAATCAGGGGTAAAGTGAGTCGTGGAATTAATCACTCCACACTCGTATCCACAATGATTAAAAAAAAATTGTAATGAAGCTCTGTACCAGCTTCAACCACTAGACCCGTACGAGGGTTGTCGTGGGATTGCTTTTTTTTTTACTAAGGTCCATTCAACATGAAATGAAATATACATACCAAATTCGAGTCAAAAGAAGTGGTAAGTATGCAGAGAGTTGTTGAAATATGTAATGTAAAAAACAAACGTCAAAGGGTCACAGTTTTTTGGTTTGGCACGTGAAGTTGTCCTGTTAGATTTTTTTTATAGAATGAATCCCTCAAATCTCGGTGTGCGTTCTCTTGTCGGAACCTGGATTCAAACCATGGACCTCAATCATACTAGAAGCCAGTGCTCTACCCACTACAGTACACGGGCTTCTGTCTTTCTAGAGTTTTTCTTAGATTTTCTCCTTTCGTCTCGAGTTCTCCACCTACGGTGAACGATGCGGGCTGGTTGCGTGCGAAGTCCAACGATTGGCCGGTTTCTATGAGCAGGCAATCTCCGAGCTGAGGAAACTCTGGCCAGGCACCAAAATAAAGGTGGTGCGTAAAGACGAAATGAGATACTGTTTCCATTCGTATCCAGTGGAAGTCCTGAACATCATACGGCTCTTCACTGAACATCATGCCGATCTTGGATGCCCAAAAGAGCATTATCAGATACGGGGTAGAGAAATTTTCCCGCATTTAGGAATAGGCCAAAGAGATCTGGTCCGGGACATCCGGAATCTGCTAAGTTTGACCCGAAACAGGTTGCTCAAATAGCAGCTGAGCCACTTTGAAAGGAGTCCATCGCCTGTCTGAGAGAAAACGTATGTGGAATCCCTATCTGATTATGGGTTAAGCGTCAGAACTACTTGCAAGTTGGGTGGTTGCTTGGACCTCTTGACTGTGTATACAGATGAAGGAGCTAGGGCAGCTATTACATCCGAGGTGGAGGACCGTGACCTAACACTGATTAATAATGGTGAAGGCTATTCAAGTGACTCTCCAAAACAGCATCAGCTGCCCTGTTGCTCCGCTTCTCCAAAAACCATGGGTTGCTAACAGCTGGGTTTGCGTGTTACGCACCAATGGATGCAGACTGATAACACTCGATGTCTTACAGAAACCACGTGCCTCTATTCTTGTTAAAAACGTCCTTGTCCTTCACAATTTCTGTGACAAGGATAACATGACTGTTGTAGCGGAAATCGATCAAAGATCATGCTGGTTTGTTTCTTGCTACATAGCACACGATCATGACACTAGCTCTCCCTGCGACGTCATTGGGACTGAGGACATGAGAATTGGTGTGCCTCTTGGTGGTGCAGCTCCAACACAGATCGCCGAGATGAAGTTCTTTTTGATTTCATCCTGGCCCATGATCCATTCGTCGCCAATGCGGTCAGCGAGCTGACCTTCCTCACCTCAAGCTGTAGGGCTACTCTGACGCTACCCTAGTCAGTGAGTGACACTCGCATTTTCTCCGTGACAGGAGGGAGTGCTCTTTCTTTAACCATAGGTACATATCTTTCAACGTTGCTGAACGCAGTTCCCTTGAGCAGGTACCCTTTATAAACAGAAAGAGGATAGATTATTCTAATCGTTCGTCCGCTCCTCACTGGAAGCTGATCCGAGGAGCATCGGCTGCTACCATACATTAGACCAGGCAGTTGATACCCTTACTAGTGCTCTCAACTCGGCATTTAGAGCAGTGTGTAATCCGAAGTCCCCAAGGAAGAATCTGGAGATCACCACCTTGCGAATACAGTGCAGGAAGCAGTTCAACAGTGCTGATAGGTCTAATGAATGGTAATGAATGGTTCAACGTGTTTTGTCGGAGCTGTGGCTCGGAGGACGAGGAGGAATCGGTTCTCCAAATCATGTGTCAGTGCCCGGCTTTGGCGGGAAGGAGAGTAGCAGCACAAGGTGCAATCTTTCTCTCAATTTGACCGAACTATTCCAGGTCAATAGCTTCCGAGATTTCCCCTTGGATTTTTAAGATTAGACGCCCTGAATTTTTTTTTTAGCTTCCGCGATTTTTTCACAGACTCCTTTAGAGCCTTTTGTTTTTCTTTGCAAGCTCCAATGATTTTTTTAAAGCTATTTTTTAGGCTCCCGAAATTTTTCTATACCCTCTGATTTTCCCAGAGAGGAGTTTTTTTTAGAGACTTTTGATTTTGGCCAAGCTCACATGATTTGTTTTTAGACTCCCAGAACTTTTCCTAGAGACCATACTTTTTTTTCTACTATGAATCTTAAGATTTTTTGGCATTTTTTTTTGGATTTTGCTTCAGATTCTACGAAGTTGAACATATTTCGCAGCATTGTCTAAAAACATGCGACAAGTTCAAGTGATGCCGTAAGTTTGAAGCAGAAAGTCACATATTCAAGGATTGTAACGAAGAGCCTAGTTGCATAATCTGCAGGATGAACATCTTGAAAGATGTTGGACACTTAGCAAGTAACAGTAGATGTTGAATATTTAGAATGGTGCTTCGTTTGCATGGGAAGAAATGAAGGGGAACCAAATTAACCTTAACCATTGCGAGATTGGCCAAGATATGCTGGCATCAACGGCAAGGCAGAAAGATGCTCAACTGGCTTTCGTAACTGAACGGTATAACACCTGAACATGCGACAAAACTGAAAAACTGGCAATATGGACCTGTGAAGTGCTTACGTTTCAAGAAGTTACATACAATTTTTGTATGACCTTAATCATCCATTAAATTTACTCTGTGCTGTATTTTTTATTTCTGAGTTATTTGTTGTACCACCCACATTGGGCGCTTATTTTGAACTCGTTTTAAATTAAATTCCGCAAGGTGATAAAACAACTTGACAGCAAGAATATTCAAGAGTATTGATTTAGACACCAACATGACTACTTAAAATCCAAGCACTAGCCTCTTAAACCCCCATGACCAATATGAGACCAAGTGATAAACAGTCTAATGCCCGGTATGTAAACAAATCCATCATACAATCTACTTAAGTACGAGTACACATCATACATGCTGATATCTTATACTCAACTCATAAATCTACACGAAATATCTTAATCTCTTTACTCTTTACATAGGAAGGAAGATGTAAGCTGAGTAATAATGCACGGCTGACTTGTAAAACAGCTAAAAACTAAACAACTACCGTTCGAAATTCATTAGACGACATCCAGTAATCTTCATTATCCGTAATTAGTCGTTATAGGGAAATTTGAATTGATAGGATGATAATCGGATTATTGATAAGTATTTTACCGTTCTCATAAAAAGTTCCATAGCTATGTGCCATCGAGTTTGAGTTGACTGGAGAGGGATGCTTATTTTTTCTTATAGTATTTTTGAAAGTCAACAGAAAAGAAATCGAATCGATTATAGACAAAGAAACAGTTTTTAAAAGAGCTCTATTGTAATGTATCGTAATCTAACAAGTTTGGCAGCTTCTTTGCAGCAAAATTTCATGCTAACGCACCAATCAATTCGGTAAACAAACCTGAGAAACATTGAGATTTACTCTTAATATTAATATGCTCCAAGTCCCAAAGTTCCATGAGCTGAGCAAGTCTGTTTTTGACTTTCTCCCAAGCTTATTTCGTTCACCAACTCAAGCAAAATACTGTACTTGCTTTGTATTGGATACAGATACATGAAAATCGTCGATTGAAACAATCTGACGACATTATCCTATACAAATATTGTTCCTGCCTTGGCCAAGGATCTGTTATCGACAGGTGCTGATAGTTGTGAAATGAAAAAAAAAATTAAAAAGAATATGTACGTAGTTGAGATTATTTTTTGAATCAGGTTGTTTGAATCAATGCACGTGGTCTGAGCTTAGAGAAACGATTACATAATATTATGGTGATTTTTATTGACAATTTCAATTGCATCTCTTCTTATTCTTTTGCGAGAATATGTAGACTATGTGCTAGACAGATAGGGATTTTCATATGCTTTAAGTATGAACTACATTCCTCTGTTTGCCTTTAGAAAATTCATGAATGACAAGTATGACATAAGATGACATTTAGCTGATCTGCCCCGGGATATCAAGCGAAATTTATTGATTATTAAGACCCCCATTCACGAGCAGTCCAAATGACCTAAGGCCAGGCCAAAATCTCACCGTGTGTGGGAGAACTCGGATGGACTCATGGACTGAAGGCGCCAAATTGGATTTCCAATCAATCCAAAGTTCATGGACTCAGGCCATCGGGCCATTTTTTGGCTCGACCGTGTGTGAGGAAATAGTAGGCCAAGTTTTGGCAATCCATAAAATGGACTGGTCGTATGTGTTGAAGCTTCAGTCCAAACAACGGGGTATTCTTGCTTCACACGCTGACCTATGACAAGCTCATTGAATGTTTCTGTGACTATATTTTATTTAATCGAAAAAGTCAGCAAAATGGGTAGTGGTGGCTATGATTTTGTTTTGGAAGTTTTTTTTTGAAATTACCGTAGAAAATTTGAGCTCTTCAAAGCTGCAACCGCTTGCTAAGTACTGCAAAGTAGCGGACAATCTTTCGTGAGGAGGCTTGCCTCATTTTCGTATCCTTTCTTTTGATTAATGGGGTGACCAACTGAAGCAACGTATTATATGTCGTTTCATCCATTCTTAAATAATTTTGTTAATCATAAGGCTCAAGTATGAGTCCTTTTACCAAATTTATGTGACTCATTTGTTTCCGTTCGGCAAGCCATGCTTTTTGCCACTTCCTTTTTGGTTTTCTTTTCTTTATGAAAGATGCAGCTGCAATATAACTCCTCCATATGCTTCGGATCCATTAATAAATTAATAATAATGTTTTCTTCAAGTTTTTCTTTATGTTTTTCTAAATTAACGACAGAAAATGGAATGAACTGACTGGTATTTGATTTGATCTAGTATTTACAAAGGCCTATGACGAAGTGGTGGTAAGTCCGACTATTGAAGCAGAACATATTTCCTGTAAAAACTTTCACCATATTGCACTCTCAGTTCAACTTTCTAATTCCAATTATCTTCAAAATTGTATTTGACTTCTGTAATCCTGATTATGAGAGCGTTAATCACCTTTTTGACAACGCCAACTGGGCACTTGAGTAGCCTAATGGGTAGAGCAACTGTTTCTTGTGTGTGGAGTCCCTGGTTCGAACCCAGGTTCTGACGAGGAACCACACACCTAGCTCTGAATTGGTACCTGAATTACTCAGTGGTAAAGTGAGTCATAAAACTAATCATTCCACACATTGTAAATTTGTGATGAAGCTCTCTACCAGCTTCAACCCGTTAGCCCGTTACTTACTTACTGTCATCGAAAGTCAGTCCTATGTATTTTGCGGTGCGTTGCCATTTGAATTCTTGCCCGTTTACTATGAGTTTGTCTTTGGAATTTGTCTTCTTTTACGTCTGAAGAAAATCGCCTGGGTTTTGTCTGGGTATATTTTTATCTTCCATTTGTACAAGTAGTCCAGCAACGTGTTGATGGAGTATTGAAGGGTTGACGTGACGGTCTCTGCTAATGCGGATGTGTGGAAGATGCACATATCGTCTGTGGACAGGGCTATTTTTGAGATGGGCAATTTAAGGATATCGGCAGTGTATAGATTGTACGAAAGTGCCAATAAAGGTGATCCTCGCGGGACTCCAGCTTCTATGGTCCACTGTGTGGAGAAATGTAGGTTTATTCTTACATGAAAAGTTCTGCCCTTTAAGAATGATTCTATAAGTTGAATTAGAGTTACAGGGATATGGATTGCATGTATTTGGAATATCAGTCCGGCGTGCCAGACTCCGTCTTATATAACCAAGCCGATCGACTTTCTATAGTTAAGCCCTGTGCGGGTGTGAAGTGGGATGAAGCCGAATTGTTCTTCCGAAAGGATGTTATTCTCGAAAAATGTCGGATTTCAGCAGCATTATGATGGTAGCTCGTTTCCATGCTTCTGGATATTTTCACGGTCGGAAAGACGTGTTGATGATGTCTGTCAAAGTCTGTAGCATGTTGTCTGATGCGTGAATCAGGCAAAGATTACTGAGTTGGTCAGCTCCAGGTGAGTTACGTCGGTTCAGGTGATTAACCAGGCTCTTCACTTCATCCAAATTGGTTGATCTTATAGCTGTAGCCTCCCTGAGCTCAGAGTTTAAGATTCTTCTTCTTGATGTCTTCTTTGCGCATTATCGATAATAGGCCACTCATCTCTGGAGTTTTCCAATACTATCAGAAGTCTTCGTATGTAACTGCCATATTAAAAAATGACGATATAAGATCCGAGAGAAATTGCAGAGGTATTGCCATTTGATCAGCCTTTCCGAAACTATTGGAAAAGGTTGTTTATGATAAGCTTTCCTTACCTATTGATTTGCGTCTAAATGAGATAAATTTCACTCAACTACTACAAACTAGACCGTAATAGTCTCGGACGTTATGTTTAAACTGGAGAAAGGTTATCAAATTGATGCAGTCTACACAAATTTCAGCAAAGTTTCAGACAAAGTTAACAAACATACCCTTATTTTAAAGCTACATAATTTTAGAGTACCCTTATTGTACCCTTACTTAGCTCTTACTTCCCCAATAGAATCCAATCTGTAAAGTTTCAAGAATGTTTGTCGAACAAATTTTTTGCTTTTTCCGCTATAACACAGGTTTACCACTTTGGCTCTCTTCTTTTCAATATATTCATATCGGACCAATTACCCTAAGCTGATGACCTGAAAATTTATCAAGTCATTCAATCAAAATCTAATGCACAAGTTTCAAAGGGTCCAGGTCGTTTGCTCCAAGAGTATCCCCATTCAACCGCATAAGCAGCAGATGAGCCTTTGGACAGATGCTGCAAATTACTCAACATGTGCCAATTATACTCCATAATAGCTTCCCAATCATCCTCAAATGCTCCCTTATTAATAAAATGTATATGTTATGCTTTGCTAAATGCATTTATTTTACTGTTTAACGTACATATATCCTTTGTAAATGTATTTATGTATTGTATTTATTGCATTTAGCTATTTATTTATTTTTTGTTTATTTATTCGTTATGTTAGTATTGTATCTTGCTTGGTAATTGAATAAATAAATGGATCTTTGCGCCGTTTGACGGATCCAAGTGACCCATTTCTGCGTCTGGTCACACTAACTGGTCATTGTCAGCTTATGAACACACTGTTCGATTATATAGTCCCCTCGATGATTAGGAAGGGTTATTGAACGTAAATTAGGTTATACAGTTATTAATTAGATGCAAGTCAGATTTAATCTTAGTTTTAAGTACTTTGCTGGATACAATATTACGAAGAAGCTTTGATGTTTGATTTGTCCTGTCACTTGGCACGCAGTACAGACTGTGCACCAATTATTTTCGTAATGCAGACTCTTCCCCACCATTAAGTTCGGCAATACGCCTTAGACCAACAGAAGCAAATCGATGTGGATTTCGACTCAGTGGACCACAAGCTTTTTCTTGTTAAGCTCGAAAGTTATGGGGTATCTGACCTTCTCTCTTTCTGGTTTCCATCCTATGTTTCTGGTCGTAGCTGCATCTTTTTCCCATAATGCCGATTTTCTGGTGTAACTCAAGGCTCGTTACTAGATCCCTTGTTACTCCTGTTATTTATCAATAATTTCCCTTCCTTGATCCATTCTCCCTCTTTCCTATTTGCTGCTGTCTTTACTAAGTTCAGAGTACAGTTACAGAATGATATTTGCGCTCTGCGTGATTGGTGCTCAGTGAACTTTTTTACTCTGAATAGATCTAAATGTCATCAAATGTTTTAGGATTTATCTCGTACTAGCACGGTCAGATTATGTCACACCCGAATGAGCGAGACACTCCAACGGTTGTTTGTGTCTTGGATATCGAGAAGGCCGTCGATAGTGTCTGGCACGAAGGTCTTCTATACAACATGATCAAGTTGGGATTTTCGGAAACAGTAATACGACTCGCCGCAAGCTTCCTTATCAATAAACCATTTTATGTAAGCGTTAGTGGAGCAAATTCACTCGGGGCACCTGTGATTGAGGAGTGCCACAAGGTTCTGTCACTGGACCTGTTCTATATACCATTTTCACCGCTGCTCTTCACATTCTAGTGGATTATCTTCAAGTTAAAGTCCCCCAATATGCCGATGATACGCTCCTATTCATGTCAAGCAAAGACCCGCTCAAAGCAGCGAAGAGCCTCGAAGATTACTTGGTCAACTTTGAACAGTAGCAAAACACAGCTAACTGTATGTAGAAACCCTTCCAAGAATCGGGGATCACAACCATCTGCACTAAGGCCAAAAATTCGCTGTCTTGTTCGCAACTTCTAGAGTCACTCTTAGTCCTACATTCTGCTACTTTGGAGTAGACATGAAAGGCGTCTCGTTTATTTGGTTTCTTGAATACTGTTGTCAAGATGATCTTCCACCTTATCTATTTAAATAATGCTGTAGAGTGCATTCAGCGCAGATTTACACGCTCATTGTTAATAAAATTGCAATTTCCTTATTGTGAGTATAGTGAACTTTTGTCCTTACTCCAAATTACCTCCTTGATGTCCTTCCCTTCCACTGTCCTATGCCATCCAACCTTGGTTCTAAGTTTTTATTACGAGAGGTTAATCGCTCAAATAGATTATCCTCAGTGTTTGCGATACCGTTTGCGCGAACAGATACTTTTTCCACTCGCCGTTATTGCGATTCACAGGAGATACGTTGATATACAGCTTGGTCCTTCACCTCTAGCCTTCTTTCGGTTTGAAACGACCAATCAAAGCCTTAATTCTTGAAATTTCACATAATTTTTTATTTTTCCTGAACCTTCAATTTCAATACATTGTAGTTTATCAGTTTGTCTTCTATAGATCCACTATTGCATTTTTTTCTTTTTATTTGCATTATACTATACTTTATTATTGTTGAATTGCTATCTTAGTTCATCTTTTTTGATATCGAAGCATATAAATAGAAAATTTGATGAATTATCTGTTGTTGTTTTTTTTGTTTTCTGATTCTCTTTTTTGCAATTGGGCTGGAGCCCGTTAAAATGGAAAATGAAAATAAATAAAATACCGGGCCACTCGCAGATTCGAGGTCACTTTTCGAACTTGCGAGCCAACTGCACATAAAAAATATATCGTGACGAGCATCATCACCCTAATCCATATAAAACAGCCAGAACGGTGTGCCCGTATATTTACAAAATAGCTCAATAAACAACCTTCTCACACCTTCGAAAGCTCGTAACAGGCAAACGAAAAATACATAGACCATACAAATTAAAATTGTTCACATCGTTAATAGAATCGAAATATTTTCACCTCAAGTATTTTCGAAATTCCGAACAGATAGCAGAGCAGGTTAAATTTCCTACTAACAATCATAAACTTTTTATTACATTATAATTTCAAATCGCCAATGCAGATAATCGAAGGATAATCCTTTTTCGAAAGTAACGTCTTCTCTATAAGTTAAGCAAATTTCACTGAATGAAAGTTTGAGCTTCTTGGTAGAATTCGAGCTACAAGTCAAAAACTGTAGCGTGAAACTTTTTGCACATACCGCTAGCCGCCTACTTATTATTCAAATTGCATCATGACTACTGATTGCTTCCGAAGCGATAATCCTGAATCTGTAAACATTTCGCATTTCCCTACTTCACCTACAATTACCACTTTCATCAATTTCGAATCGTCTTTACTGGCCTTATAGTCTGAGTCGAGAAGTCCTCCGGTTCCTTGAATCCAGTCAACATAAAAGTACTTGTGGCATAGCGCGTAGTCCTGAATTGCATAGTTTGTATTCGAGCTTTTCTCCTCACAATGCGTTTCTCATCTTCCGGCGAAGATGACTGACTGCAAAATCGTTCGAGTCAATATTTACAGTAAATGAGCTGCGAGGTTTAGTTGTAGCGATTACATTAACAGTTCAATATTTACCGATGTTCTTTCGATCTGTCACGATGAGTTATATTTGTCGAGGAGTTTCAGTTTTTTACGCATCGTCGAGCGGATGATGAGGCTCAGGAGAGTTCTTTAGAGTTTTCGCGTTTTTATGCAAATTAATTTGAATTTCATGAATAGTTTAAAGTTCCACTGCACATAATTTTAGATAGATTTTTTTTGTTTACATGTAATATTTTAATATAACTCGATTTTGGCAGGCGGATTTTTTCAAACTATTCAAATGGCTTTCGGAGCAAAATTCTTTATGAATAATATCCAAATCGGGTACTTTTCTGTTTCCCCCCCCCCCCATTTTTTTCACAAAAGGTTGTTGCAATGCTTCTAAAATTGATTAGAAAGTAGTAATTAACCAAAATTATGATGGAAAAACACGTTTAAAAAAAAAAAAAATTTTAATTTTTTTTTAATTAATATTTTAATTTAAAAATTAATTAAATTAATTTAAGTTTGGAATTAATGTCACATAAAAGTGAGAATAAATTTTGGTACTTTTCTGTTTTTTTCCCTCCATTTTTTTAAATTTTTTTAATGAAAACTGCTCGAAATGGGTTAAAAAGTGTTACTCCACAAAAATTGAGATGGGAAAATGCATTTAAAAAAAAAAAATTTTTTTCCGATTTTAATTTTTTCTCCCATTCTTATGTGGCAGAATGAGTTTTTCAAAAGTTAATGTGTTGTTGGGGAGGCCTGCTGTAAAATAATTGTAAAATAAATTGTAAAACAATTGCTTAATTGTAAATTGCCTTGAAGCTTCGGAAAGGTAAGACGTCAAAAATAGAGCAAAATTTATTCTCACTGTTATGGGGACATTAATTTAAAATTTAAATTAATTTAATTAATTTTTAAATTAAAAAAATAATTTAAAAAAATATTTAAAAAAAATTTTTTTTTTCTTTTAAACGTGTTTCTCCATCATAATTTTGGTTAATTACTACTTTCTAATCAATTTTAGAAGCATTGCAACAACCAATTGTGAAAAAAATGGGGGGGGGGGGAAACAGAAAAGTACCCCAAATCGCTCCAATCCTTGCCTATCTGAGATAAATTTCACAATACCCATTGAAAATAAATATATTACAGGAGATAAATCGCATCCACTCCGCTTCCCTGACTGATACTTGAGATCGCAGCCTGCAAGAAAGTCTCATCGCACTAATTCAAATGCACTTACACGAGCATTAGATCACGGAAGTGAGTATACAGCCAAAGGATAATGAAAACATATCCAAGGATCAAATTTCACTTGAAGTTTTATGATGCTGCTCGCCATTGTCATCGCCATAAATTAAAGTCCAACTACTTGTAACATACCATTTCATTAGCGGCCCTACGCCCCCTCTTAATGGTCGTAATAAATTTCCCAGCAATTCGCCTTTGACTTTCACAGCATCAGCAATAGTATTAATAAAGAAGTAAAAATGGTTTTAATGACATTTATTAGGACGTCGGTAATACGAGCTGGCTTTGTTGTGGTGCTCTTTGCACTGTGTCATGCCCAATGGATTGAGTCCTGCGGCTGTGTGTATTCGTTTATTTGGCAAATGAAATGAAAAATAATTTTATTACACACTGTTGTAATCAGTAATCAGCAGTGCATTAGAGCAACAGGCTGAATGTTATCAGGTTTACGACACCAAACCAGCATTGCTTTGTTGTCTTCTAATGCTACAGAGGTCACGGAAGTGGATGGATGTGTGGACGCCAATCGGCATTTGCCTTTAATACCACATGAAGCCTTGAAAGGCGAAACGATACAAGGAGTAAGAGCTCGTAAGAAAATCATACGGCTGTAGAAGTGTACAAGTAGTTCGATAGACCGAAATATGCAAGATTAAGTACATCTTTCAAGGAAGTGGAAGAACTTTAAGGGAGCAATTGGCTTGTTTCGGGAGAAAAGGATTCATTTCTAAATTGAATGTTTACGGAACTGTTTGAAATCGTAAAATTGTATCGACAATTGTATCGAGTGTGGGGTTAATCAATGTGAAAACTATTTTCAATCTTTAGATAGAGCGTAGGTTGGCATTCGACTCCACACCAAAAAGTAGACGATCAAAAGTTCCTTCGGGAAGAGGGATTCAATAGCGATTGAAATTCAAATCATTCTTTAAAATTATGAAACTCTTATGACAGCATTTGTTTTCACTAAAAATAATACTGAAATTAATCAATTTTCTCTGAAGACCCTTAAACTTGTTGCGTTCTTTACTAAATGATTCTATCGAAAAAATATTTTCTAATAAGAAAATGAGAACCAACACTTCCAATATTTCCTATCATTTGCTAAAATATTTTTTTTTAATTTTGTGTTTCATCGAAAATTTCATGAAATGAACCGGGTTGATTTTAATTTCGTACACTATTCAAAGAAAAACGTGTTAGTACGGTGGAAAGTGAAATCCCGAAATCTAGCTCCTATTGTGGTTAAAGTAAATTTTCCTTTTTCCAATGGATACTTAAACCGGAATAAGCATTTTGTATGTACGATGGTTGTTTTGATTCCTAATGTAATTGAAACCGATATCACGACGGGCCCATGTGTGCCTTCTCCGGAATATGTTTGAAGGCGGTAGCCGCGAAACCTACATACCTGCTAATGTAATTGATAGTTAGCATACATTTTTGTGAATCGATGACGACGGTCAAACACACACGCATAGTATAATCTGAATCGAGACAGTTAAATATAAATTTAAAAAACACGACGCAAGAGCTCGTACCATTTTTCTAAAGAATTGTTTTGGTCTTATTGTTTGGCAGTGAGTTGATAATTTGCTGTCAACTCATAAAATTTAAAAACAAAAAGTATTTCGCCAAAATTCGGTTACAAAACTTATTTCTGAATAGTCCTTCGACCGACCTGTGACTGATTTGATGCTTCATGAATTAAATCGACGAGGCCTTAAGTTTAATTTACTGCTAGTTATTCTTATGTATGTTTGCATTCTATCTTTTATAAGCTCAATGTAACATTGCGATGTTAAAATAACAATTTTCAGCAATAAAAATATATTTTTCATAGTAAATAGAAAAGGTATAGGTTATTTTGAATTGCGCCCAGTGTGGGTGAAAACATGATGACTAACACGGCACGATGAAACGAATGACAGTACTAATGATATATGTATAAATTCAGGTGTAGGTCAAACATTCTTCACACTCTGAGACATGCATAAAAAAATTTCGTTGACCGCAGGTCATTTATATGTGACCTGACGGATAGATATGATATAATAAATTGTTTTAAAGCCCTAAAATACCTGTATTTACTCTAATTCATTTTTAAATTTGAATCGATTCCAAAGTAGGAAATATCAATACTAAAATCATCAGATTTATTAAAAGGAAAAATATGAAAGAAAATATGTGAACAAACTGTACGAAAATCGTGATCCTGCACGAAATCCTACAGCATAAATTTGTGATAAATTATTTGAGAACATCTTTTATTTATACATACCACAATCGAAATATCACTAATATGTTTGTATCCAAATTCATTTTCACTTAATACAAATTCCGACACATTTTTAAACAAATTAATCCCTAATAGTACGCTCGTACTTAAACTGAATCGCGGGATTTCGACCAGCTGATTGATTTAGGTGGCATGAGTGGCATTAACATAATGTTAAGAATGGTCCGCGTATGGATTTTCTTCAGCTTCTTCACATTTTGTGCCGCAGTCTAGCAATCTGAACAGCTCTAACATTATCACCAAATTTCACTCTAAATTAATGGTCCATATAAATTTGAATAACATCTCCCGCTCATCCTGGTATGAAAGTGCAATTCACTATAAGGGCTAATTTCCTGCAGCATTTCTGCTCTCAAATTTTCCTCGGTTCCTTCATTTTTGCACTTGCAATTATACGAATTAATCAAATGAAAAAATTAATAAAATATATTTTGCAAATTGCTTTTGAGATTATTTGGCAGGTTAACGCAGCCCTACCCATTATTATGAATTTTGTGTCTTGGATATATACATATATTGTGAATAGACATAATCCATGCACGCGAATGACAGCTACATATCGAACGATTGTGAACCAAAAAATATATATTTCCAATTAGAAATCTCGAGTTCAATGAATTTATTGAATCAGTAAATCCTATTCGACTTGTTTTGCCACTCATTTTTCACCTTAATATTTTGAAAGAGACCGTAAATACGCTCAATTATTCCCAAGGTCATCACTTGTTATTTCCCAGATGAAATGTCGCCCTTTCCTCTTCTGTTGAACAACAGCTGTATGCTGTATTGTGTCACAGTGACAGCTGGTCTGCTCGCGATGGAATCATTTCGTTCCACGTTCGCTTTGATAACACAACGTCAACAAAATAAGTGGCATTTTTACGGGTTTTCCGCGTTATCTCGCTCGGTTTCTGCCATTAATCTTAGCATTTCTCTCCCGCAATCATTATCTGAACACAAGCTAAGCGTTTAAGACGTTCGTCGCGTTGTTTTTTTCAATGCCCGATTGGACTTGGAAATATATGAGTACGTGTGTGTTGAGTGCGTCCCAAACGAAGAATCGAGACGAAACTCCTGCGGAAATAAAATGTCCAGAGCTTCTTGTAGCTCCTGTTTTCAGTGCATAACAGTAGTGTTTGTTTGCATGTGCTGTCGCTAGGAAGGTTTGAACGAGGATTCTTGCACTTCCACGACCTTGTTACGGTCTTGTCGCGCGTGTGATTTTTGTTTGTAACGGGAAGAAGGAGCCCAAGGCCAGAATCAGGACCGGTACAGGAACGTAGCTAGAAGATGACCCTCAGCATGTCCCGGGAAGCTATGACTCAATCGTATTCCGGACAGTTCCAGGCGGTGGCTAGCGGCAGCGGCAACAGTCCCCTGCGCAGTGGCGAGATCATCCATTCGGGCCAGTTTATGGTATCGGACTTCGAGGCAGAGGCCCAAGACGAAGATGATAACGAAATCAAAATGCCTGACCCCGACGACCCGATCTTGGGAAAAGAGTCTGGAGGATCTGGTGCCACCCTGAACATTTGCGCGGCCGTCCAGCGCTATGTACCGCAACATGGAACTTCGTGCGGCGACAGGGTGATCGTGTTGTCGCGAGTGGGGATCGAAACAACGCTCGCAAAACTTTTCAAATGCATGAACTTGGCGTACAGGTGAGTTTTGTTGTTATGATATTGTTTTCATTCCATGCCGAATACCCGACAATTGCTAATTTTAATCCGATCGGCCGCCCCCTCATCGCGCCGCTTGTTTCAAACAAGTTATAAATATGTCGGCGCGACATAGCAAGGCGTGTGTGATCGATAAGGGGCGAGATTTTATCACTTCGTGAATGTGTCTCAAGCACTCGACGGCAGTTTAATCGACGAACAAAACAAATGCTCAGAGTTTATTTATACTCGTACTCAATTAGAATATAAAAATCAACAATATTGCACCAGTAATAGTTCAGCGGATTCAGACTCCGATTCGAGCACACTATTTTGTGGGCCACTTGTTGAGTGAAAGCATGTCAACCGGTGTTGGGCATCGTGTCTCCAATGGGGGAATTCTGGAGTTTATTGAAGATAATGCTCTTGATGTAGAAACAAGATGCGAAAGGGATCCTGCTGAAACCCATTTTATATGAAAATTATACTAAATTCCTATTTACAATTTATTCGATTATATTGCTTGTGCCGAGTTCCAACTTTTTTTCTATTTAAGTGGAAACAACGTCTTGGAAACGCTGCTTGCTACTCTCGCTGCGATATGCAGAGATCCATAATAAATTACAATTTGTTGTTTTGCCGCCATCTAATCACGACATTATAGTTTTACGTCAGGATTTTTAAATCTTGAATAGTTTTGCCTTCATCAAAATATAAACGCTACGAAGTTCTTTGAATGGTTCGAATGATTTGTGGTAGGCACTGTCAGATCCGTACCGTTCTGGACTCAGTGGAAAAAAGCAGCCAAAACTTGAGCCACCTGAAAGCTAACAACATATAAAGCTACTAAAATACCCACCTGGTCGTTTGAGAAAATAGATTTTAATCGAATAACTCTCTTCCAAAAACGCTACATAACTCAACCTCCTGTGCACCTTTCTTGGAAACTGATTAATTCAAGGAGTGTAGGTCCCTTTAGCATAACGCTTCTTACTTTCTTCTTAAATTAACAGAGAACATATCCCGCTAAAATATCCAGGCCTATTAGTATAGAAATACCTGAGGTATTTTAGCAAAAGTTCCTGTGAGAAGTAAGTCAAAACAAGAAATTAGAGATCCATTTTGGCTTCAACTTGCTATTTTCCTAGTTAGTCTGGTTACCGCTAAGCTATATGTTGAGATGTTGCAATGATCCGCATTATCCATGAAGGGACGGAGACGTACGTCACGGCACTCTCAAGTAAATTCTTCTATAGATATTCCGACCTCCCATATCCCCAGAAAAACAATTGGTAACAAATATTTTACAAATAAGTTTGATATTTAGAAGCTCAGTATTAATTCAAATCCTCTAGTTCCAGTATAAATATCTCTTTGCTGAATTCGAAAAATATCGTGCAAGTTTCTCATATTGCTATAGAGTTATTATAAGCAAGGCAAAAAATTATACGAATGATTAATTACAAATCAAATTCGTGGGGCATTTATTTGCAATATCTGGCACCGTCAATAAGATACCCTTCATAATCTTACTTCACAAATTTCAAAAATAATGCGTAATTTCTCGTACTATTGCGAATAACTTACTCAATGACACATCGCTTGTTCTTTTGTTCACCTATCTAATCTCATTGGCGTAAATTGCTGGCGATTTGCATCCGTATATTGTGTAAATGAGTGGAGCCAGATTTTAAAGCATCGATAGCCCAGTGAAATTGAAGGCTGGAAAAAAGCTTATCACTCACTTCATCCGATATAATAGAAACGAAAGATATAAAAGATTTTCCTGAATCGATAACTTATCTGATTCTACTATATGCATGTCGGTTCAGGTGTTATTCATAGCAAATATTGTGTATGTGGTTGATAATAAAAATTGTGTTATCGATATGGTGGCTGAAAACCAAAGGAGTTAGTGATATTTAAGGACACAAAAAATTGGGAAATTCATCAAACATAAAATTCAGTATACACTTGCAGCTACGGTTACCTCTAAGCAAATACATTGCCTTTCATAGCTTTGATTGAATCAGCTGATTGTTATGCACGGTTACGGCTACGTTAAGCCTTACCGTATCCATAACAATTTACTTAAATCAGATGGCTGTCATCCAGAGTCTTGCTGAAAGACATACATAGGCACAGTTGGAGCCCATTTTGATATCACGGATATATTCTCGTTAGTCACTGTCCTCAGCCGAACATTTCATCCTCAGTACGGCCCTACTCATCTTTTGGGAGGGTTTGATTTGGGAGGAGGCATATCTTCTTTAGGTAAGTACGGTCATCGAGGGACTTTCAGGTGTCATCTCACTCGCGTTTCCGGAGCTTGTAACCACAGGAGGTGCAATCAGCAAGCTAGATAACTCGTTAGCAATAGAGTTTTCCACGACGGTAGCCAGAGCCCTCCATTACAATCATACGTGTGGTTAGAGCTTGCGAAATCTAAGCCCCTATCGTGCTGTACGATCATTACCATATCTTAATAATAATTCAAAAATAAAGCAACTCAGTTTTCAGCCTTTAAGGAAGTTTCACGCACAAAAAGAAATGCCTCGGAAGCGGGTGAATTTGTCACAAGGAGGCTTAGAGATTATTCAAAAGGGCAAAGCTAATATTAAACAACAATATGAATAAAATAATTTCTAACAATTAATGCCTAGTACTATACTCTTCGCGAAACGAATTCAACGGTCGAATCCCATGCAAAAAAAGCCTTTCAATTCGTCAGTAAAGCTCTTTTTGTGTGGGATTTGACCGTTGAATTCGTTTCGCGAAGAGTATAGTACTAGGCATAAATAAGAAAACGCTTTTTTGAATTATTTCTGCGCCATTTAACTCGATCAATTTTTCCTATCTTTTCATGGTTGGAGTAAGAAAATAGGGAAAGTGTTAAGATCTGTTTTGGCTAGAGGAATAACTCAATGGCGCAACTAAATTAATTAATTTACGCTTATTAAAAAGACGTGAATTTGAGCACCAATTTGCAATAGTCAGAAATAATTTCCTGAATGAGAGGATGGTTGCTGCCGAGCTTCCTGCTTTTTTAGATAGAGGAAGATAGAGGAAGCGGCCGATTGCGATGATGCGTGTACCATCAAATTTTTACTGATTTTCTACTTTAACTAGTTTGCTGATTCACTGTCACTGATTCATAAAATGTTCGAACTAATGATAAATCCGAGTGCCAGAGCACACGAATGCAAGTCGTGGAGACCAATCCCTATTATGATTCAAATTCCGAAATCGGAATTTGTAAAATTTTCCGACTTGCCAATGGTCGGAATTTCGTATTATGATCTATTCCGAAATCGAAATTTAACCACTTAATGCACTAACCCGTGTCTGACTCGAGCGTTCCTTTCCGGCAAATTTTGAATATGCCCGTGTCACACTCGAGCGAACGTATTTTTATTATATGCTAATGCATTATATGCTCGTTCTCGACGCGGGTACTTATTCACAATATGTTTATCTACTGAATATGTCACAGCGTGTTTCGATTTGCGTATCGTAGCTTTGTTTACAGTAGAAATTCTTTTTCAAGTGTTTATCTTTACGACTTGCGCGTTCAGTGTGATAAATGTTTATGTGTGACACAGTTTTTGTCTATGTTTTATGATATACCATACAATATCAAATTTTTAATTTTTTGTAAAGATTTTTATTATTTTTTTATATATTATTATGTACTTATATTATATCTTTATTCTATATACCTAAAAAAAACAGTTATTTTAAAAAAAATGTCACTTTCTTATTTTTGCTCCTACTAGAAAAAATATCCTTGTTACGCCACTGAAAATGCTTTTTTCTTTCTTCCAATTATACATAAATACTAAATCAACGAAAAAAAAAAACTGATCATTTTTTGATAGAAAATTCCAAATTAATGTGTGCATTAAGGGGTTAATTTCGATTTCAAACTGCAGACAGCTTCACTCGAATAGGCTAAATCGATTCCAGATTTCCAATATATTTCCAATCAAGTTCCAAAATAGCTATTTAAATTTTAAAAAAATGGCACGGCGTTTCAAGGTTTCTTGCTAACATTGACTCTATGGCAGTTTATTTTTCTTTGCCTAAGTATGGTCAGTCGGAAATAACAAACTATAAGGAGTAAAATCTAATAAGTCGAAATAAGTCCAATAGTTAAGGAGAATCTTATACTCGTAAGAATGTAATATCACGAATTTTAAAATTGGTGGCAAAATTACAATTTATAACACACGGTGTCTATTAGTTACCCGTATTCCAGGTTTTGACTTACGCGAATCAATCGAACCGAAAAAACAAAAAACTCCGAAAATTATGAATCCGCCAAAAAATCCGACCACAAATGAGCTGTTGGATTGGACGACTCGCCTTCGGAATTTTTTTTTCGCTCTATTAGATTTATTTTCAATCCTCAATTTCCGAGCACTTCCTTTCAAAATCTTTCGGCATTTAAATGCCCGCCTGCGCTATTATTCCCTCATTTATATAAAGATTTCCAGGTTCAACAGTTGATATAGAACCCCACACTTCCAAGGAACCACCACCGTGTTTAACGCTTGTCCGTAGATTTTTCTGAGTTCTTCATTGACTCTTCTCCGTACATACCATCTGCTATGCGATCCATCTAATGCTCCATGGTCTTACCACCCCTGCTCTAGAAGTACCACTACGCACAATACCACATGCAATGCCCCATAGCCTAAATTCGTAAATGAATTCAGACAGTGGACTTGAAAATGATTGGACAGTCAAAAGTATCAAAAAATATTATATTATGTTGCATTATAAGATGAACACGAATATCAGAAAGGTGTATATCCTATTTCTACTGAATATTTATAGATCATTTTGCAAACCAAATGGATCAAAACCTCATACGAAAAATTCACCAAAATATTTCAAAGAAACAAGGGAAAAAACATTAATGGTCCTTCAATTGTTTAGATTTTGTCACGTAAATTTATTGTGTTCCAACTAAAAAAAACTTATTTTTTTAAATTTCCTCTTCAAAACACCAAATTAACGGTATACGTAAACTTTTGAGCAGTATTGTACGTTTTATGACAAATTACTCTGAACTCTGTAACAAATTCTTAAAATTCAGGTACAAATAAAATGACCTAAATGAATTCTCAACCCCCAGCATTGCACTTGCATCCATTATTGCTTTATTTATTAGAGTATCTTATCATTTTATCGTGGACTGTCTGTATGTATAAGTAGAATCGGCTATCTCGAATTTTCATTAAGTACTTCGTACAAATCGCCGATAAGTTGTCACATCATTTTCCACTGAAATCTTTTCTATGAAAATTTCCCTCCATAGTAGATAAGATGTATCAATCTCGAAAAAAATTCTAATCAAAAGTTGATAATGATTCTTTCAAACAAAATATGTATTAACTGTGTATTTTTTGTTTTCTTTGAAATCTTATCGCTCTCGGTGGTGGATACGATATATTATCTTGATAACAACCGCTTTTCGCTGAATCGTCTATTCACTTACAAAATTAGTCGACGGTCACAACAATTCCATTCCAAGTTCAAGATTGTTTTCTTCGAGCTGAGTCAATATGGATGTGAGACGAAATAGTCATAAATTGGCTAATTGAAATTCAATTCACTCATAACATGCTGACACATGTGAGCAGCTCTAAAATATTTATCTTGTAATTATTTCATAATTGAGGATAAATTACCCAGTGCAAATACATACATAGTCGATTAGATCGCCTTCTGTGTTAACGTAGTATAATGACTAGTAGTTTCCATGCCCACATGCATAGTAAGCGCTGTTAATAATCGTTATCTCCCATCTACAGTTTATTTAATATAAAAATTGAACGGCATTATCAGCTCATCAAAGCGAGTAACATTTTATTATTATGGAATTAAAGACCTAGCTACGTCATGAAGGGACTCGCCTCTTCATCCCCACCCTAACAACAGTCCGTGTCGAAGAGACACTTTCTAACAGATCTGGTAGATTCGATCAATAAAAAAGATGTGTGCGTCATCATCTCATCAACAAGTCTCTTCCACAGTTTATTAGAAAACGTGCATTTTATTTACCCCATGGCGCTTGTTTCTTTCCCGCATGAAGTCAAAAAGTATTATAGATACAGGCGCTAGATCGAACCATCATAGAATTTCTTCATAATTTTTGTTATATATACCTTGTAGAACCAGCGATGGTCCAGCTGAGATGATAGCATTGTCAATTACCACGCGTCCATATTCTCGAACAATCAAGTGAAAATATCAACAATGCTGATAATATTTATACCGTTGTATGTGACCTTGAAACAAAATTTTCACGCTTCGACGCGTTCAATAGAAGGACTCACTTTATAAATCAAAAGCCTTTAAAATCAAAAATTGTAAACAATGTATACAACATGGACAAAAAAGTGTAGATTTGCCTATGAAAGAATGCTACCGGTTTGAAACTAATAGATTGTATCATATTTTCCGCAAGTTTATAAATGACGACGAACTGATAAAATATGTAGCTAGTAAAGTGTATCTCATTCAATCGAATGGACTTTGTCGAAAATGCGCTAGAGAGACAATAAACACGTCTAATGGAATTTTGTAACATAACAATAGTTCATGGCATTATTATGTTTTTTGATGGGTCAGCACAGGAAGTTTCGAAATACCGAAAATGATATGTGACGTGCATTTTTAACCCTGTGATGCTGTTAGTTCAAAAAAGCTTGGTTTTTTATTGATATTCGGTGTTCAAAAAAATATATTTGACCGTTTGGCGATATTAGTGAGCATTTTAATGAATTTATAGATATCCCTAAATTTCTGTGAACCAAAAAATATTTGGGTAAAATAAGTATTTGAAATTAAAGTGCCTAAAAGAAGTAGGGAGAAGACAATATGTAAAATTTTGAATTGCGGTAACTTCGCTCAGAGCTATCAAATCATTACAAAAATTGTAGAGCACATTATTGGGCACAAAAAATACGCTTTTGTGATTTTCGATGAATGTGCTGGTAACCCTGCGGATAAGTATGGGTTCATAACGGCCCTTCTGAAAATGTTTGCTTTTTAATAAAAATATTACAACGGTTGTTGGATTGAATGCTTTGTAAACACAGTTGAATTTAAATTTTCTAAATTCCTTATCGCACAAGAACGGTAACTCTTCACCAAAAATACCTGCATAGGATTATTCAAAAAGATTGCCCGAATTTAATTAATTTGCAGCATAAGATTTTCTTCGTTCTTGAGTTATCAAGAAGTGAAGCGGCAATTTGGCGCTGAACCACCAACTAAAACAAGCATAAACCGTTGGTTTAAGCAATTTCAACCACGTGTACCAAAGGATGACGTCAAACGAGTAGAAGATAATTTCGTTCATGGTCCAAGAAGGTCAACCAATAGAGCTAGTAGAGAACTAGGAATACCCAACCCAACCAATTGTAGGGCGAGTTTTCAGATGGCGTTTGCTGCACAAGCTCTACCGCTTACAGCTTGTGCAGACTCTCCTTAAGAATGACAAAGAAAAGTATATTGAATTTTTCGGTCATATGCTAGAAATCGTGGAGGATGATGCGTTTCTACCGCGCATAATAGGTCTCCTCGTGTACTCCCATGCATTGCGATGAATTGCAATGCATCGCTATGAAGTCGTTTTTGTACGCCGTTTGACAACTGAAAATTTCGCCGCTTTCATGAAATACGATGAGATTTCAGTTGAATCTGAGCTACTATGAGAAACTGAAAAGTGTCAAACGGTGCGGTGCGAGTAAATATTTTCAAATGTGCGCGGTAAGCACCATATTTTTTGCGTAATATTGTGGCGATACTTTATTATCGCTTAGGATGACTTTTAATAGCTATTGTTCTTTAAAAAAAAAGATAACTGACACTTTTGGCTATCACTTTTCAGGAAATGCAATGAGAGCGTTTTCGTACTTCTCCCGAATCAAAAATTTAAGGCTGACACTGTATTTAGTGAAGATTCTGTTGAGGAAACCTAGTAATTGGCGATGTATGGGAGGCTTTATCAATGTAATCATTTTTACATTAAATATGTACCTAAATGATTTATTTTGTTATTCTTTAATACTTTTTTGCTGGGGGTTCAGTTGAAAACATACAATTTTGGGGAATTTCGAGCCGTGTTTTTTAAATTTCTGACCTGGCAGCACTGATCTACATTTGTAGCCACCGAGATCACTTCATCTCACGCCAAGTAACTTTTTCTTGTGGGGTTATGCTAAGGAGGCTGTTAACATCCCATTTTTACCAACAACTCTCACCGATCTGCGCAACTGCTTCTGCTCACTCACTGCTGCGATGAACTTAGTAGCACAAACCATGCCTTTTCGCGTGTGAACACTGAAAATTTATTACCTATGTTAGAAACAACCTTGAAATACAAATTAGGCCTGCTGACCATTGAAGCGTCGCTTCATAGATTCGTAAGCGTAGCGCACAACGTAACGATACCCTTCGGCTACTATGTCTGTCCACCAAAGCGCAGTGTCATAGATTTTCCAACGTCAATACGATACTTAGCAACTGATTGCAAGTCTAGCTGATACCTTTTCGCAAAAATATCCAGTTCAGGTGATGTAAGAGATAGCTTTTGGCTGCTAACTTTGCTCGATAGCGTGAAAGCATATTTGTAAATAGGGAAATAATATATTCTACTTTTTCAATATAGATACCTCCTTACAGTGAGAATAATAGAAATTGCAGATTGTCCGTGTCTGCTTCTCACATACCAAAAAGCGTAAAACTTTAGATGGGGCTACTGATAGTTAAGGACGGCTTATAATATGCCCCTTGGTAAGAGGCTGTTACTAACTTTGAACGGAAGATAATAATTAAAAGAACGTTTATATACCCTATTCAGTTCACTATTACCTTGAATAAAACAAAAAAATTAAACTGAAGTTGAAATTCCACGTGGTTTTTTTTGGGAAAAAAGCCGTAGTCACTGCCCAAATGCGATGCATTGTACGCCTTGCTACATACCGATAGCTTGTTGCAACGAAAGTCTGTCTCTGGCGCAGCAGTAGACACACTCTAATTGCATTTTATTGAAAGCTGCACGCAAGCGTACTCAAAGCGTAAAAGGTCTAGCACGCGTCTATGATGCGATACCTCTCCCCACAGTTGGCCTTAATTCACCTTTTTGACTAATCCTGTATTTTTAGCATCCGAAATTTGTTTCTCCGAAACTCACGACCTACACTGAGAAAAATACTTCTATTTTTTGAAGAAAAATGAACACATGATCAAAGAAAATTGGTAATGATTCTGCGCCAAAGAAATATTCACTCAATCCAAAGAAAGACATTTCTTCATTTCAAAGAACAAATATTGTACTTGCCCTGAGTAAAACTTGGTATAGTTTCAAAGAAATATTTATTCAATCGAAAGAAAGGAATTTATTCATTTCAAGCACTGATATTGCACTTGCCCTGAGTAAAATTTAATATAATTGCAAGAACATCTGGCAACTGGCATAAATCGGTTCACGTACGATCACCGAAGTTAAGCAGTGCTGGGCGCGGTTACTACTTAGATGGGGGACCGCTTTGAAAGCATAGCATGTTGTTGGCACGCAAAAACTTTGAAAAAAAAATTACCATTTTTTCCTTTTTTTAAAGTGCGATATTTTTTTCTCATTTTCTGAAGCGCTAGTATTATTTATGCCCAGTCGCCAATTTAAGCTATAATGTTACACTTAATCAATGGAGTTAGGAACACTGAAGACGAACAAAGTCAACCATGACATGAACCCGGCGGCATTCGAACCCTCGAGCGGTAGATCGCTGCTTTGGATTGACACGTTAGCGAACTAAGCTATCGACCCTTTATTTGTGTAGAGGAAAAGTTGATAGAAGACAGAAAAACTATCAATTTTTTCGTCGAATATTGAAGCGTGGTTGTTGTTGAAACATAGAAAAAAATATTCGCGGTGTAGATATAATTTACTAAATTCATAGACGTAATTTACAAGATTTGAGGAAAATTACTTACTTGAAATAAGGTAAAGCAAAAATTGTATTTCGTTGAATATAAGAAGTTTTTCAATGATATGTATACAAATTACTGATATCAAATAAAAGTTTATTTGATTTGTGGAAGATTTCACATCTCGTAAACAAGTAAATATTTTCTTTGATTTTCGGAAACATATTTTTCTGAGTGTAGTGATCAAATCAAATGCAACTTCACAACATGTATTGATCTTTAGTAGGAACAGTTCTAATAGAAGCTATTTGAAGGAGCAATTTAGACAGCTCTGTAGCAATGGTGCCATCTTGAAAAATCCTCAAAAAAAATAAAAGCTTTTTGCCTGTCATTTCCTCTGCAGTAATTTAAACGAAATTCATACACAATGTGGATCTTAGTGTAAGCCAAGTGTAGTAGAATTTTTGATGAAAAATTAGGATAAGGCTGCCAGCTAAAATAATTTTTTAAATTTATTTCCTAACTCAGGCTACGATTCTATTTCAAACGTTAATGCTCTTAGTGATGATAATAATAATGGTCTGAATCTAATGCTGCCTCCTCACTGTGGGCCATCATTGGCCACTGCAATGGTCGCAATGGCGGCCATAATGAAGCCACCACCACAAATTTGCCTCCACACACTGGGCCACTAGATGGGCCAGTCATGATTTTTCGGTTGCTCCCGCTCCGAAAGCCATCCTCGGCCATCGCCATTTCCATGCTTCGCCACTGCAAGCCATCGCCCGTCTACACAATGGGCCACATGATGGCCTACAGTGAGGAGGCAGCATAACACCAAATGTTTTATTTTGGAAAAAAATGTTATTATCGTGGACTAGAAGTTTTCATACCCCCATAAATTTCACTGCAGTCATTGGGCCAACACGAAATTTCCGTAGTGGGTTGGCCTCTACGTGAAGCAGATTTGGTATAATTCTATCTACGAAGCTAGCAAATAGTTACCAACATCAGGCATTTATGTTGTTTTCTTACCATTAGCATTAAATTATCATATGATAAACATCACTAAACTTCAGATCCAATAATTGAATGCAAACGAAATTTACTCGGTCTGTTGAACTTGGCGTGAAGCAGTTGCGATGTGATAGACTTTTGGCTGCAGTGCTAAAACGTATTCTCAGCAGAACAGACGCATTGAAACCAACAATAACTCTTGTCCCAGCAAATTCACTGGTAAGGAGTTGTTATTGATTCCAATGCGTCTGTTCTGTTCTGTTATGAATTGGTGGAACAAAAAAACACGCCTATAATAAGCATCCTAAAATGAAAATAAGTAGCAAATGTCTTCCTCTCCTACATTATGAACTTTTTATGTGTGGTAATCCTGAAAACCTTTTTACGGTCTAGCTTTCTATACTGTTATCAGACCAAAGTCGTCCATTACCTAGGATACAGGTTGGTTGTAATAACGAGCACGTTTGGTAGAACTTGTATTTAAAATCGACATTTTATGCGTCCCCCAGCACATTTGACATATCTGAGATTTATTTGTGACAGTATCGGAGCTGAGACAAAATTTTTAAATATAATTATAGACTTTTTTAGCAGGTTCTTTCTATTCGTTCGCAGTTTTGAAAGTAATGAAAAATAAATCGATACAAGCTTTGTGTAGGCATTAATCTGTATTATATTCACTATAATAATAAGATTCGATGGAAATCGATGAAAATAACCATATTAATCATAAAGGGTTAAACGATTTATAACAAGAAGCCTGAGAACATCGCCACATGATCCACGTTATCAAATCCAATCAACAACTTCTGACGTCGATCCGGGGGCTGAGTGTGAATTGCAAGGTGTCAGCATTCCTCGTGGCGCTCGTGTTGCATGTTGACTGCATCAATTCCAACAACATTCGCAATCATTTTTATGCTCCCCAAAAATCATTTTCATAGTCCCGCTACTCATTTCAATCAACGTACCCATAATTTAGTAAGTTATCTTGTCTAATGCAAAATGGTGGGGTGCAGTGAGTACGCAAAGCAGCTAGTCGTGAGGGGCTTGGTAGTTCAGCAACTAACAAAATCGCTGATAAGAAGAATCTCTATTAATTTATTAGACGTGCCAACAATGTTGTTGGGGAGTGGCAAAACAATTATAACGCATAATACGGGAACAAACTGATACACATATATTCTATATAGTACATGCACGGGTGTACATTGTATTTCAAACTGATCGCGAGATAATATGAATCGGATAACAATGGCATGGGGGTGTAGAGCTAGTGTGTCTTCTTAACACATTATTAAATCTCAACATAAAACTGCTCGTTTTAAGCAAGTATCAGTTAATTAAATATTTAACGGAACAGATAACCTATACGTGATGATGTCAAACGCAGCGAGTAAATAATGCTGCTTTAAATCATTACGAAGATAATGACTTTAGAAGAGAACTAAACTCTATTGCAAAATGCATTTCATTTAATTAATAAAACGTAATATTTTGAAATAATATTTAACATTATTTTTAGTGAATATCAATTCATTTGGAATAGTAAGTATTTGATTAATGAAGCTTAAGATAATGTTGCTGAGATTTATATGCGCAAGAGTGTCATTTTCGTTTGCATTAATAAATTAAATTGAAATCAAAACTGGCTAGAAAATTACTAGGGCTATAAATTTCGCTTTATTTGATTAATTCCTGGAAAACAACTTCTGATTACATAGTCGAACTCAGTTATAACGACCGTTATATTTGTCTGTAACGAACCATACATAAAGTATCTTCCGACAATTTTTTGTTAATTTCACACAACATGATAAAAGTGACTTTTAATTGCTATTGACTATTTAATTGCTTTTAACGAATGTCTGTATACAACGTACTAATTCTTCGATCTCTTGAAACTCTCTATAGCCGAGTTCGACTGTATTCGAAACAATTGTATATGACGCGAAACATTAAAAATTACTCTCAGACTCTGTGCCTTCAAATACAGCGTGTTAAACTAATGCCCATCTAACTACTTAACAGAATTAGTTTTGTTTACATCGTTATGTAACCGTGAAGAAACCGAAATGAGTTCTCTCGGCCCGACATTCTAAATTTTCTTGCTTGATTGCCAACAATTCGAACGTGAAATCTAGTTCCATCCGGATCGGAGACCCATCACTAGAATAAATTAGCATGACAAAAAAAACTTGCTTGATTAACCCGTAGAGAAACAAACCAAAGATGTTCTGCTGCACTATACGGTCCAAAAATTCAATAACCGTGAGGTCATTATTTGTAAACGGAGAAACTTAACTTTGAATCTCAGAATATTTCCGTTTAATTTATTTACTAAACAATTTACTAAACAGTGTAAAATGAAAAAAATATCCCCGTGTAAGCGCACAAAAATCCCCTGAAATTCAGGGTTAATATTAAAAAAAGCGACAAATTTTATTCACGTCACGTTTGTTATTCTTCGCCTATGAAATTTTTAGCAAAGTGTGAGCTGAAAATATCTGCAATCAAACAAGTTATTTTGTTTACAGTTTTCTGTTTATATTTTTCTCAACGTTCTTTCTCTTTCGAACTGCACACATTCGGTTGCGTTGGCAGCTCGAACCGGTATGCGTAGGTGGTGTGTTTAGTGCTTGCTTATATGCAGAATACTAAAATATTATGGAACCTAAATTATTTTGCTGCTGTTATACCATACATGCCTCTATATATATATATTTCACATTTAATTTGCACATTGACTTTAATTATTTTTCGTATCTATTATCTCTTGATGATTACTCTTTTCGTTAGATTAATGCTATTATATGTTTCATATACGAAACAATTTTAGTTTGGTCGTTTTTGTACGTACAGTTAGTGAAAGAAGTCTGCTTACATTATGAATATTTGAAGTGAGGGCTTGAAACTAGAACCCTTTTCAAAGTACAATTTTAATTTTCTATTTTTATTCAATAGTGGTGTAATGTTTCTGCTATGAATACTAAAACAATTTTACCTACTTAGATAAATTGGCAAAAAAGAAATTTTTTTTTTAAATATAAAATTTGAAATGAAAAAAGTTTGCATAAACTTAGTGACGGGTCGCTCAGGAGCGCGCCAATCAAAAAGGGCAACTCTTTTGAAAGAGCTATGTGAGGCATCACTTAGAACTGCTCTGCATACTTCATACTTTCACTTCAGTTGATAGAGCGATATTGCGGAGCTACTCGAGCAAGTACAGCTTATGCATATACACACGGCAATACTTCATTAAACTACCGTGTGTAGTTGAAGCGAAATCTAGGCTATTCTAGCGTCGGAACTTGTACATATCGTCGCTGTGAAATCAAATCGGCATATCTGCAAAAATTGAGTTTTTGAGTTTTTGGTATCAAAAAATTCCTTATTTTCCCCTCTATTTTTATGTCGCACCGGCATATCGTAAAGTTGAATAAAAACCCGTCTAATGGTGTTTTGCCGCTTTACATTCACGTGGAAATAGCCCACATGCGAAAACTTTAAAGCGCTCTAGCGAAGAATGTGTATTTTGCAGATATGCCGGTTTGATTTCACAGCGACGATATGTATACGACTATCATCGTATTGCACAGAGAAAAGAGCCAGCTCCGTGTGAATGAAGAATGAATGGAAGCACGGAGCCAGCACCGTGTGCAGTGTGAATGATGAGTACTGTGTGAATGATGGTACTGCGCGAATAATAAGAACTGTGCTAATGATGAATACCGATCGTGTGCGGTTATTGATGGCGAGCACAGAGTGTGCTTTTTGCGTGTATATACTTTGCTCTAGTAGTTTGCCGTATGTTAGCTATTAGACGATGGATTGTTTTGGCAATTAGAAAATTTGAAAAAGTTCTCACAATTAGTTGAAAGTTAAAAGAGACTGTGAGTTGATTTAAGATTTTCTATCGATTGTGGTTGTTTTCACTTGTCATTTTCACTAATGTTTGAGCATGAGTAGATCGCGAATGCGACCATATCTCGGGAACGCGCCATCGGATTGAGCTGAAATTTTCAGAATACATTTGTGTACATATTAAATTGGTCCAGGTTATCCCTTTAACCCTTTGGCGCCAGCGACCACTTCAGTGATATTTTAAGTATTCGTATAATTCTA
This sequence comes from Nemotelus pantherinus, assembly GCA_963978885.1. NCBI lineage: Eukaryota > Metazoa > Arthropoda > Insecta > Diptera > Stratiomyidae > Nemotelus > Nemotelus pantherinus. The sequence goes on from OZ022263.1 coordinate 237,741,373, forward strand.
TAAACAAATTACTTTCAAAAAAATAATTTTTCAAAATGTATTACAAACTTGTTTTAAATATAGACATGATAGTTGTGAAAATTTTTAACCCTGTCTGCCTAAAATAAGATCGAGAAAATTTGAACAACTTTGAATTGCGATACCTTTTGCAAGATTATCAAATCATCGTAAAACTTAGAGGACGTATTTTGATACTGTAAAGTTGTAGAGTATAACTCATATATAAATTTTATGCTTTGTCTAAACAGCCTAAGTAAAACTTTTGAAATTCCACATCGGACAAAAACGGCAGCCCTTTCCCAATTAACCTATATTTTTAGCACCAGAAACCTGTTTATGGGAACTCAACGGTTGGGTATTGTGGCCACTTTAGTTCCCTGGGAACGAGTGTTTTCACAAAGTGGATACGTGCTTACTGAAAAGAGATCTCGCTTATCGCGGAAACGAAAATCACAAGTGTTATGTTTACACTATAAATTATGAGACACAAAGATTTTCATATATAATTATTGTTAACAATCCGATTGATTTTTAATTCAAGGTTTAATTTTAAATTTATGTTATATGTTATGTTATATTTTTAAAGTTATGTTATGTTATTATTATTCAAACAATGTTATGTTATTATCGTTCATTAAAACAACAATAAGCTCTGAAGAAATGGCTCTTTTGAATAGCTCTTAAAGATCAGCTCTTTAAAATGAGTGTGTTTTACGGAGCTGGCTCACTTCAAAGACCCATTTTGTACATCACTACATAAACCTGAAAAAAACATAACAAAATCATAAAATGCTTCATAATTAATATTTTCTAACGTAACCTTGTTGTTGTATAAATTCTTTTACAATCTGGGTTGGTTTTAATTCCATTCTTCCAGTAGCTTTTCTTATAGCGTGTTTTATAATGTTTTATAAGTAATGCTGTGCTGCCTAGCTTGGCGATTTTTTCTCATAGATATTCTATGAGATTTAGGCCGGATTAGGAGTGCGGAGGTATATGTAATTATTGGGGGATATGACACATAAGCCATGGTTTTTCAATATATGCACAATGCTTGAAGTCATTATCCTGTTGGAAAATACACTGATTCCCCGAGCCCATTTTTTTTATACTTTCTTACATTTATGTAAGACTCGAACTTCCTCTAGCGGCCGCTAGCTCTCTACGTTCCATTCTGCGCCTGATTTTCTCCACACAATCCTGCACCCTTTACACCGAAAGTGCAATATTTTGTCTCGCCGCTAAACAGAACTTGTTGTAAGATTATCTATATGCTCCTAATACTGGAGACAGACTACAATCGAATCTCGTTTCAGAAATATCGTTGAGCTTTTACCCTAGTGTATCAAACAAAGTAAATTTAAAAGGTCAAAGCTCATCGCAAATTCGAGAAAACAGATTCAATTGCAATCTGTCTCCAGTATTAACAAAAGCGAAACGCTTTTTGCGTCTGAATTTAGAGACAAACGAGTTTTTTCTTGCAGACCGATCAGAATACCAAACTTATCGGAGAAAATTCTTAACACTGAACACAGACTATAATCGAATCTGGTTTCACGGATTTTCTATGAGCTTTTAAATTTTCTTTGTATGAAACCCTAGAGTAAAAGCTCAAACTGATTCACGAAACCAGATTCGATTGTAGTTTGCCTCCAGTATAACTGTACCATTCTTAACTTCTTCTTCTTACTTTTCCTCAAAGTCTTCCGCCTTTTTTGGAGCACTCATACAAGGATTAAATGTTACATGTTTTAGTATAACACGGGTTTCTCGTTTTCTTAATTATTTCATAGCTTCGATGTTTGGATGCGAAATTTCAAAGTTTTCCAGCCTTCTTTGAACAGACAAATGTGACTTATCAATGATTTCAACAATTTATTAAAGACTTTTGGCATCTTTTAGTCGTTTTACTATGTATGTTCGAATATCTAAAGATATTTCTATTCTTCTACTTGGTGTTTTCAGGTTTTTACCATTCTTATTTTACTTTTGAAAGTTCTTTTACAATATAATCTATGAATTTGTTACATGGCTCATAAGACAGATCTTGAATCGCACTTAATCATTCAATTTTCCAGGAAAATTGAACCAAATTATCAGTGCATGAATGAATTTATGAATTCCAATTAAATTATTTTGAGTCATATTTTCTAAGAATAACTAATATCTTTTAAATCAAGTATGCAGGAGCGTAAGCATTCTTGGCAGTATTTATGCACATAAATATTTTTAGTAATCGAATACCAAAAAAAAAATCAAATTCAATTAACAGAAGAATTGTACCCAAACTTTTTTCACTGACTATAGACACATACCCTCATACATAGGCTGTGTGCAAATTAATGGTCGCACGTGCTGGCCCAACTTTGAATATGTACAAATAATAGAATTTTTAAAAAAATAATAACTTCTGTATGAATGCATCTAATCTTGGAACCGTGGCACGTATAGCAAAAATTTACTACAACTTGGCATATAAACATAACATTCTAGAAATGACTCAGCTACGATTTAAGAGGTGTGTGATGCAATATCAAGACAATCAATCCCGAGTTACAGCTAATATATAATTAGACATCATCGGCATACACATGAATGGAGGAGCCTTGGATAATATTCGGTAAATAATTGATGTACATACAAAAAGTAAAGGGCCAAGAATAGAGCCTTATGGTACTCCAGATAGAATTTGTGCAAAAGCAGATATTTATTGGCTAACAAGCAAAAGCGAATTAAGTTTACCACACTGAATGAAAAGTTAAGATCTTTTTCCAATTTAAAGACGAGCTGTAAGTGATTGATAGTGGTAAAGGTTTTTGAAAAGTCTAAAAAGGACAAAAATGTTGATTGATAATTAATTAATGAGGCTCTAATGCATTCAGTTACTTAAAGAAAGGGCGGTAATCCTGATTGTTCAGTGCAAAAAGTTTAGTTATCGGTAAATAATTAGAGATTTGTTGGTATAAAACTTTTTCTAGTATCTTATATAGAGAAGGCAGAAATGAAATTGGCCTGCATTCCGGAGAAGAATTTTCAGATGTGAGTTTTTCTATTGAAATAATTTTATCTTGCCATATTGATGGGAAAGATGAGAGGGAGCAAATATGAAAGGTACAAGTATCCTTGCCAAGCACTGTACAAAGATGTAAAAAATGTCAAAGCAGCGTGAAACAAACAAACAATGCTTGCCTAGCTGGTATGTTCTTCGATTTCCTTATTTTAACTAAATGCTCGCAGCATGAGGACTAAACTCAATGTAGTCTTTGTTTCCATTACATCTAGCATTATAAAAAAAATGCTTACCGAAAGCATATAGTATAATAATGGCATTTATTATAATATAGTTATTCATTTCCGCTTTAATTTTTTTATACCTAACTTTATTAATCGTTCGTTTCGTACAGAAAGCTTCAGTTAGTTGGAGAATCTTACATACTAGAACAAATGTTGTGCACCCCTCACCATTGAGGACATGCTTCCTTATCGTCCTTATAGTGATCGTCTATCGTTCCTTCATCTCCCTTCCCTCGAATCACGGAGACTGTTCCTGGATGAGTGCCTACTCTTCAAATTATTTCATAAGTTGGTAGATTCAGATATCAGCAGCCACGTTTCTGTCCGTGTTGCAGTGCATGGCACCCGCTCTTCGTTTGAGTTTAGTGTGCCATTTGCGCGCACTGATATCTTTTTTTATTCTCCGCTGTTGCGATTACTGAGGCAACATAATGATCTACAGTTTGGTCCTCTACCGCCGACATTATATGCATTTAAAACTTTTCTTAAACATAATGTTTTGCTTACTACTAGTTCAATGTAGTCTTTTTTTTTCTTTTTCTTTTTTTTCTCTATTTTTCTTATTTTGAATTTGTACTTTTTCACTTTGATTTTGTTTATTATTGTTCTTTATTTTGTATCATTATCATTTCATTATTATTTTGTTCATTTTTTCATTCTTTCGTTAGTGAATTATTTGTATTTTATATTTTCTATATTCAGTAATTGGATTTTATCTGTTGAATAATAGTAATAGTAAATAAATAAATAAATAAATGTAAATTTTGGACACAAAGGACATTAATGACATAAAATGAGAGAGAGAGAGAGATAGAGAGAGGGAGCGATATATAGAGTGCGAAAATTCGAGATTAGTATCTAGAGTTACAATATTCATAACGTGAAAAAGATTGAAAACTTAAGAAAGTTACTACACAAAGTTGTTTGTTCTATGTTAGAGATGGATAGTTTAATGGGTCAGTTCTTGTCAATCGATGAAATTCACAGTGGGCTAGTATTCTTTTGCTTAGCTTGCTGGAATGATGAGCAAAGGCTACAATATATTTTCCACTGCTGTTTTTAATTTCCTCTGCAATTGTCTCGAAACGGAGGTCTTTATGGAGATCAGCGTTATAGAAGTACCATGGGGCTCCAGTTCAATAGTTAGTTCTAAGTAGTTTTGATTGGATTCTTTAGTTGATGTTAGAGTTTAATGGTCGATTTATAAGTCATAGGTCCAGATTGGGTTTTAGATGTACCCTTTAGAATCGGGAAAAAGTTTTTACTTCCTATTTAGTATGAATTTGAACTTGATGAATTTGAGCTGCAATTGTTGGTTTTTAATTTCAATGTGCCGTTTCCAAGGTGAATTCCGAGATATTTTACTGTGTTTCTTTGTGGTATAGGTGCATTGTTGAGCTATAATTGAGGGTAAGTTAGTTTTAGATATGTGAACAATGAAAAAAATGTAAATTCTCACGCCCATTTCAGTACAGTCTGTGTAAAATTGGAAACTTAAATTTTTGATAGTCATCATCAGGTTACTGTACCTGATCTTTTACAACAATCGCAATAAAAAATATCTCATATAAATCAATCTCAACTAACCTGACATTACAATATTATCTTACGCCATTTCACTTCACCGTCAATTATCTCCGAAGACTTTATCTGAAGATTAAGTGAACGGTATTGTTTGTATAAATATACAGTCTGCTGGCTTATTTTTAAATTTACACGGGCATTCTTTGATCCCCGCTGTTGTTTTACGTCATTCTTTCAAAATAATTTGAAATAAATCTAGCTAATATTTGGATATCGATTGTAGTTTAAGTACTGCACGTTGGCAATCGAATTATGTCATTGGTGACAATATTAGGGACGAAACCGTTTTTCCGGAAACAATATTTAACATCGCCACAACGAAATACTGACTATTTTCTGATGTTTCCTGAAATTCCATCGAAAATGGGGAAAAAATCTAGTTTAAATGTAGCGAAATAAACAGTACATATTTTGCACATCGATTCTCACTTAAATTTCAATCCGTTATATATCTACTCAGTCACTGAAACACTACTCTTTCACAAAACATGAAAGATGATTGAGACATTGTAAAATTTCTAACATTTTGCTTTTTGAATTTTCATTACAGTCAGAAGCTGACCTCGCCCAAATGGAACCACTTCAAAGGCGTGCGTCTGCGTTGGAAGGACAAAATCCGTTTGAACAACGTCATCTGGCGATGTTGGCATATGCAATGTACGTAAATTGTGGCATTTTTGCTGAATCACCGAATACGTTTACACATATTTGCGTTCACACATATTTGCTTTTATTTGGCACTTTCTTGTGGTTTTTTTTTTCGAAAACATAAAAAGTTGTTCTATAGTTAGACTAGACTGCGTTGAGATAGCGAAAAACGTTGAGTAATTTGTAAATTGCTCGGCCAATTAGAAGCTTGTCACTCAACCAAAGGCATACACTTATGCTAAGATATAATTTGTAAAATTTTAAATTGATGATAGTGTTTAAGTTGGTGCAGGGTAAAAAGAGATATAGTCGTGGGTGAATTAAAAACAGTCTAACTATGTGCATATTAATTTCAAGCTTCGTCAAGTAGAATTTTTAAAATTTTACTATAGATTCTTCGAATACCAAATATAACTGGTATATCCTGTAGACATCACGTTCAGAAAGTTCCACGAATGCGACTCAATTTCATTCATTATCATCATTCAATTTCAATTATCAACAAAATGTATTTTTAGATGATTTTATCTATCATTAATAGAATCCTGCAACTATTTTCGAACTGATATGATTTTTGCACACGAATCCCAAAATTACGTTTCATAAGTGAATAAATGGTCTATCTGATAATTTCACCGGGATATCGGTGCTAATCTAAAGCATCTTTCTTAATAAATTTACTGACAAAGTTTGTGAATTGGTTAGTAATGGCGCCAAATATACTTAAACGTCATCAAAAAACGCGATTATGTTTTTACAGCATCAGACACAAAAAAAGATACTGACTGTATATTCGATTAAAATACAGCTTTATTGTACCTTAGAATATTAATAGCTTATCAGCAGTAAAATAATATTTTCCAGACAACCAAGTCCATATTGATTAGGGATGAAATTTTTCAACATATAAAAGTCTGCCGTATTTAGACAATTTAGAGATAACTTATTTTGGGAATTTCTTGACTGATATGGGCATTTCGAAAAGGCGACTGATATGCCTGAAAAAAGAAAGTATGTATCTCAAGAGTATTCTAAATATATCTGCCTGTCTCTGAAATTGAAAATTGTCTTTGAAACTGATTTTTCCAAGGCAATATAATAATATTATACTGCACATAACAATCGTACCTGCGCAACCAAAATAGTAAGAGGAGACTGTGGACATTTTTAATCTACATGATAAAGAGAACCACTCGATAAAAAGTATAATATTCAATCGACTCCAACTGTTCCGATCACAAAAATGATTCAACCATCCGTCGTGGTCCTTTATTTACATTCATAATGTTTTAAAGAATACGACAGTCGCAGAGTATCTCAGTTTTGATGGCGAACCATAACCGAAGCAAACCAAAAAAAAGAGGTTTCCTCTGGAGTAGGGTGGCATATGAATGGCCCCTAGGCCGCATTAACGACGCACCCTTTAGTTCATTCCCAACGGATTTTAGTAGGCCACTTTGTTAACTCTACGTGCAGAGGTGAGTCGTGAAACAATGCAAAGAACTTGATCCAAGAAAGATGGAGGCTACGTATAATTCAACCGTCATGCATTTCTACTATAGTCGCAATGTATTGTCGAAACAGGAGAAGAGGGCTTCTTCCCGTAGTGTAACCTCCACAGGAGCTCCTCACTCGTCCAGAAGTGGGTTGTGAAATTTTTTGTGTTGTGAAATACTGTATCAGCTACAACCTTTACCCGATACTTTTTGTCACTGATACTTTTTGTCACAGATACTTTGGTCACTGATGCCTTTTATGACAGATACTCATGAACCGATAACACAGTGCGCTCGCAATTCGTTGCACAAGAGTTTTCTGTATAAGGTACAAGCTGATACTGCTACTTTTGTCACTGATACTTTTTGAACGGACAACAACATGTAGAGTGGAATTCATACGATCGTACCATCCAAATCGTACGCCTGTACACTGTACGGGTCGGGTACTATACCAATAAGTTGATCGGTTGCGAAAACTCGCATTCGATCACAAGATGCATGGCATACGTATTGGACGTACATTAGAACTACAAATATTGTAGCTTGTGATTGACTTTGATTTGGTAAGGCGTGAATGAATGTACCTTGCATTGTCTCATCGAATCAATATGATGGTTGTCACTAAAAATATCTGATGCATTTTGGTTATCATTTTCGTGTATCAGTGACAAAATATCAGGTCAATGCCATACGATACATCTCTAGTCTTGACTGTTTGAAATTTATTCTTCAGATCCGAAAATTTCTCTGGGTATAATTCAAAATCGGCCAGCCCTCGGGCAAGGATATCGAAGAGTAGTGTAACGTGAGTATTTCCATCGATTTCCTGTCTGTGCTGTCCTAGAATGAAAGCGGCAAGTTTTGCAGAGCCCAAATATGCGTGCACAAACGTCGAATATGTAAGAACTTCTTCCAAAACAGCCTTAGCCTAAGGGCTAACCGTTTAGGATTCCGGATAGCTGATTTTGATGTTGAACCGTGACCTTTTTGGGCACAATGTTGGAAAGGGGCTTGCTGGCGGTAGATGGTGGTTTGGGCTTCTCCAAAGAAAACTTTGCAGGAGCAGTAAAAGGTCGAGTATATGTATCCCCAGCTGGTGTCTCGCATGCCGGAAACTCAAATTCTCCGATAGAATATCCTTCGCGCCTGCGCATCTTCGACTCAAAGCTTTCTTCTCGGAGAACAGCTTGCCGAAGCATCCACACATTGGGAAGGTCGTAAAATAGTAAGCGTCATCGCGATTCAGGTAGGAAATTTTGCCAAAAGATGTTTGCCAGCTCGCCATTTCCTATTGGCCTATATTCCAAGTACCTCTTATTGGAAGATGTCAAACCGTTCGTCATACTGTTGACGGCGATCTTGAATCATCTCCTCAGTTCGAAATCGTTTAGGCAGTTGCTGAAACGCTCCTGGAGACATCGCATAGCCATTGCCATTCTGCTCCTCTGTTCCTCCGAAACCGTTCGTCCGCAATCGTTTGCATTATATGTATAGCTCTCTCAAGGCAAAAGGAACGAACTGCTTATGTACAGATTCCAGTCTGTCGCTATGAATATCGAAAAGAAAATGCCAGACTATGCAAGCGTAATCGATTAAAAGGCAAACTAAAGAGCTATACAGACGCCTTGTAACTACAGACGCCTGGTAACCCATAATTTCTTGAATTTAAATGAATCCCAGCTACTTACTAGCTTTTGCAAGAACTTTGTCATACTGCAGATTAAAACGCAGCTTTCTATCCACGACGACACCAAAATTTCCGTCACTATCAACATTTTGCAGGAGCTGATTATTGAATTTAAAGTAGAGGTCTTGAGCCAAAAACCTATGAAATAGCACTTTTCAACATTAAGAATAAGTTTATTTCGGTCACACCATTGCTGAAGCGACAAGAGTTTCAACTGAAGAAAATTTTGAAAAAATCAAACAGTCGTAATAAGGAGGTAGATGTAAAGGGTCATATCACAGAAGACCGCGAAGGCAAAAACGTAAGAACGTCTTTTGAATGGACTCAATGTGGTCAATATAAACTTTTAAATTCGGCGCCCACATAAGACTTGCGTGTTTCGCAATAGGTCTAACTTGGCTGCAAAAGACGATCTAAGTCAGGAAAATGTCGTCCCTCGACAAAATTCTCCCTCTGACAAAACCTAGAGCATTGTTAGCTTTCAAAACGATTGAGTCGATGTGATCGTCAAATATGAATGATTTATTCAGCAGTACTTCTAAATCGTGTACTTTCGCTGATCTATTTAAATGTGGTCTCAAACGTGAGTATTCATAGATTACGGGATTACTTTTGCGTGTGTAAGATATAAGAGTACACTTGTCAGGATTCATAACGAGATTATCGAAACACCAGTTGGCAAACCTGTTTAAATCCTGCTGCAAATCATTGCAATCGTTAAGATTTCTCACACCTTTAAAGAATTTAGCGTCATAGGCATAAAGCAAAATAGAAAATGACTGCAGATTGGAACCTACATCATTAATAAATAAAAGAACAGTAAAGGTTCTAGATGACTACCTTATGGAACACCAGACGCGGTTTTCATTTCAGATGACAAGCCACCGCGAAAGAATACACGTTGGGTTCCATGCGTCAAACGACTCAACCCAGTTCAAAAACAAGTAAGGGAATTGATAGGAATAAAGCTTAGTTAAGAGTATAATAGACTGATCAAACTTTTCAAAAGCTTTCGTCAAGACTGTATAGGAAGAATCAGATTGGGGGCCAGCTTCGACTAAATTAGTTACTTGATGAGAAAATTCAAGAACGTTGGTTGTGTTTGAACGGCCTTTCATGAAATTGTGCTGGTACGGGGCCATAATGGATTTGCAATGAAAACCTACAATGATTATAGCGTTAAAAAGTTTAGCGACGCAGGAAAGTTTTGCAATAGGTCGATAGTTAAATGCGTCATTACGACTTCCGTTCTTGAATAAAGGGGTAACGGTGGAGTATTTCCACAAATGAGAAAACATGCCTGCTAAGGATGCATTGAAAATAAAAAACAACGCAGGTAGCAGTGGTGACACAATATTTTAAGACAAAATTCAGTATGCCATCTGGGTTGGATTGGAATGGATAATGGGGACTAGGGGCAGGAAAGCAAAATTTGTAGCTGCCTAACACATAACAAACAACCCTCCCAAATTATTGGTCATATTAGCGAGACGACCCAGACCTACAAAAACTGCCACATGCAGGCCAACTATCAACCTAGCTTCTAGCATACATGAAAAAACCAAGCCCAGTAAATCTAAAGTAGTCCACCAGGTTGCATCCATAGGAAAAAAGATCAACAACGACAAACAAAACGGAAGCCCCTCAGCACTATGCTAGAAGGAATATACTAAAAGAATAGGAAAAGGATAACTTTAAAAGAATAACTTTCGCTAATGCTTGTAATCCAATTGAATGTTCTTATTCCAACTTCCGCTTTGACGTCAAACGCCTTGTTTCTAGTGAAATCACAAATAATTACAGAGTTATAAATAAATAAAAATACATAATTGATATCCTTAAAAAAAGTCAAAAATTGCCTTGAGTTTTCATTCCATTGTATAATGCAGACAATTGTATAAGCCTAGTATCTTTCCTTTTCGACAACCTAACTCATTTTTGAAACTCTTTTAAGCCCGATTTCAACTCCGCAAGCGATAATATAGCAAAATGAAACTACTTGCCAAAAATAACTACCCATTTAGAATTTGCTACCAAACAGACTCCGGCTCTTTCGTTTTGAATGAATACCGACCGATAAGCTTTTACCAATCCAAGTATGTATGCATACAAAGTAACTTATTCTCAGCCATAGCAACAAAGCTGTTTTTCGAAAAACAAAATACGGTACTGTACTGACTATATGAATGTTGGAATCTGCACTCTCATTATTCTGTACTTATGTACTTACTATGATTTGGTGTCATTAACTCAACCCCTATTTTCCCCTATATATAAATTTATTATTCCGACTACTAGATTAGCTTTGCCAGCTATTGTTTGTTGATCCTATTTGAATTTATCAGCAAGAAATAACTTTGTTTCATTGTGTTTTATTTAACATTTGCCGCCATTTTTCCACATACATATTCTTAACTTTTCGTTGGTTGGAGTGGAGAGAGTAGAGGAGAGTAGCGGCGTGAATGTGTTGCTCGTATTGTCGACGACTATATCTGACATCACTGATAACGTCGTCGAAAGTAATTCAACAAAATTTCGTTGCGAGCAGATAAATAAGACAGAATTAGTTGATTTAATTCGCTGTAGTCGGTTGGCGAGCAGTTTCGACGAGCTTCTCATTAGATTCTTTTTACTGCAAGACATTTGTATAGTGTGTTGTTAGAAACGATCGTTTTTTTTTATATTTTCCGGCCACGAGGACTCCATAGCCTGCTATTGATCATTTTTCGATTGAAACAATTTGAAGAACTTTTTCTTGTTTGTGTCGTTTGTTGTGTTTTGCCGGCTCTGCTGCGGTATTCGCTGGGTGAACTGTAGTCGGAACGCGTGTTGGGGTTTGGGGCATTCTTCGGTTTAGCTTTGTTTTAGGGACTTGATTTGGGGTTTGAGTTTACTGTCAACGATAGATCGGCTCATTAAGTCAATTCGTATTAGTATGTATAAGAAAAATTCTGCTTGTTGCGTCCTTCGACGCAGCCGTTACAAAGTCACCGAGCTATTTCTCCTGGTAACAAAACATCTTCAGTTTCATCTTCAAATGCATCCAACTGACTTACTGAAATCTGATATCATTTCTTTTTTTCCAATTGCAGTCTTCCTGAAAAAAAGGACGCCCGTGTGCCAGTTTGCATCCCCTCTTGATGTCGATATCCACAGCAATCCTCAAGTAAGTTACTGCCATTTATCAAACAGACACAACTAAATTTATATATCATATTCGAAGTTTGCAGAATCATCGCTCAGTTCATTTATCATAATACCAAATGAACAGCAAACACTTGCTTTGTCAGCACTTTCGTGACTTGTGGTTCATTCGAATTCCGCCCGGTTTCGCGTTACATAAAGCTCATCACGCGGTAGAATAAAATAGAATTGTTGCCGTTGGCGACATTTTGCCGAGATGAGATGAGAGATTCCGTTCAGAGTCCAATTTCGGTTCAATGCTCTCTCGGTTGTTAGATTTTTCGTTTATCAAATTAAAGCGCGCGAAGCTATCACGCTCAATACGCATACTTAGTTGCACATTCGCACCGGAATTCGGTCTCGAGTACTGTAAGACATCTGACACGTGCTGATAGCTGAATGCATTACCTTCTAATCATCTAAATAAATATTTTGCAGAATCAACAAGATGTAGCAAAAAATTTGAGTTCTAGATTTGGTGCACATTTGAGAATATTTTGTATCAGACCTCAGTGCTATCTCGTCTATATAATGCTTTAAGAGTTAACGTTATCAGGCTAATAACTACGGCTAATTGGCTTTTAACCGACAATATTGTATCATAAAATGTAATTACTTTTCAATGTCAACCAATGTAACTAAGCAATAGTACGCCTAGAGATTTGACGCCACCCTTAAATTGAAATTTCGAAATATTTTTAAGTAAATGCTTAAAAATCGTTGATATAAAATTGTGAAATTATTAGAGTGAGCTTCAGTTTGCACTTTGGCCGGAAAACAAAACGATTGTTAAAACAGTCTGGGTTCTATTTAATTAACATCACCAATGTACACCGTGTTTTCCCACAAATTTGTTCTGTTGGGGTTTAATATTTGTTCCGGTTGTGATAACTGGACCAACATGTATCTACTTGTAAAAGTTTGAGTTGATTTGTGCGATAAAAATAGATTTATAAAATATCGGTGACTTTGAAAGCCGGCAGTTAGTTCTATTGTAAAGAAACGTATGTGTAATTTTGATCAGTAAAAATAGTGAGCAGCCAAATTTAAGAAAGATGCAGACAAAGATGCTTGTGTGGAAAGGATATCTGATTTTGATGAAAAAAACAATGAGCTCCTGAAAACATTGCGATGTTTTTGGTTCGTTAAATAAGTTCTCATCGTTGGAAACAATCTACCTGATGTTTTTATGGTTTGATGGCACGCTATGCATTCCGTCATCATAACACCGCATCGATGGTCTGAGAAACATTAAAGAAATCATCCTATGCGGTACAAAACGAAACGAGGAGATCCAAAAGATACCAACCGGACGGAATCTCAGGAGATATATTTAAGTGACTATTGACATGTTTGAAAAATTGTATCTCATATAAAGTGCACTTGAATAAAGATTATTTTGAAACCATATAAGAGCGTTTGTAGTAAAGTTATTATGAACACTTAGCATTTCAATTATTCCTATTCACTTCACTTCATTTCTATTGGCTATTTTCATGTAACATGCTTTATTATAAATCTGCACCGCAAACCTTACACTCTTTTTTGAAAAAAAACTACATATTTATCGAGATAATATTTTATTTATGCACCGATTCTATTGATTTATTCAGAATGGATACAAAAGTTATGCCAAAAGATTGCAATCGAAAGCAAATACCGAAGTTTTTTTTACACACGAAGAAGACAACCTGTTTATAGCCTTTTCATTTATTCTACTACCATTGTATGTATACAAATCATATCTGGATCACCTGATAAAGTAGTAAATGCTTTGAAGTAAAAAAAAGTACTCCTTTCAAAATGCATCAATGTACCACCTACCGTATCCTTATTTAGTATCAATCTTTTAGAAATCGAAATTCTAATGAATACCTTAGATTCTAATACTAGTTCCAGTCCTGCCACTATCCGCAATATCATGGTGAAATCCCTCTAATCATCTCTCTGTGTTTCTTTCGCTATCCTTTTCAACATCAGCCTTGCATCAAGGAAAGTCACCAATATCAATATCGTCCCAATCTTTCCAACCAGGAAAAACCTCTTCGAACGCCTTACTATAGAGTTTATCATTCTCTCCAGCCTAGTTCCTGAACAGCATGTTGTTGATTAATTTTGTCTTTCAGCCTTCGATTCTCAACGTCAAGTTGATGTTATTTATATGGACTTCTCGAATGCCTTTGACTCTGCAAACCATAACCTGCTAATAATTAAACTTGAAGAATTTGGTATGTTTGGTCTGTTCTTCTTTTGTTTTTCGCCCTATCCTCATATCCGTCACTGCAGAGTCATCTTAAGCGGTTCCATTTTCACTCCCTTCCTCCCCATATCCATAGTTCTTCAAGGTTCAATCCTAGGTCCCTTACTTTTCATCTTTCTGTTATCAGCTCCTCCTCTCTTCCATATGCGGATTGGCACCAGTTGCAAGCTGATTTGTTTGCTGTTAAGCGGGAACACTAAAGCACTTTCTTACCTCTAAATATTTTGAAGTGACACCAAATGTCATTACAATATCCAACATTTTAAAGACGTTGATATAGTGTTTGATTCCAATTCCAAATTTGAGATTCATGTCATAAACACCGCGACTACGGCCTTTAAACCTGCTGGCTTTTTTACGTTCTTCATTTATGATTTGCATTATTTCTATCTGTCTTCGTTTATCTTTCACCTAGTACGTAGTTTTCTGAAATACTCGTGCCAAATCTATTCTAAACACAGTATTTATCTGAACCTATTGAATCAGTTCAGCGTAGGTTCACTCACTCGTTGTTTTTAAAGCAGTTAAGTATCTGTGAGTGTTTGCTTTCCTAGATCTCCGCTTTTTCAACAAATCACGCTTATTTAGTCTGGATTGTCGTCCTCACCTTTCTCTCCTTCTAGTGTACCTGATTGATCCATCTCAGGACCACTTTTTATCAATCACTTCATCTATGATCTTCCAAGTGCTTTTATGTCATCTTGTCTTCTCTGTGCACATAGCTTAAAAACCTACTGGGTTGCCAAAAATTCAGCATTCTCTTTTGTCCCTTCACTCCTTGTCTTCCCATCTTTCAAATATACTCTTTGGAAGCACGAGAAGTTTCCTCCTTGAATGTTTTACTTTTCAAACTTTGTCAAGAGATTTTTGGTCAGAACTTGGTTCCCAGTTAATCACAAGTGAATCGTCCTAGTCGTTCATCTGAGGTATTCTCTATTCCGTTTGCGCGTCCGGAAGCCTACTTTCTCCCGTCTTTGTTTCGTCTTCTCAGAAGGAAATTCATAACTGCATTCATTAAAAATGAACTTTTCAAAAAAATAGGTGACTTTAGGAGACTAAAAATTCGAAAATTTAGATAAATTTATCTACTTTCAAGCCAGTTTCAACTATCTTTTTTCAATGAATTTTCACAGAATTTTCACAGAAAACACTTTTTGATAAATGCGGAGACATAGGCTCTCTTATACCACCATAGGATTCCATTTGATTTGTACCTTCTTTCTTTAAGCGAAACTGAAGAATTTTTCCAAGATCGACGAAAAATTTCTTATGTTGGCAAAACTTTCCGGTGCATGTTCTTTTTTCCACAAGCTAGTAATTATAACCCCAAGCTACCGAAATCTAGGCAGATTTCAAAGAACGCTCGATTCACTGCAACCCGGTTTTAGTTCATGCTTCTAGATCCAAGGAACATCCAGGTACGAACGAGGTACCGCGCAACAATCTTTGAGTTATTTTTTTGACTATTTTGGTCAGTTTTGCGAGAAACACGGTTGACTTTTTTGCCTTAGAGCTTTCTTTATTTTTATCAGAGATAGATATTTTCATAGAAAGCTTAAGTAGCCTAGTAGGTATAGCACTGGCTTCTTGTGTGTGGTGTTCCTGGTTCGAATCCAGGTTCTGACGAGGGACCATACACCAAGCTTTGAGTTTACCTGGCTCTGAATAGGTACCTGTATTAATCAGGTGTAAAGTGAGTCGTGGATCTAATCACCCCACACTCGTTTAAATTTGATCAAATTGTCAGTCGTCATTGGTCGGTGCAACTGCTACAGGCAGTAGTCGCACCAATTTAAAACAATGTCCTTTAATTTCCCACTCTATTGTGAACCCATGAAATTTTACTTAAACAGTGCTGCTGCCCAGAATTGAATTTTGTATAGAAAAGATTTTTTATTTTATTTTAATTGTACATTATTAACCTAGCTTAAAGTTTAATTAGCAATGAAAACTTAAAATCTGGCACCTATACTATTTTGACCGGCTGGCTTCTATCTTTTTATATATTTTTATTTATCTTGCACACAAATAAAACTATCCAGTCTGTTCAATTACCTGTCTGTTCAATTACCAATATTTGGCATAAAACTCTACTGAACATATAATCTGAAGAAGAATCTAGTTGTTGTTTTCGATTTTACTAACCTAACCAGAAATCGATAGATGTGCACAAAAAAGCGCCTACAGACCGAATAAATTATATCAGAAAAGACAAAACAAAAATGTTGTAATACATCCTCATTTGTTGGGCTACTGCATTATTTCTTCCCGAGAATTATAAAACAGTAATTATTGAAAAATATGAGAGTGTATGCCACCCCAGTATTCGAAAAAGCACTCTTTGAACGAAAGCTTTCAAACGAAATTCATCTAAATTTTGCAAACAAAACAAAATTTAAAAATTAATAAAACACCAATAAACATTAATTATTGATGATTTTCCTATCCATTCCTCTCCATAGACCGTCGTCCTCGAAGGCAAATACTGGAAACGA
Organism: Nemotelus pantherinus; assembly: GCA_963978885.1. Taxonomy (NCBI): domain Eukaryota; kingdom Metazoa; phylum Arthropoda; class Insecta; order Diptera; family Stratiomyidae; genus Nemotelus; species Nemotelus pantherinus. Next base: position 237,758,023 of record OZ022263.1, read on the forward strand.
CAATTAAGTGTCATTCAAGCTGAATATAGGAAATGGAGACGTAACTTCAAATCGAACGCTATCGGTACATTAATTTGTGATTCAGTAAGTACATCCAATTCATATATGTACATACAAATGCTTCGTCAGAAAATTTAAAAAAAAGAACTCTTAACATAACACTAAATCTGTAACATGATTTCATATGCAATCCGAAAAGGTATTTTCAGTGTCGTTGAATCATTGAACTTCAATACATACATACAAGGTACAAAAATGATAACGTTTTAGTCTGCACGATATCATTGAACACACTTTTGTCACGTGCTATTTGCGCGACAATTGCAAAGTTGAACGTGATAACAGCGAATTTTCTATGCGTTTCAATATTATTTTTTGCTAATCATCATTTACGCATCGGACGATTCAACGAAAAGATTGCGATCGCCGCGAAGAGACTGAACTTTTTTTTTTGTTTATCAAAATGAAGCGAAATTGGAAAACTTGTGGAACAGATTTGATAACAAATGTAACGTGCTTCGATTTGAGCTATAAATACAATTGTTGTTTGGGAAACAAAACATGAATGAATTTGGTTAAATTTTAATTTAGATACAGGTATGCATTTGAAAATCTGGCGGGGATTATTGGTCAAAGTCATACTTTTTTTCTATTTTGAGATAACGTGTTAACAAAAATCGCAGAACGTTTTACATAAGCACTTCAAGTTCTTCACTTTTATATAAGCAACAACACTAAGGTCGCCTCAATCCTTTTCAAATTCTTTGGGTAAATTTTTTAAAACCTTTCAGACACGGGCATGACCTGCAGTCCTCGTTTTTGATTATAACGCTACATCTCTTTATGAGGAAAATGACTTTCTTACATTTTGAGTTATCGAATTTTAAGTCTCTACTCGCACTCATCACTAATTTAGAGGTGGGATGAAGCTGCCGCTGGGGCGACTCCGTCGTTAGATGCGACGGAAACAGTGCTTCACTTGTATAATATTCCTTACACAAGGAAAAATAATTTGACAATATATATTGAAATTCAAAACAAATTAATTCGTTCTATGCGACTTAATATGCAACATCAAAAAACAAATTTACAAAACACAAATTTTCATAAAACACAAACATTCATTCCATACACAAGATAGTTATATTTTCCAACAGTCAAAGTACACATTTTGTAACTGCCTGTTCTGAGTAGCCGCTACTGAGCTGCCAAGACTCTTTTTTTGCCCATTTAGGCCTTAGTTTCTTAAAAAGTCAGAGAATGTGTTTCCTTGTTTTTTTATACCGAATTGTAATTTTGTAGTGGCGTTCATTACTTAGAAATACTGTCATTCCCCTTTTTTCGCCCCTTATCTTCAATAGTTAAAAACCATTTTAAATAACAACTTTCGATAATTATATATGACAATCGGATAAACAGCAAATACTTAAAAAGAGTTGGACTTAGAAAGCATGTATCTTGAAAAAACTCGAGAATATGCGAATCTCTAGAAAGATCGCGTTTTGAAGAAAAACAGAGAAACATGTTGTATGATTGATGGCTACCGCACTCCAACGACAAGATATTGAGGAAAACTTAAATTGAAAGGTATTGTCAAACTAAACGTTTTGATCCTACATACTTATTTGCTTTCGAATGTCATATTCTGGAGGTTATTTGCTTTACTGGCGAAGTTATACGACTTTTCTTTGCCTGCTTTGAAGCACTCTAAACTCGAATCTTGTTACAAAAAAAATCCAAAACGTTGGCATAACCAAGATAAATGATCAATTTTCATTTCACGTACTTGTTTTTTCCAAATGTCTGAGCTTTCTCAATTTGATTCTAGCTTAGCTCTGTTCCTTATATACATCAATATCTCCTAAAATCGGATTACGCAAATATATTGATATAGGTCTCTCTCGAGACACGCGGTTAATTTGTTTCGATTGTAGGGCAAAACCGCCTAAACCAAGGTAAAAAAAATTAAAATATTAAAGCATTTGTTCATCAATAATTATGCTATGTATAATTTTTAAGCAAAGTGATTTTGATACTGTTGCCTGACGAAAATAAAAAGAATAACTACCCGGGGAAGGAGCACTTTTTTCTTTCCTCTTAATTTTTATTTTTGAGTCTTTGACGTCTACCATCAAAAGTGTCCATGGCCAAAAGTTTGAATCAATTAGTTTAAGAATTCATCTTTCAAAAAAGGGTCAATGTTTTAACCTGCCAGTGGAAACACTGACTCCAGAAACTCATTAGGAGCACCATTCCAGCCCAGTCTATTAAACTTTAGAGGCCAATGAAAGCATATAGATGCAATTGAAATACGTTGTGATAGTGCGCGCTACCAAACCTATCCCGTCATCTGGAAAGCAACGAGAACATAGTCATGGTGAATTATACGTACATCTCGGAAAAATGTTTGAATGTAGCTTCAAAGCCGCCAAATAATATACCTATTTGAGGTTGAAAATCAGAACCGACTATAACTGCAACGAAAAAATCTTTACGTGAGGCTGCCGTCAGCCATCAATACCTTTTTCAATATGTCAGAGGTGTTCCGTACGACCAAATCTCGAGCTCCTGTTGTATATCATGATCTTATCAATCCTCTTGAATTCGTCTGAAAAAATTTCGAACTTAAACAAGAAGATCGATCGAATATTCGGCGCCCAATGTGGGCCATTGCATACCAAACTATGTAATCTAGCCTACTGATACATGGAGTTCGCAAAAATTCGTTGGAATCCTGGTTACTCAGCACACGAGGATCGATGAAATATTTGGCGCCCAACGTGGGTCGTCGCATAGCCTACTGAGACTACATTGAACTGGACATTAAATTCATTGTGAATGAGAAAACTCCGGCCAGGAAAGTCTATGGAGAGGTTATTTAATAGACTATTTGTATTTGGCTGCCAAGTTAGATTGCTTTTGAAGCTAAAGCACACAATTTCAAATTACTCGTCCAAAAATTACGTTTTTTATTTAAGAAAAAAATTCAAGATTTTTGTTGGATTTTAAACGATAAATATATTTTTCCTTTCACAATTCAGTGTAGAAGTTATTTTAACCTATTATGTCCTTTTGTCTTATCTCCTTTTGTCCTGTCTCCTTTTTGTCGCTAATGTGGACTTAAGTTTTGTCCGGCCAGCTGTTTTCTAAATTCTCCTCACTTGAATTCAGCCTTATTTTTTGCATCTTTTGTCCTTCAAATCCCGAAATTGAATCATTATCAAAACGTACGTCAGTATAGCACAAACAGTCTAAACATGTTTAGAAATTTATTTTATTATCCTGGCACGCGTGTACTGCATGTTCTGAACTTGGCTTACCTTGAACAAGGTTGCGTAATCCAAAACAAAAAAATCATATGCAGTCAAAGAGTGTTTCTCTTGTAAAGATGTCGCCAGGAACATATCAACCTGTAAAAAAGGGCATGAAAATTATGATATTAATCAAATAACTCCCTTTACCGAAATGCAGCCGCCACAGATTGAAACTCACACCAAATTAGATTTAAATGAAAAAAAAAACATATAAAAAAAAAACATTCAAAAACATAAACTCAGAAACATATCCAGCAGCGCCAAAACAGCAGCGCCAAACAGCCCCTCTGTACTATTAGCATATGTGTATGGGAGGTAAAAAACTGGAAAGCTGTCAAAGATAAAGTTCTTTGTTTTCAAAGAATTAAAAGTAAAGCCAATAAAAAAGGAGTATATGACTAACGATGATGTTCCTAGTCTAGATTGCCTGAAAAATTGGCTTTGCCATCAATTACTCCAATAATATTATTCTGTATAATTTGTTGTTAGTTCCTAATGGAATTTACCCTAATTATTTTATTCACTCATATCTAACGATGACACCATTACAATCCTTTTTTAACTACTACATTTCTTCTTTATCTACTACGTAACAGCAGACCAGTCGTTTACCCGATTGACCGGACCGTATTGGGGATGTTATCTTAAAGCTGTGAGGGGCCAAACTACCCATGATTTTAAAACAATTTTTGTTTATTAAACCAATTGACATCATTTTTGTTTGAATACATTAAGTATAAATGATGCACTCGATAGATTTTAGCACTAGAAATTGATACTTTTTTCGTTCATAGAACATTGTGTCGGAACGTATTCACAATAGAGCGATGATTTCTTTAAATGAAACTAGAGATGTCAGTGGATCTATCAAACGAATCGAAAAAAACTTTCAATTTCAAGCGCTAAAATTAAGCGATTAAGGACTCAATTAACGTTCAATATATTTCAAATAAAATAACTCAATCATCCTGTAACAAGGACTGGGTAACTTATTGAAAGTCGGCATCACACTGTTTATGGAGGCAGAGAGCCCATAAATAAGATGCACCAAAATATTCAACCGTTTGTCCACCACTATTCCCCGTCTATTTCCAAATCCCGTTTTATAAGTTCTTTATTCAAGATTTTAAATTCCTAACCAGTACCTTTTTTTCTTTCCTTGTAAACGGACAACCATACAAAAGAATGGGGTCTAATTTTAGTTTAGCTTAAGGAGTTATATACAGTCAGAGACCCAGAAAAGCGATTTTTCAAGAATTTTTCCTGAGAAGAATTTTAAATTTATTAATGTAAGAATTCGTACACATAATATCATAGCTTTCAACTGTATTGTAAAATTTTTTATTTGTAAAAATAATAGTTTTGAAAGCTGCTATAGCTGATCTAAAAAAAAATCGATTATTCACCTTAATTGTTGGCATTAAATCGTTTATAAAAAAATAAATATTCATCGGTGAGAAAAAACCTCCGATTAATTACCAAAAAATATACTAAAAAAGATGGTGTTAAAATTTGAGACTGATCGGTTCAGCCGTTTTACAGAAATCTTGGTCACCGACTTTAAAAACTCAGTTTTGAGAAAAACGCGTTTAAAGTTTCAAAAGCACTTTACATAGATTTAAAAAAAATTATTTTTTTCAACTTACATGGAGCACCTATTCAAGGGCCATATAATACACCCTCCGCCCCTTCGGTAGCTTCTAATAACTCGAGTTTGTGTTGTCTGCGGACCATTCTCCCCTCTCGTGTGCTCTGTGGTCGTAGATCTTCATGCGCTGTTAAACCTCTCTTTCGGCATATGAATGCGCATTGGGCCCAAGTTAAATCCCTATTTCATTCATATAATACAATAGTGATGCTGTACCTTCAATAAATACGGCGGCAGCTATGTATGCAGTCATTTCTACAGTTTTCAAACCGGCCGGAACTATTCTTGGAGAGATTTTCCATATCAGTTGATTATAGCTCTCGTTGTTGTTTTGGGTGAAACTACCCACACATCTTTTTAATAATTTCTCATTGTTGAGATCTGTATAAATTGGAAGTATAGCCTCAGCAACATCTTTTGGTAATGACGGATAATCATGCTTGAAAGTGGATAATTCATTGGGAGCTACTGTCCGCTGCCAACTGCAGCATGACTCTGGTCCGATCGAGCACTTCTCGTGTTTAGGTTAATAAAAGGGACAGCGTTCTAAGCAAGCGCTGCCGCTCCGGCCTCCTACTTTCAAACGTTCTGACACGTCTTTAGAAATATGCGTGTAACTTCGAAAATAATCGCCGGATTGACTTGAAATTTTCTGTGTGTGTACTCAAATAAAAGTACTTTACGAAAATGAGATAAACAAATAATTGATTATTTAAAAATTATAACTGTGTATAACCCCTTAAGAAAAACATATTTGTAGATTGTTTTGGTTTTCGTTTTTGATTTGGTGATGGTTTGCTTGCTTTGTTTAACTAAATAAGTAAATTTATGGATACTTTTGAAGAAGTCACATTTTTAAGATAACAATTCCAATATAATCGCGCAACCGGCTAGTCTGCTCTTAATTTGTTTGAGGTGCTGATATCTTCATTACCTTGTCAACAGGCATATAATTATAAATTAAATTGTTTGTAGGAATTTCATTGACTTGATTTCTGATAAAAACATTCAGAGCTGCTTTTGTTACTTTTCGTACCACCTATTCTTATCTTGTCAATGAAACCACTTCTGTCAGGAAAATCCACCCCAATCACAGTTTAAATTATGCCCTCTCTCCAAGAGTTATTTTCCCACACTGTTTGTATGAAATTCGGTGAAAAAGGATCGAACATGTTTTCACTCTAACCTCAGTTCTCTCTTCAGACATGATAGGGAGAAAAATACTTCTTTAAAATCTTTAATTTCGCGAAAACTTGAAATGAGTTGAAAGTAAACTAATTTTATTGCAAATCAGCTGCTGTCAAAGAAAGGACCTCGAACCTGTACAAATTTACCCGTGCACAGAAAAAAATAAACTTGACCCTCTTGATTTAGATATTAACTCTAACATGAGTTTGATCGGTAGGTGTCATATTGAAAAAACAAGTTTGGACAAATTACAAAAAGAAAGGAAAAATAGAGACGAAACATTTTTAGATAAAACCTAAAATTTTTGACATTGAAGAGTCCAACGTTCGTTTTTCATCTAAAGTAGTGCTAAATTTTTTGCTAGATGCCTTTTGTCCTTCAGCAGTTTTTGTTTTTAGTCATCATTTCATAAATGAGCGAAATATATGCGCTTTGATTGATCTTCATCCTTTAAGTTTCGCTCCGTTATACGAGAGGCATTCAAATATAATCGAGACTTTTGTAAAAATTAATTTATTTTACAGCTAAGAAGAAAACACATTATAGTTACTTTCTGCATAGTTATCCTCCTTAGTAATGCGTTTTTCCCATCGACCAGGTAGTTGGCTCATGCCGTTTTCGAAGAATGACTTCGGGCGAGTATTCAGCCATCTGCGCAAAAACTGTTCAACCTGTTGATCGTTCGGAAAACGCTTCCTTGACAGGCCCAAACATATGGAAACCGCAAGGTGAAAAGGGCCAGGGCTTTTAGGGAGGATGATCAAATTTTTGAGCTGTTAAGGCTGCAGTGTGGGGTATTGCATTGTCGTGCAAGAGCAGGACGTCTCGGATGTGTTAACGGCGCTTTTTAGACCGATATGCAGCTCGAACTTGGTCAAGAAGTTCACAGTAGTAAGCAGAGTTTATTGTGCGACAATCGTGAAGGAAATCAACGAGTAAAACTCCTTGAGAGTCCCAAAAAACCCTTGAGATCACCTTACCGACTGAAAAGCGAGTTTTGGTTTTTGAGGGTCCTGGCTCTCCCTATTTTCCCCATTCCATATAGGCCCCTGTTGAATTCGGCACACAAGCCTTTTGCTCGTGGCCATGAAAGTGTATTCTCCCCGAATAGTGCACGCACTTGGTTTCAAATTTCAGCTGGTTTAAGGCAAGTTTCTACCTTGTGCGGTCAAAAAAATCGAATTTTTTATTTTTGCATTTTCGGATAGATAGATACATGTTGATAGATACGGTAGATGCATGAATTACGAAAATTATCCCTTAAAATAGGGAGCGGTGTCGTTTTTTTCACAATTCTGGTAGGGGTCACAGACAAAAGTATATCAAATAAGATTATGTTTTATTTGTATGTTTTAAATCATCTGAATCGACGGCAGGACTTCCACCAGCAGCTAAAATCTATTTGGCGCACCGCCATTGCTCGTTTATATTTGAATGCCCCTCGTAATAGTTTTCATTGAGTTTAAGTTTCATAGAACTTGGAAAGGGGTTACTCACTCCTCATTGCAAACGAATTTAAGGATGAAAAAATGTTCTAATATACATCACAGAGTTGAATACTCCTCAATTTACTAAAATCCTACAATTTTGTCTACATTTAAACTTTGTATTGTTCACATATCTCTTCAACAAATAATCGAAGAGTTTCACGAAAAAAGATTGCTCAGATATTTTTCAACTTTTCACCTCACAGAATTGAAATAAATTAGAAATTTTATAAATTTTTGACCCACTTACGATTAGTTTGCCATCTCCATTTAAATCAAGAATCCTCGAAACATGTCTGTAAGTCTGATTAATCTGTCAAGTAAATCATTCAGCTTGAATCTAGCAAAAGTTTCAATCAGTTTCACCTTTTTACTAGTCTCGCTACAAAAAAAGTAGGTAACACTGTAGATAATATCCGGTAAGCACCAGATGATATTCACGATAGCGGCACGTATAGCTATGGATTGACTCGGATCGTAAAGTGTTAGAAGCCAATAGACGAAAAAACAAGTGTGCGCTATTGAGAAGAACACATATCCAGATGCGATCAGGATAGGAAACCCGTAGATGTCGTTAAGTTTGTCGCAAATATCGCTTAGTTGCGAATGTATAGTGAGAAGTTTGCCAAGTTGAATCGTACTTTCTTTTCGCTCGTCACAAGCAAGCGTCTTGATTCGCTTGTTGATAATGGAGATAAGGCTGTAAATTGTCGAAACGAGACAAGCGTAGAGAGATGTAAATGCTCCATAGACCAAACTTTTGATAGAATACACTGCAATCGGGTACATTAACGAAATTCGAAATTCTATATCGATTTCGTAAGTCAGAAGTACATCTATTACGAAGATTATGTTTAAAAAAATATTCGAATAGTAAATACGCGTGCAATAATTAGGAAGTTTTTCCTTTGTGAGCGCCAGTATGTCAGCTTCTAAAGTGTGTATTTTGCTAATCAATTTAAAATTAGGACCGGTATGAAATAGCATCCACAGTAACATCGCGATGTAAGACATTCCAGCCAATCCGATTTCTATCAACTCAATGAAATTTCCTGTCACATCATATTCAATCCATTCGAACTCCTTGGCATGCTTGAAAATGTAGAACATTGAATATACTCCCACCAATCCGAACAAAATCACTGCTGTTGCTGCGATAAAAACGTCATACTTTTCACTTGTTCGGTTAGTAGCGGTTATTCGGAATGGAGCCAAGCCAAAAAATCGAAACGTCCTCAGGACTGTTGTTAGCTCTTCGCGAAACGACATAGCTTCGATGAAACGGACACTTCGAAGCGAATGCATGGCAGAACGTTCGTATCGACGAAGTCATTCATTTAATTAAATTAGCTTCTTTCATCGATTCGGTCAACATGACTTAATTTATTATTTTCCTTCCTTCATCTGCGCAAGTGAAATTATATTGAATCTTATTTGCCCCGTACTTTTTTCCATTTAATTATTTCATTTATTTATTTCGGTATTGCAACATGGAAGTAGATAACTAACTGGTTTAGGATACCTAAATAAAGTTTGTTTGGGGGGATTTTTTTAGGACACAAAAAAGTAAGTAAGTATATTGCATATTTGAACATTAAAAAAAAAATTTTTTGAGCGAAAAATATTGAAACGCAGCAGATTTTTATGAACATTTGTGCAACATCTTGCAATAGCAGTCTCTGATCGGCGGGAAAGATGATGCTCGTAATTTTCGTTTGAAACAAAATAACGAAAGAAAATTTTAATTTTCATATGTTTTTGTTGTAGATAAACTAAGGAGAACCCAAACAGTTGTGAGATTTAAAATAAATTTTTCTCAGATTTGAAAAACAAATTGTGCTCTTTTTGTAAAAATAAAAATAATTTCAACTTCTTAAAAAAGCTGCTTAGAATTTTCGTTCATGAATCTTTTTAGTTCAGTTTTGTATTCTCTTCACAAAAATGAAGCCAACAAGCCTTGGTTCCTTTTGATTGGTCATCTAGTTTTCTTGCAATCACGCCGCTAGTTTAGAAAAATCGTAAAAAGGAAAACTCGCGAAAACGCGTTTTAAAGTTTCCGATCAGAAAAAAATGTTAATTTTCAATTACTTACAGTAATAATTTGCTAATTAGCTATTCCTGCGCCATTAAGTACCCCTTCAACTTTCTCAAAAACACTCATTTTGATGCAGTTGTTCGAGTGTACGGGCCGTGCGAGCTTCCTTGCTGGAAAGAGACGTACGCCGGTTTTGTCTCTCGATCCGTTGTGCATCGACGTTATCAGCAAACATCCTACATAGCTGACCAATTTTTAAATGGAGCAGCTGTATGGTACTTAAAGCTGCAGAATATCCTTCGTTGAACATTCCTACAGCCATGTACGCAGCAATTTGAACAATTTTTCGGCCAGAATTCAGATGTTTTGAGCTCATACGCCAGACAGTGGAGTTGAAAGTTTCGTTTGAATTTTGCGTGTGCCCGCCTAAGCATCGCGTGAAAAATTCGTCTTTTGAGAGCTCTTCGTAGATTGGACGAATATGTTTCTCCACATTTTCTTCAATCAATCGAGCAGGATTCTTGAAAGAAGCAAGAGAAATCGCGGCTTCAGCTTTGCGCCATTCACACCAGCTCGGCGCCTTCCGGACAATTCTCGTGGTAAGGAGATTTATCACTCAAACAATAATGATCTAGCGTTGTCATTACAGGTTTTTTCATATCCTCGACAGAATTAACATTTCTTCTGATTGCCAAACCATAATAGATCGTTACCTCCGAGCTTCTCTGCCTTCCTTTTATTTCGGAATCGAGTATCCATACGCTTTTGTACATACCCCACGCACTCATTTTTAGTAACAGGGCAATCGTCACCGTAGGGATTCATTTTGAGAATACCAGCAAATATATATCCGATTCAAAATATTCTAGTGGGTCAATGAAACTAGGTTTCACAAAATTTAAGCGAATTCTTGTTCAAATACAATTGCCACTGCAGACAATTTGTGCACCAGCATTTTTAGTTGAAAGTCCATTTCATTCCTAGTTTTAACTGAAATGTAAGGTTTCACAATGAAATGTAGATTTCGCGTAGATACGAGTAGTTCAAATTTGTTCGATCAAGTAAAGTTTTGTTTCACTTGAATCGAAAATTCCCACAAAATGGGACAATTCCCACGATCTCACAAGACTGGCTCAGAGTTTTTCGACCGAGGGAAAGAGTGCGCGCTCCAGTTGCCCGAGCGCTCGTATACCTGGTCGACACCCCACTGCGTTTAGTGCTGTATATTTGAAAATATTGCGAATATATTCTTAAACACATTATGAATAGATTTAAGCAATAAAAAAAATCGATTTTTTTTGCCTTCTAAAGCAGGAGTATATTCATATGATTTAGCCTTCTAAAGCAGGAGTATATTCATAAAGTGCCATAAGTCACCTTGTTTTTAAATCGAGATGTTTAAGGGTTTGCGTTTTAACATGTTAAAAAATACCCTTTCCCTTTCTGCCCACTTTCCGGAGTTCCTCAGGGTTCGATTCTTGGTTCATTTCGTTTTTATTAATGATCTTCCTTCTTGTATTCGTTCTCCCTACCTCTTGTATGCTAATGACTTGAAGGTGTTCAGAGTAATTGAAAATATCGACGACTGCCTGCACCTACAAAATGATATTTTTTTCATTTGTTTCTAGCATCCTGGGGAAGTCTCCTCGCTATAAATATCTTATTAATGTGGTAGAATACGATCAGCGTTGTCTTACTCGCTCATTGTTCTCGCTCATCCCTTACTGTGTGTACAGTGATCATCTGTCCTTATTTCATTAGATTCCCGACGAGTGTTCTTTTCAAGCCACTCCACTGTCCCATGCATTCCGATCTTGGCTATAAGCTGTGCTCAAGCTGTGCTCAAGCTGTGCTCGGTTCTGCCCTCAGACACGATTGAGAGAAAAATGCTTCCTTAATTTTTTTTTTTAATTTTTCAAAAAGCTGAGATGAATTTAAAACAAACTTATTGTATTTACCCGTGCTAAATTTACCCGTGCACAGAGAAAATAGACTTGCCTCCAGAAGGGTTGAATATAAAATGATTCTAAATTTAGATACTAACTTTAAGATGAGCTTGACAATTAGGTGTCATATTGAGAAAAAAGATTGAACAAAGGACAAAAAGAAAGGAAAAACAGAAACGAAACATTTTAAAACCATATAAAACCCCTGAAACTGAAGTGCTAAAATTTTTGGTATTGAAGAGTCTAACGTTTGTTTTTCATCTGAAGTCATCTGAAGAATGGCGTTACTCACTTCTTAGTCCAAATGAAGTTAAGAATAAAATATCTTAGTATGAAAAAATGTTCTAATGTATATCAACAAACACAGAGTTAAACGTTTCTCAACTAAAACCGTACAATTTGGTCCACAATTTGACGAAAGAAGATTGTTTAGACATTTTTTAACTCTTCACCTCACAGAATTGAACGATTTTCCAAATAAATTAGAAATTTCATTAATTTTTTACTTACGATTTGTTTGCCATCTCCATTTAAATCACAAATCCTCGAAACATATCTATAAGCCTGATTAATCTGTCAAGTAAACTATTCAGCTTGAATTTGGTAAAAGTTTCAATCAGTTTCACCTTTTTACTAGTCTCGCTACAAAAGAAGTACGTAGCACAGTAGATAATATCCGGCAAGCACCAAACAGTATTCACGGCAGCAGCACGTATAGTTATGGATTGAGTCGGATTGCAAAGTGTCAGACGCCAATAGGCGTAGTAACAAGTGTGCGCTGTCGAGAAGACCACATATCCGGATACAATCAGGATAGGAAAACCGTAGATGTCGTTAAGTTTGTCGCAAATATTGCTTAGGTGCGAATGAATAGTGAGAAGTTTGCCAAGTTGCATCGTACTTTCTTTTGGATCGTCACAAGCGAGCGTTTTGATTCGCTTGTTGATAATGTAGATATGGCTGTGAATTGTCGAAGCCAGACAAGCATAGAGAGATGTAAATGCTCCATAGACCAAACTTTTGATAGAATACACTGCGGTCGGGTACATTAACGAAATTTCAAATTTTCTATCGATTTGGTAGCCCAGAAGTAAGACTATTAGGAAAATTCCGTTTAAAAAAATATTCGAATAGTAAATCCACTTGCAATAATTAGGAGGTTTTTCCTTTGTGAGTTCCAGTATATCGGCATCTAAAGCGCGTATTTTACTGATTAATTTAGAATTGGGACCGGCATGAAATAGCATCCAAAGTATCACCACGATGGATGAAATTCCAGCAAATCCGATTTCTATCAACTCAACGAAATTTCCCGTCACATCATAACCCGTCCATTCGAAATCCTTGGCATGCTTGAAAATGTAGAACATTGAATACACTCCCATCAATTCGAGCGAAATCACTGCTGTTGCTGCGATAAAAACGTCATACTTTTCACTTGTTCGGTTAGTAGCGGTTATTCGGAATGGAGCCAAGCCAAAAAATCGGAATGTCCTCAGGACTGTTGATAGTTCGTCGTAAAACGACATGGCTTCGATGAAACTACCGCTTCAAAGCGAATGCATGGAAGAACGTTCGTATCTTCAAAGTCATTCATTTAATTCAATTAGCGTCTTTCATCGATTCGACCAACATGACTTAATTTATTATTTTCCTTCCTTCGTCTGCGCAAGTGAAATTATATTGAATATTATTTACCTAGTACTTTCCATTTAATTATTTCATTTATTTATTTGCGTATTGCAACATGAAAATAGATACGCAACATGGTCACTGAAAACTTTTTGGTTATTAAAACACTGAAAACCAGCTAAAAAGTTACTGTCATCCGACAACTTATTGCATCATGCACTATAATTTTGAAACTGGTATGGTGGTTTACTTGTATACTGTTCGATGCCAAAGCTCACTGAAAGTGAACTTTGCAGCACTTATTTTTCCATAGAAATAAATTTTTGTCAGCTAGTTTATTATTGCCGGTAATATAAAATTAAATAAACTAAATACGGGCTTTTAAGCACTTTAACCCAACTCGAGTTTTAAGTAGGATTTTACACAGCGCAACTCATCTTGAGTTTTTAGAAGGCGAGTGTGAAGTGCTAAAAGCCGGGTACGCTGATTCGTGTACCATCAAATTTTCAACGTTTCTGCTTTGTTCTTTTTCATAGACATGGCGTCAAAAGCCGGTAATAAGTGAAACGTTTTTATTTAAACATTTTTACTTTTAATGGTTTCTGCAGCTGTATGATTAAAAATTCAGAAATTACATACAATTTCCGAAGTTCTAAAAATAAAGCTGCAAAAAGTTTGTTATTGAGTTGTGCTGTGTAAAAGCTAAGCTACGTAGCAGCACTTGGTTGTCCAATATCCATAGCTGATTCACCTAGCTACTTGGAATTTTGACACTTGCTAAAGTGATGCTATGCTATGCTTTTGGAGCAGCTATAGCATGCACATTGAACACAGCCCAGCTATTCCTGCGCCATTAAGTAAACCTTCAACTTTTTCAAAAAACTCATTTTGATGGAGTTCGAGTGTAAGGGCCGTGCGAGCTTCCTTGCTGGAAAGAGACGTACGGCGGTTTTGCCTCTCGATCCGTTGTGCGTCGACGTTATCCGCAAACATCCTACATAGCTAGCCGATTTTTAAATGAAGCAGCTGCATGTTACTTAAAGCTGCAGAATATCCTTCGTTGAACATTCCTACAGCCATGTACGCAGCAATGTGAACAATTTTTCGGCCAGAATTCAGATGTTTTGGGCTCATACGCCAGACAGTGGAGTTGAAAGTTTCGTTTGAATTCCGCGTGTGCCCGCCTAAGCATCGCGTGAAAAGTTCGCCGTTTGAGAGCTCTTCGTAGATTTGACGAATATATTTCTAGACATTTTCGTCAATCAATCGAGCAGGATTCTTGAAAGACGCAAGAGAATTCGTGGCTTCAGCTTTGCGCCATTCACACCAGCTTCGACGCCTTCCGGGCAATTCTCGTGGTGAGGAGATTAAATTAAATAATCAAACAATAATGATCCAGCGTTGCCACTACATCCTTTTTCATATCCTCGACAGAATTAACATTTCTTCTGATTGCCAAACCATAATAGATCGTTAACTTTTTAATGATGCTCTCAGTCAACCGTTTTTTACCTCCAACCTTCTCTGCCTTCCTTTTATTTCGGAGTCGAGTACCCATACGCTTTTATACATACCCCACGCACTCATTTTTAGTAACAGGTCAATCGTCATCGTATGGATTCATTTTGAGAATACCAGCAAATGTATATATCCATTTCGAACAAAATGCTCATTATCCAACTCTAAATATTCTAGTGGGTCAATGAAACTAGATTTCACAAAATTTAAGCGAATCCTTGTTAAAATACAATTGCAACTGCAGACAATTTATGCACCAGCAGTTGCTTCAACAGAAATAGTGCATTAAATACAATAAAATAGCTTAAACTATCTTCAAGAAAGTAGAAAAATGCCTTTACATGATTATTCTACATTATTTCATATCAGAGATACTCGAAATATCCAAACCATCACCCTCGGAATATCCATACCTATCAAGAAATTGAAATTTTATATTTAGCCTTATTTCAATGTTTAGTGCCGTGAGTGAAATTTTTAGTTGAAAGTCCATTTCATTCCTAGTTTTAACTGAAATTTTAAGGCCCCCACTCACGAACAGTCCATCAGTCCAAATGGCCTGAGGCCAGGCCAAAACCTCACCGTGTGTGGGAGAAATTCGATGGACTCATGGACTGAAACAACCAATTTGGATTTCCAATCAATCCAAAGTCCATGGACTCACGCTCGACCGTGTGTGGGGAAAATAGTAGGCTGAATTTGGACAATCGATAAAATGGACTAATCGTATGTGTTGAAGCCTCAGTCCAAACAACGTGGCAGTCTTGCTTTGCACGCTGACCTGCGACAAGCTCATTGACCGTTTCTGTGATTATTTTATTTAATCGAAAAATTCAGCATAATGGATAGTGGTGGCCATAATTTTGTTTTGGAAGTTATCGAATAATATAGGTCACATGAATGTATATTATATTACTTGACCCAAAGCCTGCAACCGCTTGCTAAGTACCGCAAAGTAGCGGTCAATCTTTCGTGAGGAGTGATAGTTTACTCATATCCTTGTATCCTTTCGTTTGATAAATGAGGTGACCAACTAAAGCAACAGGTTATATGTCGTATCATCCATTCTTAAATAATTTTACCAATCAGAAGGCTCAAGTGTGAGTTCTTTTACCAAATTTTACAATTTTTGCCACTTCCTTTTTGGCAATCGTTGCTTTATGTAGATGCAAATCGCAATTGCAAAAAAAAACTCCTCCATATGCTTGTGATCCATTATTAGATTAAAAATAAATTTTTCTTCAAGTTTATCTTTATTTTTTTCTAAATTAAAGACAGAAAATGAAATGGACTGACTAGATCGAGGCTGAGTGGCGAGCTAAATCGGACTGATGATTTGTTTATTTCAAAAGTGGCATAAGTCACTTTGTTTTCAAATCGAGATATTTAAAGGGTTGCATTTTAACATGTTAAAAAATACCCTTTCCCTTTCTGTCTGCTTTCTGGAGTTCCTCAGTGTTCGATTCTTGGTTCATTATTATTCCTAGTTTTTATCAATGATCTTCCTTCTTGTATACGTTCTCCCTACCTTGTGTATGCTGATGACTTGAAGGTGCTCAGAGTAATTGAAAATATCGACGACTGCCTCCACCTACAAAATGATCTTTTTTTCACTTGTTTGTAGCATCCTAGGTGAAGTCTCCTCGCTATAAATATCTTAATAATGTGGTAGAATACGATCAGCGTCGCCTTACTCGCTCATTTTTCTTTAAATTCCTCATCCCTTACTGTGTGTACAGTGATCGTCTGTCCTTATTTCACTAGATTCCCGACGAGTGTTCTTTGACGAGTGCTTGCCTTTCAAGCTACTCCACTGCCCCATGCCCTCCGATCTTGGCTATAAGCCGTGCTCAAGCTGTGCTCGGTTCTGCCCTCAGACATAATTGGGAGAAAAATGCTTCCTTCAAATCTTTTTTTTTAATTTTCCTAAAAGCTGAGATGAATTTAAAACAATCTTATTCTATTGCAAATCAGCTGCTGTCAAAAAAAAGGACTTCGAACCTGTGCAAATTTATAATGAATAAACTTACGATTTGTTGGCCATCTCCATTTAAATCACAAATCCTCGAAACATATCTATAAGTCTGATTAATCTGTCAAGTAAACCATTCAGCTGGAATTTGGTAAAAGTTTCAATCAGTTTCACCTTTTTACTAGTCTCGCTGCAAAAGAAGTACGTAGCACAGTAGATAATATCCGGCAAGCACCAAACAGTATTCTCGACAGCAGCACGTATAGTTATGGATTGAGTCGGATTGCAAGGTGTCAGACGCCAATAGGCGTAGTAACAAATGTGCGCTGTCGAGAAGACCACATATCCGGATACAATTATGACAGGAAACCCGTAGATGTCGTTAAGCTTGTCGCAAATGTTGCTTAGGTGCGAATGAATAGTAAGAAGTTTGCCAAGTTGCATCGTACTTTCTTTTGGATCGTCACAAGCGAGCGTTTTGATTCGCTTGTTGATAATGTAGATATGGCTGTGAATTGTCGAAGCCAGGCAAGCGTAGAGAGATGTAAATGCTCCATAGATCAAACTTTTGATAGAATACACTGCGATCGGGTACATTAACGAAATTTCAAATTTTCTATCGATTTGGTAGCCCAGAAGTAAGTCTATTAGGAAAATTGCGTTTAAAAAAATATTCGAATAGTAAATCCGCTTCCAATAATTAGGAGGTTTTTCCTTTGTGAGTTCCAGTATATCGGCATCTAAAGCGCGTATTTTACTGATTAATTTAAAATTAGGACCGGCATGAAATAGCATCCACAGCATCACCACGATGGATGACATTCCAGCAAATCCGATTTCTATCAACCAAACAAAATTTCCCGTCACATCATAATCAGTCCATTCGAAATCCTTGGCATGCTTGAAAATGTAGAACATTGAATACAATTCCATCAATCCGAACGAAATCACTGCTGTTGTTGCGATAAAAACGTCGTACTTTTCACTTGTTCGGTTAGTAGCGGTGATTCGGAATGGAGCCAAGCCGAAAAATCGGAATGTCCTCAGGACTGTTGATAGTTCTTCGTAAAACGACATGGCTTCGATGAAACTACCGCTTCAAAGCGAATGTATGGAAGAACGTTCGTATCTGCAAAATCACTCATTTAATGTGATTAGCTGTCATCGATTCGAACATGAATAAAAAATAACGACAACTTCTTCAACAATTTATTCATTTCTTTCCATCACCTACACAGGTGAATTTATATGGAATCTTCTTTACCTGGCACTTTCTATTTAATTATTTCATTTCTTTATTTGCTATATGTAACTTTTGCGTCGTAGTCGTTCATCGAAAATTGATTAATATTCAGGCAGTGAAAAAAATGATTATCATCCGACAACTTATTGCATCATGCAACATAATTTTGAAACTGGTATGGTGATTTACTCGTATAAAACTCAATGAAAGCGAGCTTTGCGGCATCTATTTTTGGATAGATATACATTTTTGGCAGCGAATTTGTGAATGCCGATAATATTAAGAACGTTAGCCTGGTTTTAGGTTTAACATTCACCCGTATTATGAGTGTCGAGTCGATTGCTAGTCGATATGCGACGAAGCTGTCGAGTCGATGGCGTTTTGGTATTGCGAGAGTCGATCGACACGACTTATAAGTACTGCCATATCGAAATCGAGGAAAAAGCTTGAATTGAGTGCTATTGTGAACGAAATTGCCAATTTGAACAACTTTAGCATCCGCCAACTGTCAAGTGAAACGAATAATGCAATCTTTGCGGTAGAACATAGTATAGCAATGCAAAAAATAGTAACAGTTAATTTTTATTTTTTCAATAAAAAACAAACAAAAACAATTCCAATTTGATTCTGCTTTCGGAGGCTTATTCCGCAAAACGATCGAGTTTCCCGTATCAATTATTCTCTGCTTTGATAAGCTTTAGAGACGATATACGTTGTCTATGCGATTATAGACAAGAAGGGAACCGTGATCACAAATCAGTAAATAAACATTTGAATTTTTACTAAACGCTAAGAAAACATTTTAATTTTTACAAAAGAATAAATTAACGTTTTCATGTATTTAGTAACAAATCTGTGGATAATTTAAAATGTTGTAGCTGCAGCTCATACATTTCGTTTTTTAATTTCAATTTTTGCGCACGATGTATTTTTTATCTCTCGCATCTTCTTCATAAATTTGCAGGGTTTTTTGCTTTACTTGTAAGAACTTTTCTCGCAATTTTAACTTGTGCTTTTTGAGGTTATAGATTTTTTTGGTTAAATGCAGAGTTTCTGCGACATTTTTATTTATGCTTTCCTGTGGCTCAGTTTGCTTTTCGAGTAGTTTGAGTCTACTTTTCTGTTGGTCGGCGTTGGAAGATCTACTTTCTCGAGGTGTTCTTTCCATTGAAGAAGTTGCATCTATGGCAGCTGGTGGTACAGCGCTTAGAACTGAGGTTGCCTGATTACTTGTGGAACAAGGTAAAATCGACGATGCAGGCTTCACACTCGTATCGCGCGGTATTCCGAATACACAGCCAGTGGTTTAAATTCAGTAAATTAACCACACATTCTTCAAAACGAGAGAAATAAACCTGTTTGTTCGGTCCACCACCAGTTTTGTCCAGTTTAAATTTAAGAATTTTGATATCTTAATAACAAACCTTCTGCTAGCCACTTATATCTCTTACTGGTAGACCCATGCTATTTAGCTCTTCTGTAAAACTATTCCATCGATCCTTCACTTCGCCATTTTACCCATCAGCTTTAACGAATCTTCTTGCGAGCTCTTCGTTATTCTTAAGTAGAGATACCAAGCGTTCAAATTGTTTGGCGTTTGTTATTTTCACCCTTTAATAATTATTTTATAAGCGACTGAATATTCCACAAAAATAACTTACATTTTGCATATATCCAACTAACTGTCGATGTTACGTCGCGAAGCAAATTGCAATCGACAAAACTGTCGATATAACCGACATCGACTCGACACTCACAATAGCATATCTGTCGATATGCAGTCGATGTCGATATAATCGACATCGCCTCGACACTCATAATAGCATATCTGTCGATATGCAGTCGATGTCGATATAATCGACATCGACTCGACACTCATAATATGGGTGATTATTTAGAATTTAAAAGAAGTATATTTGCGAAATGCATTTTTTAAAAGTGGGAATGTTTTTGGCTTAACCTTTACCTGGCATGCTCATCCTGAGTAACAAACCTGGACTCGTGGGGTACGTGCGAACCCCAGTGAGAAATATCTTGGTAAAAATTGAAATATTGATTATTTTGTCTTAAAAAAATCAGAGATCATCTTTAGAAACCACTTCAAACTGTAGACTAGTCCGAGTTGAGAAAAATCAAAATAAGCGTTCATAAAAAATTCGGAAACCTGAAAAACTTGAAAAAATCCGTTTTTTTTACAAAAAAAATCATAACTTTTTTGTTTTTCAGTAAAAAGGGCTGAAAGTTCAGCTGTGTATTCTTCTGTTACATCACCATAAAAGAATAATAATAGTTTTCATGGGTCTTTTTAAAAGGGTATTTATTTTGAAAAATTAAAGTATGGGTTTTACGAAAAAAATGAATTTCGAAATATAAGGAAAAGACGTTGTTTTTTTTATTTTTTTAAACAAATGTCTTACAAAATAATCATTGAAAGAAGTAGAATTAATGAAAAAAAGCTTTGTAGCTTATAATTTAAATTAATGCCCGGTACAATTGGGGCACATCAAAATCCTATGGTCTAGGCATATAGGGCGTTTGCAGGATGCACATCCTTTATCTGTCTTCTTGTCTTTCTTCCGATTACATAAAGCGTATGTTTGCTTAATGATAAGATTCAAATTTTGTACATGGCATTCAGACAACTCCGATCGATTCAAAATTGTTCTTATTCCTACTTTCAAATCTCTGGGGAGCCTCAATTGAGTAAGACGACGTTCCAAATGCGGCGTAATTAAATGTAAATAATTTTTTTCTAAGCCATAATCTGCAGCTATTTTTATTTCTTCTTGATTTTGGACGGCTTTGCACGCTCTCAAAATTCTCGCATTCACAATCGCCATGTCCAAGATGCCTTGAAAATATCGCTGCGGCCACCTGTACGTCTTTTTACGCACACTGAAAGAGTGACACAACTTATCAAAAGTGTCCGTCCCTCCTTTATTTTTGTTACAATAAAGGACAATATTAGGTTTATCCTCTGTCATTTCTTCTGTGTGAAGAAGCGAGGAGCGCAATTTTTTCAGCTTTTTTTTCTTCGGAGCAAAGCTGAGAGGCGTTAAGTTTTCAGCGTGGCAGAACTTTGTGAGTGGTCGATCTTTTTTTGGAACCTTCGCAAATTATATGGTTCATCGTACATTCGTTGATGCAAACTAATTGACGTATACCAATTGTATACCAATATCGAGAATGCAAATTACACACCATTCTAAACGTAAACAAAAAACGTTGAAAACAGCAAAAAAAAAAAAATGATGCGTAGAAACGTTGATTACTTACCTCTCTTTTCTTCCTAAACATCAAAATTAAAAACACAAAAAATGCTCCAATTCACGAAAAAACGACTTTGATGGCACGGTGGGGTACGTACACACCCCAAACTGCTTTTGATCACTGCTGCAGACAAACTAACGGTCGCAGCGCTATCCCACTGGCATAGGTATAAAAGTGTATCCCTTGACTACCGATAGATGTCGTTCCGAGTTTCAATTTCAAATATCGAAAATCGACAAGAAAGAGCGTGGGGTTTGTACATACCCCATGAAGCCAGGTGAAGGTTAAAATGTACTGAATTGAGGGAAAAACATAATTATTTAAGTGCAGTAAAATTTAAATAATTCGATCTTTTTCAAATCGAATTCTTAGATCAATCAAAAGTTTCCATTGGTCTCACAGATTTCCTTTAAGATCCATACAAATATGTCTATCCTTGATTGGTGAGGTTTTTCTGACTGACATTGGTCCATTGGTCCATAAGGATACCAGATAAGAAAACCTGGACCTTAAAGGAAGGCTTTTTGTAAATTATATCTTTTAACTTCTGCTCCGCCACGTACGTGAGGTCCACCAGCTATGGCAGACAGTTACACATTAAATGTTGCATTGTTTCTGGGACTCCCAGCTTCTGATACTTCCTACAGGTATCACTGATTAGAAGTCGCAGTTTGGTAGCGTGGTCTGCTGCCAGATATTAACCGGTAATTGTGCTCATCGGCCCTTTCGCAGCCAGTACAGATTAATTAGGTGCTAGGTAACTGCGGGGTTGTATGACCCCGTTTAGATCCTGGTTGACCTGCAGCTCTGAGTTTCTCGCCATCTACAAACCCCAACCTGCATCATATTGGAGTCAATCAAGCACTTGGCTGTTTGGATAGGAATGGGGATGCTTGCCGATCCAACTAGGAGTAGACTGAGCCCAACCGTGCAATCGCTTTCTCATTTCCATCATTGCCCTTATTACCGGGAACCCAGAACATTCAGACTCTTCTGTTGTTGCCTAGCCTGTTCAGGGCCTGTATACAGTCGAATATGCACTTCGATTTATATGTGTGAAACGTCAGCGCTTTTAGCGCAGCTTGACTGACTGTGAAAATGTTGATCCTGGAATCTGCAAAATACACTTATTAGGAAGTCTGAAGGCTGCGTTTATATCATGGTTTGCAAAGTATGCTGCAGCAACTACTCCTGCAGCTGTTTTTGCTGTATCCATTCCGTACAATCGGTTGATATTTTCGTTTTAAAACTGCTGTGTTCAAAGAATATTGGCTGATAGTGCCCCGGTTCTTTAAACCTTATAGCAGCTTTCTCAGCCGCGCTTCTAACAAATAGGTCAAGCGGGGGAAGATGAAGCAGGAGATTCAACGCAAACGAAAGAGTCGTAATTAAGGCCCCTGTAATACAGAGATGCGCTTCTCGCTAAACTTTGTTCACGATGTCAGCAAAGGTGATTTTATCCACTACCGGCCACCAGACTAGACAGACATAAACAAGCCGTATATATCCAGTGCGTTAAAGCAGGGTTTAGGACCAACATTTTATCCAAGATTGTAGCCCCGAATAAGGCTCAAGTACTTGTGCGACTTGAGATTTAATCTAGCGCCGTTCAGCCTGATTCGATTTATCGCAGGAATCTTGTATTTCCCAGTAAAGAATATAATATCGGTTTTATTGGAGTTGATGCTAAAGCCCACGGTGTTTGACCACTCATTAACTAGCTCCATGAGATGGCAAATGGCATGCGGGAACTTACCCGAGACTATAATCGCAATTTCATCGGCATAGGCCACACACAACCGTAAGCTCTTTATTCTCCCACCTCTTTAAAATTGTATTAGTCACCAAGTTCCACAAGAGAAGAGGTAAAACTCCCCCTTGTGAAGTGTGCCTCAATGAATCTTCTTTGTGATTGTTCGCCCGCCCATTCCGTTGATATGAGACTTTGCTTAATCATGCTGTTTATCCAGCTGCACATAGCAGGATGGGTGCTGGTTGCCGGAGGTTAATCGAATGCCTTTTCTATTTCAAGAACTACCTTATGGAGAGCCGTCCTCTCAGATTTTCCTTTCGTATATGCATTTTTGGGTCTCAATAGGGTTCGAGATCAGAGTCTCTCTTTGATATGAAGGTCCAAAAGTCTTTCGAATACCTTGAGAAGAAAGGAAGTCAAGCTAATAGTCTGTAATCTTGCGGATACGCATGGTTGCTTTTACCTGATTTGGATACAAATATATACAACCTTGGTGGTCCTCCAGGCTGCAGGTACATTACATAGCACTAGGCAACCTTTATAAACAATCTCAAACCAGGATATTGTGAACATATCTGACCTCTGGAACATGGCAAGCTGAATTCCACCCGGGCCTGGAGACTTGAAGAATTTGAATGTGTCAATGGCTCAGACTATTTTCTGCATGTGTGATAAGTCAGCAAAAATATCAAAATAATGCCTCACTGAAAATTTTCAAAAATCTTTCGATTTTTCCAAACGAAAATTTTCAAAAAACTATCGAAGAAAAATCAAATTATTATACTTTATAGGCAATTGCACGGTTCATAGCAGAATTGCTTATCTATATTACGTAAAAACATCCAACTTCATATAAAAATATATTTCATCTAAAGATATGTTAATACTAATATTTCGTTATATTATCTAATGCAAATGTATTAGTTAAGCATTATTATAATATTCCAACTAATATCAATATATCACTAATATTAGGTATTACTTATTTCATGAACTGTGATAGTTCATGAAATAAGTTTATTTAGAGCCATAGACGAAAGAGTTCAGTTAACTTTTTCGACAAGTGGATCTGGACTCGTCACCAAAAATACATGATGCTCTTGCAATGCCTGTACAATTTGACTAGTGAAAGTATTCCGTCACTCAAACGTAGCACATTTTTTATTACATTTTTTTATAACTGTTCGCTTCTAGTTGTTTTAGCATTTGACTGTTAGTCGCTATGCTGCACTTGAAGGTCCCCTTCAAGACTTCAGTCATGGATGAATTTTTACTTTATTTGCTTGCCTTTAATTTATTTATTATTCTTTATAACATCCAAAATCTAATTAAAAGATATAACAAAATGTCATAATTTACCAACATATTTGTACCCCATACTGAAAACTGAACGACACTGAAAATCATTTTCGCATTCATTACTCACCGCTGCTTCCTTAATTAAAATAAACTTCATTTTCCGTAGAAAAGTGAATTTGATTTTTCGGAACTATCGCTTCTCAATGAGAGATCTTTGATGCTAACTGATGATTGGGCCAACGATACACTTTTCTCCGCAATAAATGGCCCATTTCCCTTTCCCGATCCACGTGAAATCGGTAGGTTCTACAATAATTTCATACAATATGACTAATCGATTCGGTAATTTTCTAATTTAGCGAGAGATGCTGGAATCGCAGATTTTATTCAACCAAGTTTAGGTCCCCTACAACCAAGCTTAGATGATATAGATCTATCTACTTTTCATGGTAAGTGTTATTTGTTACATAATGTTTAAATCTAATTAAATATATGATTTATTTCGAATTTTCAGATTTATTGAATGGTCGCTTACCGCCCGTTCCCGAAGAAGGTGCTGACGATATTCTAAGAAGTGTCGAATATTTTCCCATGATGGGTATACTATAGACTTGTATTCTGCTATTCATAAACTAATTATATCTTGTTTTCAAAATATTCAGGCTCCGAACAAATGGACTCTGCCACAATCGAAGACGTGACAAATAGTTCGCAACACTCGCCTCTAGTGTCTGCATCGCTGCAGGACACAAGCATGTTAGAAATGAATTCATTGGGCTCCATACGATATGCTGGGAATATGGATGTAGATCAAAACACAGCTGCATTAATTTCGCCTCAAGAGTCTGCAAACAATCAAATGATTAATTCGTGTGATTATCGAAACCAAATGATTAGTGCAACTGGATCGAAACTTCAAAATACTGTTGGTGCTAGTAACTTTTCCATTACGAACAGTATTAGTAAATCTGAGGAGAATCTGAATGCAATGCATTCGAATATGAATCAACTAAGCGGACATAATGGTCGTAATATATTAGCAGGTCGAATTTCGAAAACCAATAATAAAATATTTAGGTGAGATCATCCCTCTTGTTAAATGTAAGGCTTAAAAATAGTAAATTTTACTTTAATTCACAATTAAAAAGTTAAGTCCCACAAAAAGTAATGAATATGTGCCGCGTCTGGAGTTTAAATAAGCACCATACACTCCTCGTATCTCGGATTGCATTTTATACTTCTCATAGTGGGATTTAACTCTTTCGATTTGATTCTGAATACTCGTAATAAGTTTAATATAGTACCTAAACCCTTAACTAACACGATATTTTCATTAAACAAGACGTGACCCCATAAATTATGATAAAGCCCAGCCGACACCGCATCAAACTCTGATATATCAACAAATGTTGGCCGAACAGCAGGAGCAGCAACAAAAGCAACAACAACAGCAGCAACATCATCAGCAACAACAACAACAGCAGCAGCAACAGCAAATTTCTCAACATGTTAACAATACGCAGATGATGAACTCAATGCAGTATTCGCAACAGTTCTCCAACGCGTCTGTTTTAAGTGCGCCAGCCGTCTTTCCATCGCAAGCTTCGAATATGATCAATCCTCAAGAAATTAAAAGCTATTCTTTCCCCCAACAATCTACCAATTTTCAAATTATGCAACAAAATTTGAACAATCCTTCCTCAGACATTATCTCTATGCTAAACACGAACCAATCGAATTTAGTACAGCAATCCAACGCGAATTCTTCATATCGAGTCTTTAACAATGTTTCGAACTATAAGAAGGGAGCGTCGACAGCAGGTTTTATGAATTTGACCGGGCAAAATGAAATGCGACAGCATTCGCCTCCGACAAATGCAATAAATCAGTTTATGGCAAACCAACAGCAGCAATTCCAACAACAGCATCAGACATCGCAGCAAATAGCGAGCAAGGAAATGTACAGGTCCAACAGCCTGCCATTGAATTCGTCTCTGCCGAAGTTCCCACCTAAGGAAGATACTTTCGTTGTGCCCAAGTATCATAATTTGAAGGCTTCACGGTCACGTACTCGAAGTAACTCCATGCAGCAGACTGGGCAAACACCAGCTCCGCTTCAGCCAGCTAACAGCGAGCCAATGCTGAACCGAAGTACCCTGGCACAGCTTCTCACATCAAATAGTAAGTATTGCAGTATTCCGCTTGTGACTTTTTCGGGACTAGTAAATAAATAAATACCCTGAAATACCCGAAACGCTTATTTCAAATCTCTCAATTCCTAGGTAATAGTAAAGTCGTGTCCAAGCAGAGTCCTGCTGTCAGTGCCATAACGTCTCTACCCCCGTCAGGTTTTTCGACGACCTTCTCTAGCTCTAGTAACATGCAACCGATAGTACAAACGCCACAATTAGCACAGACATCTGTCATACAACAGCAGCAGCATGTATCTCCAACACGAAGTGTCTCGTTGCCGCAATCGTCAATGCAAACG
This sequence comes from Nemotelus pantherinus, assembly GCA_963978885.1. Taxonomy (NCBI): domain Eukaryota; kingdom Metazoa; phylum Arthropoda; class Insecta; order Diptera; family Stratiomyidae; genus Nemotelus; species Nemotelus pantherinus. Next base: position 237,784,819 of record OZ022263.1, read on the forward strand.
TCTTCATCGGATAACAAGGTAAAATATACCATCTAAGAACTTGAACGACCAGCGCAACGAACTAAATTTATTTCGTTCTAGGTTTTCAATTTCTCAGGATCCAACTTCTCCCCAGAATCATTTCCTGAGCCTGGATCTCCACTGTCGCCGTCGCGCTCCTCGAGCACGGCAAGTCAGTTAAAGTTTCCCCGTGATAATCAGCGTCGAGCTGGTCATATTCATGCCGAACAGAAACGTCGCGGTAACATTAAGAACGGATTTGATATGCTTCATTCATTAATACCACAACTGCAGCAAAATCCAAATCCTAAGGTGAACTAAACATGGTTAATATGAATTGAATCAAATTCTAATTTATTTTCCATGTACTCTAGTTAAGCAAGGCAGCTACGCTTCAGAAGGCTGCTGAGTATATCAAACAGCTTCGGACCGAAAGAAATGGTACTAATGAAAAAATTGACGCTCTGCGTAAGGAACGAGATACGTTGAATGGATCGTTGTTGTAAGTTCTCAATATTAAGTGGACGTAGTTTTTTTTTTAAAACAAATCAGGACTTCGCCTTGTATGTAGTGTTTGTACTTTATATGGCAGTAAAATGTTAACCCATTATTGAAAAGCTGAGTAATGTCTACGTAAATATTGGGTTTCGGGAAAAGCCTTTAGAGATTTTTAAAAAAAATTCGAGGATCGTACAACTAGACCGAATTTCAGAAGAGAACCGGCCACAGGTGTCATGGAAGACCATTAACGAAGCAATAAACAATTATTTGTCTTTGGAGCAGGCTGTCCTAAAATTGGCTCCTCTTCCGCATTAGCGGAGCACCCTTAAATGGTTTGTTGCTTGGTAGCTCTACGCAACTGCAATTGCCTATAGTCCCTTCTTCATCTAATTCCGCCCGAAATTATATTAAAAAAGACTTCTCTTGCACAATCGGATTATTCATTCGAGGCTTCAGCAGAACTATGCATAGCTACCGGGAAACAATGATATTATTTGTCCTACGATCTGTCCTACTACCATGAAGGCTGGCACCCATCAAAATTCATATCTTTCTTATCGATTATTAAAAGTCCTGACACATTTTTAAGTGTTTTTCAAAAATAACTGTTTAATATAATTTATAAAGAACAATCAATGATGTATTGCCTGTCTTGTTCGATAACCTTTCGCCATGTCTCAACGATGCTTGCTTTTAGAGGGGCTATTTTCATCGGTCAAAAACAAAACACGGTATTGATCTACAGCTTGAACTTGTCACGCAAAGAGTAGTGACGAGCGGGAAATAACACTCTTTTACGACTGACGAGAACTCATACATTCGAACAGTACACATGCAAATTGCTGTTTTGGTTCATTGTGAACGATGCCTTGAAACCCCCACCAAACTGATTTTTCTCTGAAGAGTGTCTGCTTTCAATGTCCTTTAAGACGGATCTTTTGTAACACCATATTGTTATGCACTATCCACTTCTTCGCAAGGGTCATCCATCGCTTAGAAAAGCTAAGTTTTTCTCACATTTTCTTAGTATAATATCCATCCAACCTTCTTATTGATAAATACATTTCAACTATTTTTTTATAACTATAATTTCGTTATTTATTTTTCAGGCATCTGCAATCAATTCTGCCTGCTAACGGAGCACCTGTATCAAGACAAAGAACCGAGCAAGTAAAACAGTTGTATAACCAGTACGTCCGTTATAAGACGAAACAAAATTGGAAATTTTGGATTGTATCCTTTTTTAGAAATAAAATAATATCTTTTAGCGATTAAAATATTAGCTAGAAAATAGCTTTACCCAATCTATGCAGTCAACATGTTCACTAAATATTATTTTCCTTAACATATAGAATTTAGCTTGGTTTAATTCTTGAACCGCTAATCAATTCTTATACAGCAACAGTTTCAGTGGCAAGCATTGAAGAATTGTATCGTACCGCTTTACTATGGGTCGACCAACACTGCTCACTAGTTGAACTGCGGCCAGGTAAATAGGCTCTGAATAAATTAGTTTCTCCATATTTTTACCAGAAAAATATAATCTTCTATCTTTCCCATTGTTCCTTCAGCTGTTTCCAACAAACTTCGGTACCTTTCGACAACAACCGATATCCTCTCAGATCCACCAACTTCCTTGGAAGAAGAAGTTCTCAAGGCAATCAATAATACAAGCGGTGAACATCCAAACTTAACGAGTTCTTAATTATCTAGTATCTACTATTTCAATATCAAATTTTAAGCTTTATTAATTCTTTCTTGTTTTCAAAACCCGATATATCTCATTCATGTGTATAAAATTGCATAAACATATATTTCATATTATCGTCATTACATTGTTCCTCGTCGATAATTTAGGGATTTGCTGATTTGGCATCATTTTTTCGAAAAACTAAAATACATGTTTTCATAACGTAATTTATCCTGAAAGTGAACACGATTTTATCGAAGGAAAAAAACAATTTGAAACCAAACAAAAAAAACAAAAGAACAAAATTTCAAGTAGTTAACGCAAATAAAAAGCGTAAATTGCCTAGTGCCTTAAAATATTTCGTAGAAATTATTGTAATGAGAAAGTGTTGGATATTTGCTGCCAATGTCTTGTCACAAATTAAGTTTCGATGTTAAATGTATTAAAGAAACAGAAGAAAATGTTAAGCGTTCTTTATAAGATTTATACGAGTAATCAGTTCTTTTTTCTATTGTTTTATGTTTATGTTTTAGAAGTTTAACTATCTAAGGATTGTTTATTTTTTTTGTAATTATTGTACAATCGTCAAATAAATGATTTTATAATATATTTAAAAGTTTATTAAGTCTCATAAGCCACGTGAACTGTCGGAAATCGATCATTTTAATCCCCGTGCAAGAAGAATAGAAAAATAATGAGGGCAATTTAGATTGGGGTTGCAAATATGGATTGCGGTTCCAGACAGAAATTCTAGTACCACAGGGCGAAAAGGTAATAGCAGGGGCTTAACATTGAAAAAAAAACTTACAAAAAAAATCACGAAGTCGCAACACACTAAAGAAATTCAAACAAACAAACAAAAAACATCCCCAAGAACAAACTCACAATCACAAAAAACACAAACTTAGCAGCCGGTAAAATCGCCTAACGGCTTTGTTGAACGATTATACTACTATTTAGCCGAATGTGTTGCTATTTAGCCAAAAATTGCATTAAATTACTATTAGGAGCCCAAATCAAAAGTACTTTTGAACCCAAAGAACGGTGTTTAAAACTTATTAAATTTTGGGAAAATATTTTCGCACAAATGTTGATGAATTTTTTTGATCAATTGTCCAAATTTATTTTAAATTGTAACATTTCATCAGAATCAAAACAAACTAAAAATATTACAATTTATTTATTTTTGTCTTCTTTGTTAAAAGATATGCAAATAATAGAGCACCTCTTAACTGTACATTGTTACATTTGGCGGCGGCAGATTATTGCGGCTTCCATCAACTTGTGACTCTCTTTTTGGAGTAGGAGCATTATAATCACTGAAGGTTATATCAATTTTCGCAGATTTACGAATAGAATTCATCGGAGGGGGTGGAATATACTTGAACAACTTTCGGTTTTCTCTCTCTGGAACTATCTTCTTGCATTCCTTGGCACTTATACTATCTTGTTTTTCTTCATCGTTTGGCTGATTTGTTTTACTCGAATCACCCATACATTCTGAAACAGAAGCTTCATTGAATTGCTTGACCTTTTCATGAACGGACATGTCTCGGTCGATTTGAAATTGCAATTTCTCCTTTTTTGTTGCGTCGAAACGTTCACTTCGCTCCTTAGCTTCTTTCTGCGTTCGCTCGACAATCACCTCGTTCAATTCCACCTTTCGCTGGTAGGATTCTTGTCGTGGTACTTTTTCGAGTATATTCGGCCAAAGACCGCACTCCTTTTTCTTCAGCAGAATCCTGGCTTGTTTCTTAAGCAAACGGCATACACTTGCATCTTCATCGATTTCACCCCATAGAAACGATTCAAAGTAAACGGGCGGACAATTGAATTTGATGAAATTATTAAGCAAAACAACTACAGGTTTCGTACTGGAAAATCGAGTCAATTCAATTATGATTTTCACTTCGTCTTCGGTTTGAAACACGGAAACGATTTTACTATCTGCCATCGTAGTATCGATGTGACTATCGATTAAACAATTACATTGCCAACGAAAGTAAATGATGTTTGACGTTCGTTGATAAGGATGAAGTAGCGAGGTAACTTTGTTGATCGAATCTATTTTTACATCTATTAATATTTGTAGAACAAAAGGCTAAAGATCACAATACAGCAAAGTAGAATACGTTGAGATCGTCAATCTAGAGCAACGATTTCCTGCTTTAAAATCCAAATCACAACAAGCAAAGCTCCAATATATGCCCTAATCGTAAATAAAGGTTTCACAATTTCTCAGAATAAAAAACCCACTGAAATTGCAAATTTGTACATCTATTCCATATCTATAATAGTTTTACTCCCTCCAAAAATTAAATGCGAATTTTGTTCTTATTTTAAACTTTATACTGCAAATCGTGCTTGAAAGAAGCGTATCATAATTGAAAAATCAACAAATTAGTACGATGCATTCTTCAAACTCAAAAAGATACGTCATATGCATGCATGCAAGTGTACATAATCTTTTAAATTTTTTGGAGTTTTAGCTCGTTTTTGATTCTTCAAGCTGTTTGAACTGAATCAGTATCACCAAATATGTTGTTACAGCTGATATGATCTGCAATTAAAATTGGTTTAGATTGAATATGGGCAATGAGAATATTTACCTTGAATAGAGTGGAATTGTCGATAGTGAAAAATCCATAAGCAGTAAATTTGGTTTCTTGGCGGATGCTTTTTGTCAGAAATTTATCGATCTGTATAATGATGAGATGATTTAATTAATGTGATCTGTGGTTAATGAAAGAGAAAAAAATATTACAATATTCTGGTAGTCCTTTCCCTTCCCGTATGCCCGTGCTAAAATTTCCGCTGTTCTTTTAGCCTAATAAAACAGTAAAATAGTGTTGTGTATAAACTATTAATAATAATTAATTTTTGTTTTTATTATCTTTGAAGACATAAAATTTTATATACAGACCTGTTTCCAATTTATTTCTTTGCCTATTAAAAGATATTAGATTACATGGTAAATTTGGTTGTCGCTGAATTTGAAATGAAGAATAAAAACCTAGAGATTGTTGGATCTTTTCATCAATCGATGTATGTATCAGTTACCTGTACACATTGAATTTTAATCGAGACTTTCAGTTTGTTTGTTATGTCATCTAGGATGGTTTCGGAGCTGACAAGCTGTGATATCAATGATGATATTCATGATTTAGGCCAAGAAAACTATCAATTGATACAAATAAACTATTGAGCTTCTTATTATTGTTCTATGAATTTACAGTTTATTGAACACAACCCTTCGGATGAGTTGGGGGAAGGAGATGTAATGCCCACACTCAAGAGGAAGAAAAAGGATGAGAGTATTGGTTTTAGGACAAAAGCAGCCATGAAACAGGATTATCCTGGGTCAAGCGGTCCAGAAAATTCTATAGTAGTCGAAGATAGGGTGTTAAAAATGCAAACAAAGAGTGATAACAAGAGTTTTGAGGAAGATGGTGCGGAGAGTGTGGATACGCTCCAAGGGGGTGTAGGTGAAAATTCTAAAAACGCCAAAAATAAATTTGATAGGAATAACAATAGATATCTGGCAGGAACGAAGAAAACCTACCCAGTAATGGTGGAAAGAGTAAATGGAGAGGGTGAGAGAGTTAGACTGGACGATTTAGCATTTTATGCTAGTACTAGAGAAGAAAAGATTAGCAATATTGATAGAATAAAGAACAATAGGTTTGGGAGAATAAAAATTGTCTTCAAGGAGGCAAAAGATGCTAACGCCCAGCTGGATGGGGGTTTGCTTCAAAAATATAATATGGTGGGATACATTCCAATGAAGGGATGTCATGCAACAGTCTCGGAAACATGTTGAAGAATGTTTCGATTAAAAATGCAGAAAGGCTTCCTATGAAAAGCAGAGATAGCCCAAATGTATTCGTTCCATCCCGTACAGCTAAGTGTACCTTTGAAGGAGCTGAATTCCCCGACTACATTAAAGTAGATTATGTCAGAATTAAGGTGGAATATTACATTTCAAAACCTAGGCAATGTCTTAAGTGTGGAAGGCTGGGGCATACAGCCAAAAGTCTAAAAATGTCCAAAGATGAAATGCCTAAAATGCGGAACAATATGGAAAGCAGAAGGAAAGGTATTAGAAATAGTGGCCATAAAAAATGTTGCCTTCTCTGAGGCTAGAAATATACGTAACAATGTAAACAGATTTCAAGGTCTAGAAGAAGAGAACCTTAGTGCGTTCCCTGCCATTCTAGAAATACCAATAGAGAAGTAAATAAGGCCTTAGGAAAAAAAATCGGGGGACTGTTACGTCTACAGTTTTCAGAAGTGAACCTGTAAAGGAATAATCAGAAGTAATTCCTATATTTAAAGATCCGAAACACTTTGTAGTAAGTGAGTTTGATAGGTCCCTTAACTCTCTTCTAGAGAATAATAAAGGGGATAGTCTTATAAAAAATAAAGAGTCCATAGCAAATAGTATGTTTGAATTTCTGTTGAATGCTAGCAAAAAACTGCTATTATCAAATAATTCCCTAAATAGCAATGAAAATTCTGCAATTGAACATCCAAGGATTAATTAAGAACAGAAATAATGTAGAATTTGCATTAAATAACGACAATTACAATTTGGCAATCTTGTCAGAAACATTCATTACAAAGGATCAAATGAAAAATAATTTGATAAGAGGTTTCAACATAAATTGTGAATCAAATCAGACGCATATTAGTAAGGATATAAGCATTAGAAGACCCAAAGTGTCCGTTCTGTGAAGCAGTTGATGATATAGACCGTCAGATTTTTCCCTGTCCGGAATTTATTAATATAAGAAGCAGATATCAGATCTTTCGGCATTTTAATTCAGCACTCATAGCAAAGAACACATCAAGGAACTAGGAATTAGAAAGAATTGAACTTAACATATGCCTTGTATCCGTACTTTTAAGTTTAAGATTAGTAGATTAGGAGTTATTATTCAGGAAATATAGTGTGTAATTGTCCTGTTGGCTAATACCTGTTAGTTTGTTAAGCACTGCAATCCTCTATTAATGAACATAGTTATAAGTCACGAAGTTAATCGGAGCTCATTTTGTTTGCTGGAGGTTTGTTTCTTGTAATAAATTATGAATGCAATAAGTATATGTTTCATATTAGAGTTTTCGTCACCAATAGGACACTAGAGATATACTGCTGCCATAGGATATTATCTTGTTAAGTAATAATTTTATAGCTTTACATTTTTCAAATCAGTAAATCAGAATTTAAGTTAGTCATGATCAATCATAATTCGCTATTTTATTGAAAGAGCTAGTAAGTAATGAGACCTAGAAGGCACTCGAAATAGTTAATGGTCAAACCTTCACTATGGTGCCAACCTAATCCTCGTAGAACAGGATTCAGTAAACAAACAAAAAATTAATAAGAAATTCTTCAATTTGAAAAAAAGTGCAGCTGAAGCTTATCGATTGCTCTCCGATGCTTATCCTGAATAGGTTTCATCGATTTCAATGTGTGAGAGATAGTTTGTGCGGTCTAGAAGTGATGTTTTTGACATCGAAGGCAAAGAGCGTCTAGGATAGGAAAAAAAGTTCGAAGACGAAGAATTGGATGAAATACTCGATGAATACTCATGCCAAATGCAAGATTAACTTGCAAAGTTATTAAAAGTGACACGCCAAGCCATTTTCTATCGTTTGAAAGCCTTGGGAATGATCCAAAAACAAGGAAATCGGCTGCCTTACGAGAAGAAGCCGAGAGACGTCGAAAGACGTTTTTTCACGTGCGAACAACTACTTCAACGGTATAAAAGAAAGCAGTTCCTTCAGCGGAGCATAACTGGTGAAGCAAAATGGATAGCCCTAAACGCCAAAAAAACGTATGGATACCCTCACCACATTTCAATATCAACGGCCAAACCAAATACCCATGGTTCCAAATTTATGCTCTGCATATGGTTGGATCAGACGGGTGTTGTGAACTATGAGCTGCTAAAGCCGAATGAAACCATCACTGGTGAACGCAACCAACAACAATTGACAAATTAAATTAAATTGAAATATTTTTTTGCCGGTAGCCTCTACTTGTAATCAGACGAGGCTTCGAAATACCGTGTAGTTCAAATTTGAATAATAAATTACAATTACCTCATGATGTAGGGATTCGCCACAACACGCCAAGCAAATCATCGATATTACAAACGCGAGAACCCAAGTTAGTGAGTGCAGAAAGTACACCAGCCCCGTAGGATCGTATTGATTTTCATGTGCCGTTATGTAAAAGAATAGAATACAAGCACTTGTGTAACTTCCGTATATGAAGGTAAAGAAAGCAATGGGACCATATATAGCGTTGAATCTACGAAGTAACTCCAATAGTTGCTCTGTAAGTATTAACGGTTGCACCGAAGTCTTCTCATCAGAACCGTTATTTAAACAATGCAAAGTTTCATTCAGAATCTTTATTCGAATTCGTGTCACAGTCAACAAACCACACAATAAAACCGTTAGCAAAGAATTATACAGTAGCATGAACAAGTAGTATGCCAGCATAATGCCTTCAACGGAGCTTACGTCAATAAACTGGATCATGCAAAGACATACGTACGTGGAGAAGAAAGTAACTGGGAGAATCAGAATGATAACAGTCAGCTTTCTTGTCACACAGCTCAAAGGGATTTGCAATTCAACTAGACTTTCATCGATTTTAATCAAACTATTCAAAATCGAGCACTGGTCGTTTCGATTCAGAGTACACATAAAAAACTCGAAACTGATAACACCAACACATAGCGAAATTTCGGATATTTGACTGAATGCATCTGTATCAAAGACGCTGGAGTAGATCACAAAGTGTCTGACGTTTCGAACACAGCACCAAACATAATACGCAACCACCGCAAGGACTACACTTCCATTGGCAACTGTAAGAGCTTGAAAACGACGTAATTTGAAAATGCGACCGTTCGATTGCAACTGGGGAAATATGCCAAATAGTTTCAGCAAAAACAAAATGAATTTGAGATCTTCTAAAATGATTGATCTATGCTGATATCCCTCCATTTGGGACACCATGAACTGAAAATGGTTATTTCTATTATGAATGTTTTCGATATATGTCTACATATATCGAAAAAGTTCCGAGTGACGTGGATAATAAAACTGTAATTCATTATCACAATAATTTATTTACACTACCACATATTGATAATATCCAAGTCAACTAATTTGAATAAGTGTTGGTAAAGACGGCAACACGTCGACTTCTATTATTGTTACTATTAATTGAAGAAAAATGAACACGTTATCAAAGAAAATTGGTAATGATTCTGCGCCAAAGAAATATTTACTCAATCCAAAGAAAGAAATTTCTTCATTTCAAAGAATAAATATTGAACTTGCCCTGAGTAAAACTTGGTATAGTTTCAAAGAAATATTTACTCAATCGAATGAAAAGAATTTATTCATTTCAAGCACTGATATTGCACTTGCCCTGAGTAAAATTTGATAAAGTTTCAAGAACATCTGGCATCTGAAATAAATCGGTTCACGTACGATCATCGAAGCTAAGCAGTGCTGGGCGCGGTTACTACCACCACTTTGAAAGCATCGCATGTTGTTGGCACGCAAAAACTCTCCCTCCCTTCATATGATAAGAGTAGCTTACTTTGAAGGGAGTGAAACATTTTTTTTTCCATTTTTTCCTTTTTTTAAAGTGCCACATTTTTTTCTTATTTGCTGAAGCGCTAGTATTATTTATACCTAGTTGCCACTTTAAGCTATAATGTGACACTTAATCAATGGAGTTAGGGCAACTGAAGACGAACAAAGTCAACCATGACATGAACCCGGCGGGATTCGAACCCTCGAGCGGTAGATCGCTGCTTTGGATTGACACGTTAGCGAGTTAAGCTATCGACCCTTTATTTGTGTAGAGGAAAAGTTGATAGAAGTCATAAAAACTATCAATTTTTCCGTCGAATGTTGAAGCGTGGCTGTTGTTGAAACATAGAAAAAAATATTCGCGGTGTAGATATAATTTACTAAATTCATAGACATAATTTACAAGATTAAGGAAAATTACTTACTTGAAATAAGGTAAAGCGAAAATTATATTCCGTTGAATGTAAGCAATTTTTCAATGATATTTATACAAATTACTGATATCAAATAAAAGTTTATTTGATTTGTGGAAAATTTCACATCTCGTAAACAAGTAAATATTTTCTTTGATTTTCGGAAACATATTTTTCTGAGTGTAGCTCGAAAGTACCATAGTGCCTACCCGATCATGTTAACATCCCAAAGAATTAACAAATATTTTTTGGCTCTAGTCCTGCTCAACTGATTCGAGATCCACCTACTTCAAACACCATGGCAACACCCAACTTTATCACTAACCAAGCACTTTCAGGCAAGCCACTATTGGTCTATTTAATTGCCTCTATAATAGGCGTGTTTTTTGCTCCCCCTATCAATAACAGAACAATGCTATCCACTGCAGACGCATTGGAAACAACAACTCCCGCTATCCATAACAGTGCGTCTGCACTGGTTAGCATCGTTCTGTTATGGATAGGGGGAGCAAAAAAACGCGCCTATTATTGTTTTTTCATGTATGGTTTTTCCGTATATTCGTTATTCTCTGCGTTCACGAAATAAAACACTTTGTATACCGCAACTAAACACTTTTACTAAAAAAACATAATAGTCACCATGAAATCACTTCATTTTCCACTGATTAATCACTAAACTCGCGGACACACTTTAATGGTCGCACTAATATCACTACCACTCACTTTAAAATCAATTCGCCGAGAAATTCACTCGATTCGCTTATTCGAAAGACTGACTCTCAAGTGTCGCATCAGGGATGTTCATATTCCCGTCGGCAAATCCAGAATTGTCGAATGCATTCTTCTAAGGCTATTCTGGACTTCTCTCGTCGCATGGGAATTTGTTTATTTTTAAATGTTTTTTGGCTCCTAGGGGTTTCTTATTGGCGTTTTTGGGGCGTTTATGGGACACATTAAATGTTATTTTATTTAAAGTTAGTTTGAGATTATATTTCTCAATGTTTCTCGTTACTTCGGGCATCGATGAGGTGAAGTACGAAATGTGTTGATGCACGTGGAACACTGCCCGTGTTCCATTATTACTATTAAGTGCTTCTGGCTACTTCCAATTACTCGCACTTTGTTCCCGAATAGTTACGCCTTTTTTGCCGTGAGGTGGCTATTTGTCAATAGGTGGCTTTGGATTTTTCAAGCTTAGCTAGGAAATTAGGAAAAACCCTCAAAATGTGAAGAAAGTTAAAAGAGGTAATTTTCTGTTAGTTGCTTTTATATTTTCTATCGATTGTGGTAGTTAATACTTGTTATTTTCTCCCTTTATTTTCAATTGTTTCACATTTGAAAACTGTATACAATTTGACAGATTAGAATCTGCTCGTATGAACGAAGATGGCGTTCCATTCGTGATCTACTTCCAAGTACATGGAAGTACTAATTAGCAAAAATGGAACACGGCAATTATCTGCAGATGAAAAAGGCTCGATTGGAATTTTATTTTATGGCACCTGGCTTACTAAATACAGCTGGCTTAACGTTGACGAACACAAAAAGAGCTGATTATTTAGCGAATGGGCAAAGATTTTTTGTGTTTTTTTTTCACGAATGTTTCCTGTTAATATTCGATTGCAATTATCTTGAGATCTTAAGCGTAGCCCGCAAAAACCCGTATATTTCTGAGTTGAAAAAAAGTTAAAATTACCTCATTGTGCAATGTTTCGCCACAACAAGCCAAGGAGATCATCGAAACTACAAACGCGAGTACCCAAATTAATGAATGTAGAAAGTACAGAAACTCTTTAGGACCGTATTGATCTTCGGGTATTGTTATCCAATAAAATAGAATGTCAGTGTTTGTGTAGCCTCCGAACATGAAGTTGGTGAAGACGATTGGACCGTATGTAGCGTTGAATCTACGAAGCAGCTCCAATAGTTGCTCTGTAAGTATTAACAGGTGCACCAAAGTCTCTTGCTTCACATCTGAACCGCTATTCAAATAATGCAAAGTTTCATTCACAATCTTTAGCCGATTTCGAACCACAGTCAACAAACCACACAATAAAACCGTTAGCAAAGAATTATACAGTAGCATGAACAAGTAGTATGCGGTCACAATGCCTTCAATGGAAAATACGTCAATAACATGAGCTACGCAAAGACATACGCACGCGGAGAAGAACATAACTGGGAAAATCAAAACGATCACAGTAACCTTTCTTGTCACACAGCTCAAAGGGATTTGCAATTCAACTAGATTTTCATCGATTTTCATTACAGTATTCAAGATCGCACACTGTTCGCTTCGATTCAGAGTACACATGGAAAACTCAAAACTGATAATACCAACACATAGCGACATTTCGGATATTTCACTGAAAGCATCGATATCCAAGAGACTGGAATAGATCACAAAATGTTTGATATTTCGAACACAGCACCAAAAGTAATACGTAGCCCCTGCAAGGACAATACTTCCATTGGCAACTATAAGAGCTTGGAAGCGACGTAATTTGAAAATGCGTCCGTTCGATTTCAACTGAGGAAATATTCCAAATAGATTCAGCAAAAACAATATGTATTTGAGGTCTTCTAAAATTATTGCTCTATTCTGAAATCCCTCCATTTGGAACCCCATCAACTGCAAATGGTTATTTCCATTATGAACGTTTTCGATATGTGTCTGCATCGAAAAAGTTCTGAGTGACTTGCATAATAAAACTGTAATTCATTACCTGGCTTGCTTGGTAGTGTGGTAAGTCACCAGATAGTTCTACAATAAAAGTCCTAAAACCTTAACAACGGAGATGGAACACATCAATTTATTTACGCCACCACATATTGATAATATTCAAGTCAACTAATTTGAATAAGTGTTGGTAAAGACAACAGCTTAGACTTCTCTTATTATTATCAAAGTAGCTAGTTAGTAAAGTACCACAGTGTACGCTAAAAAAGCAACTATACCCAGTTCTGTTAATATCTCAAAGAATGACAATTTTTTTTGGCTCTAATTGCTCCAAAGCATATATCAACAAAGAGAGCCGAAATAAAAGAAAACCTATACAGTCGTTTACTCTCGTATGCGTAATTATATATTTTTTATAATAAAAATTAAAGATTTTTTATTAAAGCAATATTACCTTATTTTATATATTATAAGTAAAGCAGATGCTTGAATAAATAAACAAATATTTATTAAGAAATGCCGGAAAAGTGCAATTATGTAATATTATTTATTTATTCATTCATAACAGGAGCAAGCCCAATTACAAAAACAGAATGAGAAAAACAAGAGATAATCCACTAAATAGCTCATAAAAATTATATTAAGAAAGTTCAACATCAAAAAAACAGGTAAATTACGATACCAATAATATGCAAAACAAAGTATAATATAACTAAGATAACAAAAAATGAAATAATGACAGAAGCAGTAGTGAAAGACAATAATGTAAAGAAGTTTAATGAAAAGCTATAACAGAAAATAAAAAATTATAAGAAGTTTCAAGAATTAAGGCTTTGATAGGACGTCTTAAACTAAAGAAGGTTGGTGGTAAAGAACCAGGCTGTAGTTCATTGTGTCTCGAAGATCATGTTGCAACTGGTGACAATCATCAAGCGAATCAATCACTCTGAACATATTTGTGATCAACAGACCAACATCTGTGGGACATTCTTGACTAAAAATTTCGTAAAAGAAGGATTTCGAACAAAAAAGATTCGATTCTAGCTTTGAAAGAAGAATGGGAAGAAATTTCACAGAACGAAACGCGAGACCTAGTCGGTTCAATGTCTAGATTAGAAGCAATGCTTAAAGAAAAAGCAAATATTGCACATTGAACGAATATTTTTTCTACTAACTGTATAGATTTTCTTAAACAGAATGTAAAAGCCAGTGCCGAAAATCTGGGACTCCAAAGTTATTTTATATTTTATCACGATAAACCCGAAACATCGGCAGACAGCGGCTGTTATGCAACTAGCCAAACGTCCATGATACACCCTTTCAGTCCTCGGATGTTAATCCAATTTAGTACCTTGAGGCGTAGGGGTATGTTCAAGTAACAACAGCGATCCCACGAAAAATGGACAAATATTGGGATGGATGTGACCAAAAAATTGGCCAGATTAACGCCAAACGCCAAAGAGAAAATGATTACCCAAAAATATATAAGTCGTCCCTTAAAAACTAATTTTAAGAACAACTCCTTTAAAGAAGGTTAATTTTACCAATATGAATATGAGACAGAATTTTTGTTTTTTTTTTTGTGTTATACTTGATGATCATCAAAAAGACCTCCTTGGGTTTAATATCTACCGAAAGCCCATACAACATCATCTACGTCTGATCATTGGCATTACCACAAAATGGCACCCTATAACTCGATGATTCACCGGCTATTAACAGTACCCATGGATCAGGAAAGTTTTAGCTCAGAAGTTAAATGTATTAAAGATACCGCAAAAAAATGGATTTGACGAGAAAATAATTGGATATCTTATCAAAAAGAAGAAGGACAAAATACAGCTTCACCTGTTAATGACGCTCTTTACACAGGAAAATTAAAAAACAGGCATAAGATTGGAATTGTTTTTGCGGGATGATTAAAATTGAAAAAAAAATTTATTTACATTGAAAATTTTATTTTGACAAAGTGGTTTCGAAAGTATGCACTGATTCTCATCAGACACCAGCACACAGTGCAATCTTGACTGGTATGACCACTTGCAGTTGGAAATCATTAATTTTTATTTACGCTGGTTGTGACAAATTTTAACTTCTCCGACTTATATCCATCGAAATAATTTACTCATAAAGGTTATTGATTTGCGATCATGGTTCCCTTCTTGTCTATAAATCAGCATAGACAACGTATATCGTCTCTAAAGCTGATCAAAGCAGAGAATATTGATACGGAAAACTCGATCGTTTAGCGGGATGTAAATAAAAAAAAATTTCAATTTTAATCATCCCGCAAAAACAATTCCAATTTGATTCGGCTTCGGAGGCTTATTCCGCAAAACGATCGAGTTTCCCGTATCAATATTCTCTGCTTTGATAAGCTTTAGAGACGATATACGTTGTCTATGCTGATTTACAGACAAGAAGGGAACCATGATCGTAAATCAATAACCTTTACAGGCATAAGAGTTCCAATAATTTTTTCGTCATTATTAAAAAAAAATCGGGAAGTACTTGAGCGCTTTGATATATAAGTAGGCAGTTCCGACCAGAAGGGTGCTAAATTATGTCAAAATTTTGGTGTTAAATTATGTCACGTAAAGGAAAAATGTGGAACATACAGAATTACTTGTCCAGAATGCAACAAACTATACATTGGACAGTCAAAACGGTTAGTTGTTGTTAGACTAACGGAACAATGTAATTAATATATATAGCTTTAATGTACTTTTAATGTAATTAATATATATAGCTTTAATGTACTTAGCTAAACTCAATGCTTTTAAAGTAAGCATTATAAGTAAGTACCTAAGTTACATTAAGATTATACCGATAAACACTGAAGAAGAGGGCAGAGTACCCTCGTGATATCGATATCTGTCAAAAAATCACTCGATTTGCTTCTTCAAAAGACTGACTGCCTATTGATGGAAAGTTAACGGAAAATCGTTCTATGGCGTACATTAGAAGTTTTCTAGGAAGTTAGTTTGAGATGATGTTTCTCTATGTTTCTCGTTATTCCTGGCATTGATAAGGCAAAGTACAATATATTTTAATGCACGTGCAACAATATCTTCAGATAGGGAAGACTTGGGGAGGAGCAATGCTCTGGATGGGTTGTTTGAAATCTGATGTAAATGTTGCACCTGCCCATACCAAAGTCAGCTTATCAAATCTAATTTTCCTGTGAAACGTGATACCAAACTGTCAAATATGGACAGAAACCAAAAAGAGTTGACTATTTAGCGAATAGGCGAAGAGTTTTTATTACTAATAAAGCATCCTGATAGTTTTTGATTGCAATTATCTAAAAATCTCAAGCGCAACCCGGAAAAAGAAACATGTACAGTTGCTCACGAAAGTCAGCATACACCGCTTAAAAACGTGGAATTGGCAATATATAGGTAGAAAGAAAATGAAAAGACGGGTGAAAAACGAACTTAAAAAGAATATCAGAGACATTGTAATCTATTTTACACAGAATTAATGAGAACATACATATACATACACATATGCATAGTAAATAACAAGAAATTCCGCTGAAAGTGATGAAACAAAAGTCAGCATACACCACAGAAAATTCAAAAGAATCAGTCTAAGCGATGAGTCATACTGCGATAAAGATTGCTACCGTGTTAATATACAAAGATAAACATTAGTACATTGCAAGTCGATCAAACTAAAGTGATTTGGGTGCCTTTAATACTTAAAAATGAGTACATGGAAGGAAACGAGTTTGGAAGTGCGAAAAATCATCCTTAGTGAACGAGTGGAAGGGAAGTCATATAGCGAAATTGCTAAAATAGTTGGAAGAAGTCGGGCAATGGTGCAAACGATCATACGTAAAGCGGAAACGGAAGGGAGAATACAAAATAAACAACGAACAGGTAGACCGAAATCCTTAAGTAAGAGAGATGAGAGAGACTTGTTACAGAAATTAAGTAAAGAGCCACAAAAAAGTGCTCCAGTAATGGCCACTGCACTTGCAAAGGCAACAGGGAAGCAAGTGAGTCCAGAAACAATGCGTAGAGTTTTGCGTAATCAGGGTTATAACGGTAGAGTTCCGCAGAAAACCTTACATTTCTCCAGTTAATGAAAAGAAGAGGCTTGACTTCGCTCGTCTGTATCTTAATAAGGATGACAGTTTTTGAAATCAAATTCTGCTTAGTGACGAGAGCAAGTATAGTATTTATGGCTCTGACGGGCGTTGATACGTGTGGAGGAGGCGGAACGAAGCATTGGCAAAGAAGAATTTGCGTCCTACAGTGAAACACGGTGGAGAGTCAGCCCTCGTATGGGGTTGTATGTCGGCCGCTGGTGTGGGGCAATTACAACTTATTGATGGTACTATGGATCAATACATGTATTTGAACATATTGCGAGGCGATTTGATACCTTCTGTGTAGAAATTAGGCCTACAGCCAGGTTCGATCTTTCAGCAGGACAATGATCAAAAACATACAGTTAGAAGTGTCAAGGAATGGTTGCTGTATAACGTCCCTCGTCAGCTTCACAGTCCGCCTCAGTCTCCCGATTTAAACCCTATAGAGCATTTATGGGAGGAATTGGATCGCAGAATTCGTGAGCCAGCCGTAAGAGCAACTATTACTAGCAAAAAGACCCTGAAATATGCTCTGCTGTGTGCCTGGATGAATAATTCACCCGAAATTACCGGAAATCTAGTTCGTTCGATGCGAAGGCGTTTAGAAGCTGTTATTAAGGCTGGTGGAGGGCCTACGAAGTATTGAGCTCACGTTTTTTGGTCATTCTCGTTCTTTTCAAAACATGGCTCGTAGTGTATGCTGACTTTCGATGGATTAATTTTTTTAGTCTTCATGGCTTATTTCTTTCTGTGTTCGGATTTTCTTTATTGTTATGTTATGAAACTTATTTTTCATGCCAATAAAGCTACTTTTACGTTTTCATTGCATTCTCTCTTTTTCCACTATATTTGTGTTTTTACATGCTGTATGTTGACTTTTGTGGGCCACTGTATATGTGATCTAAAAAAAAGTTACAATTACCTCATTGTGCAATGTTTCGCCACAGCACGCCAGGCAGATCATCGAAGCTACAAAAGCGAGTAACCAAGTTAATGAATGTAGAAAGTACAGTAGCCCTGTAGGACCGTATTGATCTTCAGGGACTGTTATCCAATAAAACAGAAGGCAAATGCTTGTGTAGCTTCCGTAAATGAAGTTTGTAAAAGCGATTGGACCGTATATAGCGTTGAAACTACGAAGCAGCTCCAAGAGTTCCTCTGTAAGTATTAACGGATGCACCAAAGTCCCTTGCTTCACATCTGAGCCGTTATTCAAATAATGCAAAGTTTCATTCACAATTCTAATTCGATTTCGAACCACAGTCAACAAACCACACAATAGAACCGTAAGTAAAGAATTATACAGTAGCATGAACAAGTAGTATGCGGTCACAATGCCTTCAAGGGAGAATACGTCAGCAACATGCGCCACGCAAAGACATACGTACCCGAAGAAGAACATAACTGGGAAAATCAGAACGATCACAGTAACCTTTCTTGTCACACAGCCCAAAGGGATTTTCAATTCAACTAGACTTTCATCGATTTCCATCAAACTATTCAAAGTCGTACACTGTTCGTTTCGATTCACAGTACACATGCAAAACTCAAAACTGATAATACCAACACATAGCGAAATCTCGGATATTTGACTGAATGCAACGGTATTAAAGTGGCTGGGGTAGACCATAAAGTGTCTGATGTTTCGAACGCAGCACCAAAAGTAATACGTAACCACCGCAAGGACGATACTTCCATTGGCAACTGTAAGAGCTTGAAAGCGACGTAATTTGAAAATGCGGCCGTTCGATTGCAACTGGGGAAATATGCCAAATAGTTTCAGCGAAAAAAATATGTATTTGAGATCTTCTAAAATTATTTTCCCATTCAGATATCCCTCCATTTACGAATGGTTTCCAATAAACTAAAAATGTTTTTTTCCATTCTGAATTTTTTTCGATATTTGTCTACATCGGAATAGTTCTGAGTGACTTGAATAATCAAATAGTAATTCATTATCTGGCCTGCATGGTAGTGTGGTTCTCCGGCAGATACTTCTACAATAGAAGTCCTAAAAACTGAACAACCGCGACACGATGCATTAATTTATTAACACCAACACATATTGATAGCATTTAAGTCAACTAATTTGAATAAGTGTTGGTGAAGAAGACAAAAAATTTTATTTCTCTTATTCAAACTTTCTGGTAAGTACCATAGTGACTGCGACTATACAAATTGTCACGCCTAAAGCACATCATTTTACACTGAACAATTCACTAAACTTGCATCAACGCTTGAACGGTCGCACTAATATCAGTATCATTCACTTTGAAATTACTTCGCCGAGAAAATCTCCCGATTCGCTTCTTCAAAAGACCGACTCTCAAATGTCTCACCAGAGATGTTTATATTCCCTTGGGCATTTCCCGAATCGTCAATTACACACATTTAGGCAATTCTGGACTTGTCTCGTCCTATGGGAATTTGTTTATTCTTAAATATTTCTCAAGAATAGAAGATAGAAGCCCCGGCGGTGATCAATTCTCTGGATCTAAGCTTGTTTGGAATCTGATTTAAATTTTGCACCTGACCTTACTAGATAGACCCAGCTGGCTTACCACTAACCGAGCAAACTCAAATCGAAGTTTCATGTGAAATGTGACACCAAACTATCTGATATGGGTAGTAATCAAAAAAGAGTTGACTGCTTAGCCAATAGGTGAAGATTTTTTAGGTCAGTTTTGGTGTTTTATTACTAATAAAGCTTCCTTATAATATTTTAACGCACACTCAGAAAAATTTCACCACTTAAAATTTAATAAAATCAAATTTAAATCAAAAGTTGAAACACTTTTAAATAAAAAACTTATCTTATTTGATTTAAATAAGTCCCCTTATTCAATAAAAATGATTCCACTTCATTCATATCATAATTTTCCACTTCATTCATATCATAACTTTCATCATTGAATATAAAACAAAACATTTTGTGCTAAACAAGACACACTTTCATACAGCGTTATTAAAATGAAGTCAGATTATTTGAATTAAAAAGAAACGTATATGACGCCAAATCATATTTGAAAATATTTGATTCATATCATTTTTTTTATTTATACAATGATTTTTCTCTGAGTGCAATTATCTTGAGGTTTCGAGAGAAAACACCCATTCTTGCATACATGTATGATGCAAATAAAACCACGTGTTTTGATGGGAAAACGAAGACTAAGCCCAAAGTTATGATTCAACAAGAGGGTCTTCCTACTGACCTTGATTCTTTAAATTTTATTTTTAATCGCTACCATGAAGAACTTGGAATGTCTCCGCATCTCTATTACAAAAATCACGCGACGACCAGAAAAAATATTACCCCTAGCAATAAAGTTGCTTCTATTCGCCCAAGATTTCTCTACCACAATTGCGGTGGTATGAGAAGCAAATTAACCAAACTTTTTCTTGACGCTAAATCTTGCCATTTTAATATACTAACGATCACTGAAACGTGGTTGAATCACTCACATATAAACGAAAAAATTCTTGACAGTAATTGGACCATCTATAGAACCAATCGCGACTTCCTTTACAATGAAGTTTCAAGAGGAGGAGGTGTTCTTATTGCAATTCACAATATCCTTTCAAGTGAGCTCGTCGTGACCAGTTCTTACATACTTTTAGCATTACCTCTACATTTTGACAAGCATTAACTCTACATTGGTATCGTTTATATCCTACCTCAATCTGATGAAACTACTTACAAGGACGTATGTGACTTGATATCTTCCGTAACAGCTTCCTTGCACGACGATGACAAAGTAATTGTTCTCGGGGATTTCAATCGTCCGAAAATCAGTTTCGTTTCCGACGAACATGATGATCCAATCAACCCTTTTGACTCCATTGACTTCAACCTCATAAGTACGTTTTATGGCAACGATTTACAGCAAGTAATCCTTATCCCTAACCAAAATGGCAATTGGTTTTGATCTTATATTTACGAACTTTTATGACGAAGTGGTGGTTAGTCCCACTATTGACGCCGAGAATATTTTCTCAAACACTCTCCATCACTCCGCTTTTACAGTTGAGCTTCCCTATTTCTTTCACCCAATCGTACAACAATGAAATTGTATATGATTTTCAAAATGCTGACTACTGAAGCATTAGAAACTATTTGGACACAGTAGACTGGACAATTGCTCTTTCAGCATTAGATTTAGATAAATCGGTGTCTTCCGTTTACAAAATCATCTTCAATGTCATTCACAAATTCGTACCGAAGTTCAAGAAAAAAAGGAAACTAAGAAGCGTCTCAGAAGCCATAGAAATAAGTTATACAAAGCAATTGAAAATGAAAGCTTGCTCAATGCAGGTCTAATGAGATTATACGATCAGCTATCGAAAGAATTTTCTATCAAATTTCGCGAAGAATCTGAGCTCTATGTTAATTCAAATGGGGGGGTAAATCATTAGTGACCCTAGAAAGTTTTATGATTTCGTTGACTTGAAACGTAAAACAACCGGTTATATTTGTTTGATGTTCCGTGGTTTCTTCGTACCCACAAACCATATGTAACTTTAGACCATTTTCAAAACACTTTTTGCTCGCCAAATACCACCACTTCAACTATGTCTGCTATAATTACCGCAAGAACTCTTATCGACGGGTTTGTCCTTACACAAGAGGCTTATTGAAGCTATTCATGAACTAAAGATCGGCAAAGGACAAGGCTCTGACTTGGTTTCTCCTTTCTTTTTCGTATAATTTGCGGACCAATTTATCACACCATTGCACATGATTTTCAATAAACCCCTGCCCTTAAGTGTTTTTCCATCTTTCTGGAAATTTTCATACCTACCGCCTATTTTCAAAAGTGGTGATGGACGATCAGTCAATAACTATCGGGGGATCGCTATTCTATCTGTTATCCCCAAACTCTTTGAGAAGTTAGACTGTGAAAAACTTACTCGCATAATCGATCCTTTCCTAAATTAGCAACAACATGGATTTCGTAAGGGTAGATCGACTTCTACCAATCGCATGATCCCAGTTTCTAATGTGCTCTGTGAAATGGAAAAAGGAAGCCAAATTGACGCGGTCTATATGGACTTTAGTAAGGCTTTCGACCGGGATGATCACCAAACTCTAGTATATAAGCTTTGCAATTTTGGTATATCAGGGTCTCTTCTTAATTGGCTCCAGTCTTATCTTCGCGATCGAACTCAGCTTGTTAAAATCCAAGGCCACTTATCTAAAAGAATTTTCGCATCTTCTGGAGTATCACAAGGCAGTCATCTAGGTCCGCTGCTTTTTAACATCTTCATTTCTGATCTGTCTGAGACACTGCTTGGTATACCCCATCTATTTTATGCAAACGACTCAAAAATTTACCACAGCGTGAACACGCAATCTGACGCAACTTTTCTACAATCCAAGCTTCAATCTCTCGAACAGTGGTGCAATGAGAATAATCGAAATGTTAACATTAACAAGTGCCATGTAATAAGTTTTTCCCGTAAGAATACAATCAAAATGTATTCTTACTGTTTTAGCAACACCGAATTGAATCGGGTTGATCATATTATAGATCTCGAGGTAGTATTGGAAAACAAGATGCGCTTCAACCTCCACTATGACAAAATCCTTGCCAGGACTAATAAACAGCTCGGATTCATTAAAAGACGTGCTAAAGAGCTCAAGAAGATATGGGTTACCAAGTCATTATATATCACTCTGGTGCAGCCTCTATTGGAATATGCCTGCATAATATGGAACCCCGTTTTTGAGCTACATAGTCATAGAGTGGAATCTGTTCAGAAACAGTTTTTACTTTTCGCTTTGAGAGACCTCTATGATCCAAAAGACTTCCAACATCTTCCATCTTACAAAACCAGACTGGGCCTTCTTAATTTAATGTCTTTCTCTTCTAGAAGAATACCGTTAAGTGCTTGCCTAACCTTTGATTTTATAAGTGGCGCAGTCAATGTTGAAGTTTTCTAAGACAAAATTATTTTCAATGACCAACCAAGACGCACTAGGTATGCAACTCTGTTCAAGGACAATCACCACACTACCCATGCATATAACGAACCCATAAAGAGGTGTTGTAGAATATTCAACTCTATAAGCAGCAACTACGCTTGGGGGATCTCTAAATACACTTTCAAAACAAACTTATCAAAGGTTCTACCAACATCCCTATCCCACTTAATTTCCCATCAAACCAGCTTAAATTAAAATAAAATATAATAAAGTGTAATAAAGTACAATAAAAGTTGTGGTGTATTTTTTTTCTTTTTAATGTGTTGGACACAATATGTATTTTGTTGTTGTTATGATGAATTGTTAATGTTTTGCTATTGTGTATGATATCTTGTTTGGTAAATAAATAATTTAAATTAAAAAGAAGGGCAAAAAGAAAGGCAAAATACAGTGTGATATGTTAAGAACGACGCTCTTTACACAGGAAAATCAAAAACAGGAATAAGAGTTCCAATAATGTTTTCGTCAATATTCAAAAAAATTTCGGGAATTACTTGAGCGCTTTGATATAAAGGCAGTTCCGGCCAGTAGGGCGCTATTACTAATTATGTGAATGATGTAAAATGTAAAATATATAATATATATATAAAATATAAAATGTAAAATATACAGAATTACTTACCTAGAAGGCAACAAAGTATACATTGGACAGTCAAAATGGCTAGTTGTTGTTAAACTAACGTAACATAATATAATATAAATGGTTCTAATGTACTTAAGTAATAAACAGATGATTAGCAGGAAATTAGCTGAAATCAATGCTATTAAAGTAAGCACTATAAGTAAGATACCTAAGTTACACTGAAGAAGAGGGCAGAGTACCCTCGAAATATCTATATTTGTCAAGAAGTCACTCGATTTGCTTCTTCAAAAGACTGACTGCCAAGTCTCACACCAGGAATATTTAAATATTTATACTTATATGGTGAAAAGTTAGCTCGTCGATGTCCACACCATTTCATTCCATTTTTATGGAATGCCATGGAACGGAAAATCGTTCTATGGCATACATTAGATGTTTTCCATGGAGTTAGTCTGAGACGATATTTCTCTGTGTTTCTTGATAAGGCAAAGTACAATAAATTTGCTTGAAATCTGATGCAAATTTTGCACCTGTCCATACTAAACCCAGCTTATAGAATCTAATTTTCCTGTGAAACGTAACACCACACTGTCAAATATGGACAGAAACAAAAACAAGTTGACTATTTAGCAAAAAGACGAAGAGTGTTTGTGCTTTATTACTAATAAAGCTTCCTGATAGTTTTTGATTGCAATTATCTAAAAATCTCAAGCGCAACCCGGAAAAAGAACCATTTATGTATGAGTTAGAAAAACAAACTTGCAATTACCTCATTGTGCAATGTTTCACCACAACACGCCGAGCAGATCATCGGAAATACAAAAGCGAATAACCAAAGTGATGAATGTAGAAAGAACGGAAGCCCCGTAGGACCATACTGATCTTCATGTATTGTTATCCAATAGAACAGAATGCAAATGCTTGTGTAGCTTCCGTAAATGAAGTTTGTGAAGGCAATAGGACCATATGTAGCGTTCAATCTACGAAGCTGCTCCAATAGTTGCTCTGTAAGTATTAACGGGTGCACCAAAGCCTCTTGCTTCACATCTGAACCGTTAATCAAAAAATGCAAAGTTTCATTCAGAATCTTTATTCGACTTCGAACGACAGTCAACAAACCACACAATAAAACTGTTAGTAAAGAATTATACAGTAGTAGGAACAAATAGTATGCCGTCGAAATGCCTTCAAGGGAAAATACGTCAACAAAATGAGCCACGCAAAGACATACGTACGCGAAGGAGAACATAACTGGGAAAATCAAAACGACCACAGTAACCTTTCTTGTCACACAGCCCAAAGGGATTTTCAATTCAACTAGACTTTCATCGATTTCCATCAAACTATTCAAAGTCGTACACTGTTCGTTTCGATTCACAGTACACATGCAAAACTCAAAACTGATAATACCAACACATAGCGAAATCTCGGATATTTGACTGAATGCAACGGTATTCAAGTGACTGGGGTAGACCATAAAGTGTCTGATGTTTCGAACGCAGCACCAAAAGTAATACGTAGCCCCCGCAAGGACGATACTTCCGTTGGCGATTGTAAGAGCTTGAAAGCGACGTAATTTGAAAATGCGACCGTTAGATTGCAACTGGGGAAATATGCCAAATAGTTTCAGCGAAAACAATATGTATTTGAGATCTTCTAAAATTATTTTTCCATTCAGATATCCCTCCATTTACGTATGTTTTCCTCCCATAAACTGAAAATCGTTATTTCCATTCTGAATTTTTTCGATATGTGTCTACATCGGAATAGTTACGAGTGACTTGAATAATCAAATTGTAATTCATTATCTGGCCTGCATGGCAGTGTGATAATCTGGCAGCTACTTCTACACTAGAAGCCCCATAAACTAAACAACAGCGCTACGATGCATTAATTTATTAACACCAAGTCATATTTATAATATTTAAGTCAACTAATTTGAATAAGTGTTGGTGAAGAAGACAAAAAATTGTATTTCTCTTATTCTTTTTCAAACTATCTGGTTAGCACCATAGTGAACGCTCAACAACGCGACTCTGCAAATCTTTGCACGTTAAGCATAGTACTGAGTTCGATTTCACGTGAAATTTTCATACAAAATTTCACGTGAAATCTGTTTCGGCGAAAATTTAGCTTGAAAATAAGCAAGTTTGGTACTGTGTTCTTCGCATGAAAAGTTGCTTCGAAGTTGCTTTCGCTTCGAAAATATAGATGGCACTGAAACATGTTGTCAATCATTTCACGCCAATTTAGTTTGTGCAGTTCATTCTTTCGAGCGAAAAAGTGACATTTGGTGTTTCAATTTGAAAATGGAGCAGTGCAAATGTCTTTCCAATAAGAAAATCGATCGAAAATTGAAATTCTTGACATTTTATCCGTCAAGAATGAGCAGTGTCTCTGCTTTTCTCTGTTGTCAAAATTTTCGCTCGAAAGAATGGTCAGAAAATGGGGAAATGTCAAAATTTCACGTGAACTCGAACTCAGTACCAGCCTTTACACTGAAAAATTCACTAAACTTGCATCAACACTTGAATGGTCGCACTAATATCAGTATCATTCACTTTGAAATTACTTCACCGAGAAAATCTCTCGATTCGCTTCTTCAAAAGACTGACAGCCAAGTTGGCCAAGTCTCGCGTCAGGGATGTTTATATTCACTTGGGCATTTGGAGATCGGAAAATCCACAAGAATATCTGGAGAAGCCAATGCATCCATTGCGTGTTACTGTTTGGTGCGGATTGTGAGTGACGTGGCGGTATTATTGGGCCGTATTTCTTCGAAAATGAGGCCGGCGCGACCGTTTCGGTAAACGGAATCAAATACCGCCACATGTTAACATCTTTTTTGTGGCCATATCTTGAAGATATTGATTTGGACGACATTTGGTTCCAGCAAGATGGTGCGCCATACCACACATCGGGAGTTACAATAACCGAAAATAAAATTCGATGGCCGCATTATCAGTCAAAATGGTGACGTGAATTCACCGCCAAGGAGCTGTGATTTGACGCCTTTGGATTTTTATTTGTGAGGCGCCGTGACGGACAAGTGTTATGGATAATTCACCAAATAATGACCATTTGAAAGCCAATATTGTAGCAGCCATTGCCGAAATAGAGCCGCACACAATCCAAAATGTGCTCAGAAATTGGACCGACCGAAGGAAGAACGTCAAGGCCAGCCGGGGCTCCCATTTGAATGAAATAATTCTGCATAAGTAACCAGAAAATTTGTACTTTCAAACAAAAAATTGATTTACAAAAATATTAAGCCCATTTTGTTTTCTTAAATTTTCAAATCTGAACTTCTTATTGAGACACACTGTATTTCGGAAGAATAGAAGATAGAAAATCTGGATCTAGGCTTGTTTGGAATTTGATTTAAATTTTGCATCCAACCTTACTAGAGCCAGTTGGCTTACCACTAGCCGAACAAACTCAAATCGAAGTTTCCTGTGAAACGTGACACCAAACTGTCTGATATGGATAGTAATCAAAAAAGAGTTGACTGCTTAGCCAATAGGTGAAGATTATTTCATTAATAATGAAGCTTCATAATAATATTTTATTGCAATTATCTTGAGATTTCGAAAAAAAAGAACACCCAGAAAAGAAACCATGTGCATGTGAATTGAAAAATTTCTACAATTACCTCATTGTGCATTATTTCGCCACAACACGCCAAGCACACCATCGAAACTACAAAAGCAAGCATCCAAGTTGTTGTATGTAGCATGTGCATAAGTTCCGAAAAATCCTTTAGATTTACAGGTATCGTTATCCAATAAAATATAATAACAGTATTTGTATAGCTTCCATATATAAAACTGGGGAAGGCGATTGGACCATATATAGTATTGAATCTACGAACTAGCTTTAACAGTTGCTCTACAAATCTTAGCACATTGCACACCAGGTCATCTTTCGCCGCATTTGAACCTTTATTCAAATAATTTAAAACTTTATTCAGAACTTGCATTCGACTTCTGGTCACAGTCAGCAAACCACACAATAAAGCCGTTAGCAAAGCATTATACAGTAGAATGAACAAGTAGTAAGTGTTCATTCATTATAGTAAGTACTCGTACTTAGTATTGTCAACTTTGCCATTTAAGAGCTCTACGATTAAATTTCTGGTAACAGTGGCATGGCATATAAATTCTCTGTCTCACTTTGATAGTATTTATGTCAACTAATCTAAATAAGTGCTGACGAGGAAGTCAAAAGGTTCGATTTTTTTGCTAAATACCCCAAAGCATGAAGAATATTTGGAAAAAATTACTTCTCTAAAACATGAATAAATGGGGACCTCTAAAATATAGAATAAATTTTTAAACTGTACATTAAACATTCTAAATACCCATGTTTCAAGATTCTCTATGCAAAAGCTTGATCAAATTTAAACAGAGATTTTAAAACAACACTCTTTTTATATAAATAAATAAATAATGTTTTTAATTATTTTTTTCGAATTACGGCACTGCTATGTTTTGAATGTATCTATATCAATACAACCAGGAAAATATGTATATATTTTCATTGACTTCCGTATAGTTTGCGATCTTTTTGAATCGAGCATGTATTGTTCGCTCAGTAATGTCCGTGTTCCACTATTACAATTTAGTACTGGCAAGTACTTCTGGCTACTTCCAACTACTCGCGCTTTCGTTCCCGAGTAGTTTATGAGTAGTTACGCCTTTTTTTGCCGTGAGGTGGATATTTAATTGTCAATAGGTGGCTTTGATTTTTTCATGGTTATGTTGAATGTTTTCGTATTTAGGAAATTAGAAATAGCCCTCATAATGTGTAGAAAGTTAAAAGAGGTAATTTTCTGTTAGTTGCTTTTATATTTTGTATCGATTGTGCTAGTTTATACTCGTTACTTTCTCCCTTTATTTTTAACTGTTTTTTAACATTTGAAAATTGCATAAAATT
Organism: Nemotelus pantherinus; assembly: GCA_963978885.1. Classification (NCBI taxonomy): domain Eukaryota; kingdom Metazoa; phylum Arthropoda; class Insecta; order Diptera; family Stratiomyidae; genus Nemotelus; species Nemotelus pantherinus. The sequence goes on from OZ022263.1 coordinate 237,813,326, forward strand.
TGACAGGTTAGAATCTGCTCGTATGAAGGAAGATGGCGTTCCATTTGTGATCTACTTGGAAGTACTTGGGAGTACTAATTAGTAAAAATAGAACACGGCAAATATGTTGATAATTATTTCAAAATAACTGACAATTGTGTTAAAGTAATTGCCGCATAGTTCACACTTATGTATATTAATCTCGATTATAAGCATCTTCCCGTTTTGCAATGCAAAGTATATGGGAGCTGTCCAATCGCCACTCTGTCGATTGTGTCGGAACGGACGCGACGGATTGATTGCGATCGCAGTTTTTTCTCAATGACAATTTTTTTTAAAGGCCTAGAAACTCGGCCCCGAGCTATTTTTCAAACTTTTAACAAGTTTCAACTAAGTATGGTAAGTATTAATACTATATGCAAGCATTTACTATATTGAAGTGCTTGGTTTTTTGTTACCTGTATTTCTAGCAAGATTAACAGTGATGTGCCACAAATACATTTTGTTGCTCGCAATTCGTTCTTTGTTTGCCATCTACAAAGCTCAAGACCTACCGCATAGCCTGCACGCTTAAGCTTCTTGAATATCTCAACCGTCAAAATCGATTTCAACACTAAAAACGAGCATGCCCCCATTTTCGTTCAAACCATTCTGAATCCTATTTAATTTAATCTAGGACACATGTGTGCATTTAAAACCTACTTCAAATAACAAGCTTTATTTAATTGATAATTTGTATATCTATATAAAAAAAATTATATCTATAGACATTAAATTTCGCAGTTAAGATGGCCAACTAACGACAACATTTACTCAGTTTGGGTTTCTAAATTTGATAATTGTTCGAGACCTAATATAAAGAGACCAGTCTCCACTGGTAGTGCATTATAACTCTTGGAGCTTTAATAGCAAGCAGTCAGACGAATTATCGACGAATTTGCTCAAAATGAAATTTTGTTTAGTATTGCTACTTCTTGTTCTTTACGGGGCTGTGGTTCAACCAGCACCCAGGAATGACGACAATTCCCTTGAACAACGGACGGAACGATCATTGGACTCTAAAATGGATTCCTTTGAACGGGACCGACGAAGTGGATCATTTAGTGCCTCAAGACGCCGCCGTCCATTACGAGGCCCGCAAGGTCCAGCAGGTCCAGAAGGCCCAGAAGGCCCACAAGGCCCACAAGGCGAAACAGGACCACGAGGCCCACGAGGCCGCCGAGGCCGGCGAGGCCCACGAGGACCACCAGCAGACCCAGCAGAACCAGAAGAATCAGAAGAACCAGAGGTACCATAAGGCCAACCAGCCCCACAAATTGTTGCCGCCTAAGTAGATACATTCCTTTTATACATAACAGTCAGTAGCTACTCGTACATGCATAATGTGTACGTCTGGAAACAATAAACAATAAATATAATCTATTGAATTACGCTCAGGTGTTATTAATAATCGCTTGTAATACTGCTTCAAATTGCCAACATTTTCTTTATTTCTACGTGAATTTTTAAGTTGCACTGATTTTTAAATTATCTGCATAGAAAAGACAAGATGACATAAAAGTACCAAGAAGATCATTGATGAAAATATTGAATAGAAGTGGTCTTAGGGTGGATGCTTAAAGTGCACCAGAAGAAGGAAAGAAAAACGAGGCAACAATTTAAAGAGGAAGACAACACAAATGCGATTCGTTAAAAAAAAGTGAAGAGTTAAGGCAAAAGCTCACAGATAATTCTTTAGTTTGACGATGTAGGTAATGATTAACAAAGCCCATTTTTTTTATAAATAATATACATTTATGAAATCCGTATGGAGGACGTCAACTTGATCGTTCCTGTCAATTTCAGAAGCAATTGCATTTGAAAATTCAACTAGTTTCGTAGAAGTGCAAAAGCAAGGTAGAGCAAGGTTACGTCATCCGATTTGAAAATGGGAATCTTTTATAGTTTTCAAGAGGAGGGAAATTTACCAACACAGAGACTGACATTGAATAAAATGGATAAAAAGGGGCACAAATGCAAGGCACAATATTTTTCACTCGAAAATTTTGGAATGCCATTCGGACCAAGGAAACAATTAGAATCAAGTGAGGACAAAAGCAATTCAACGTCAAGAGGGTAAGTCTCGGCACAGAAACGCGCAGAAACACGGAGGGAAATCTATAAGCAATAAAAGCATTAAATTTTCTTGACACAGGAAGAAAGGGAGGAAAGGTGGAGTAGTATGTGGAGGAAAGGTGGAATAGTTACGCAAAGCTGATCTTATTTCCTTCTTGGTGGATCAAAGTAAACGAGAAAAGACAGAACAATCTTCACCGAACCGGAGAGTTCAAAAAAATCAGGAGACTATAGGAAAATATCTGGGAGTCTTAGAAAAACCATAATCGCTTAGAAAAAAAATAAGGGAACTCTAGAAAGGATTTTTTAGAGTATCCTATTTTCTATTTTTTCTAGATTAGTCTGGAAAAAGTTCTGGGAGCCTTAGAAAAAATCAGGGGACTCTAGGAAAATTTTTGAGAGTCTTAAATCGATGCACAATGGAACATTTGATGCAATAAAAGAAATTGATGAACATACTAACAGAAAGGGGTAGATGATGTGGTGTAACGTAATAAAAAGAAAATTGAGCGTTAGAAAGGATGACGACCAGAGTCATGTTTTTTTTTTGCATTGAGGAAACAGTTAAATTGAGAAAGTGACCAGAAAGAAAGAAAAAAAGAAAAATATAAGGCAATAAAAAGATTTTTGGTAGACCATTGAACAGAAGGCATGTTAAAGTTGCTACAGATGATGATAGTTGATGATAAGAAACTAACTTTCAAGGATTAAAGCAGACAAAAGTATTTGTGCTCTTTACCTTCTAATTAGAAAAGAAAATTTTCCACTGAATAACTTGAATTGTAAAAAGTGCTATAATTTTTCTTTTATTACGTATCTTCAAAATGAAATTGGCTGAGAAAGATACTTTGCTTATATTAATTGAAAATCAAAATATAAGTTATTAATTACTGGGACATTTACTCTAACTTCCGCTACTAGTATTTTGACTTGACATTTTTTGACCATTTTTCAATATCCATACTTTGAGGCGGTATTCCCCTTTAAATCATTCAAGGTTGTATTTGATCGAATCAAGGCTACATGTGTCCATTCAAAACATACTTCAAATATTTAAAAGGCTTTGTTTATTTGATTCATGAATTGTATATCAATTCTAGGAAAAATTATGTGTACACATAATTAATTTCGCTGTGTGTGAACTAAACAAAACATTTATTCAGCTTTTATTCGTGAAATTGACGATATTTTGCAATAAAAGGCCAATCGTTCGCGCCTGATACATTATGTCACTTAGAGCTGTGATAGCAGTCAGACAAATTATAGACGAATTTCCTTAAAATGAAATTGTGTTTCGTTCTGCTCCTTTTCGTTCTGTACGTGGCTCTAGTTCAATCCGCGCCCCGGAATGACGAAAATTCAGTTGAACAACGAATGGAACGGTCATTAGATTCAAACATAGATTCCTTAGAACGTGACCAACGAAGTGGATCAGTTAGTGGGTCACGTCTAGGGATTCCAATCCCGAACCATATTTTCAATCCCGGGATTACGGGATTAAAAAATCTCAAATCCCGGGATCCCGGGATCCCGGGATTTGAAATTCAAAATACAACACAACAAAATAAGGCAAGTTTCTAGTAAACAGATTATATAATTTGCCATCATTTCAAAACTACAACAATAAGTAAGCCCAAAACTGTATAAAAAATTGCATTATTACTAATTTATATTATTGATACAAATAAAAACAATAATTTTAATTATCCAAAATGTTGACAGTATGAAGACAGATATTAAAAATTACATCTATTACAAATTACAACAAAAAATCACGACAAAAAACCACAACAACAAAACACAACTCTTAGAATTGAGATACATAATAAAGTAACATATAAAAAATTCGGCCAAAGTTCATTGGGTTTTTTGGAAGTAACATTGAAGCAATAGCAAAGCATCTAAAGTATCGTCTCCAAGCCTGCTTCTAAATTTATTCCCGATTTTGGACGCCTCGGAAACGGTCGATAAATATTGGTACGCCTGCTCCAAACTATGCAAGTGCCACCACTTTCGAAAAGATTAATTTCTTTTGCAATGGTTTTAATTAGATTAGTTTCTTGCGGCATTTCATGATTGATTATTTTCATACTTTTGCAGCTCTTCTTGTAGCGTTAATTGACGACTATCTTGTTCTGATCAATATGGGTATCTACTGAGTTCTCTTCATTTCCTTGGCTACCAAGCATAGGGTTCAGCATCTAGATCATTGTAGTATTTTTTTTAATATTTGCGTTGCTTGGTTTCAAAAATAGAGATTTTATTTCATTTGGTAAATTTTCGCTGGTACAATGTGGATTCTGGAGATAGCTTAGCATACCACTGAGGCTCTTTTATTTGGTCCAATATTGCAATTTTCATAGCATTCAGAAGAATAGACCGTTTTTCTCCTAACAGCCTAAAGTCAAATCTTGATGAAGTATTAGCTGTGCATAAATTAACAAGTCTGCGACTAAAGGCCGTCACAGCCAATTTTACAGGGAGTAAAACTTCAATAATTTTCTGAATCGAATCAAACTCTGTTGCTTCTAATTGCTCTGAATATTGCAGGCCTATTAATTTATACTATTTTTCAAAATGGGAAACTATTCGAGCATTGTCAAGAGACTATTTCATCTTGTTTTACAGTCCATTTAAAGGAGACTGTTAAATGCCTTGCTCGGATTCGACATAGTTTTAAAGATCGTTATTATTTTTCGTTGGAGCTTTTTTAAAATATAAAACTACCTAACGAACTTTCTTTATGCATGCGCTGATGTCCTTCGTCTGATCTAGCGTGTTTTGCAGGCGACCGGTTTCAACGTAGTTAGCTGATTCAGGACCATCCAAATCTTCGTGGTCGTCGTTCAGACTATCAGCTGCTTCATCAACTCTTTAATCTGGACTGGACCTCATATTATAGCGAACATCGCAAACTGCCAAGTGGATGCTATGCGCCAAACAAATATGTTGCTCTGTACCAACTAGTCTGCCTACTTTTCGCATTTCGTTTGACCCATCAGTTACGATGGTAACAATGTCTTTTCCTAGAGAAACATTAAACTCATATCTAGGTAGTTTTCAGCTGTCATTGATATTCTTACTCGCACCAAGCTCCAGTAAGAATTTACTAAGTAGGTGTTTATATTTATATAGCGCTTATTTGCAGTCAAGGTCCATTAATCAAACATCAAACTGAACCGTTCACCTGAGATACTAGCCTGTTATATCTTATTTTTTATTATTTTCTTTATCCTGCTTGCATAGCCAACCTTTTTTTGATTGTTGTTAAGGATTTTGGTAAATCTGTGTATGCATTCGCTAGTATTGATTTCCTCAAATCATTCGATGTAACGAATGCACTAAATGCGAAACAGTCCATACTTATTTATTTACAAACCCCTTTGTATTCTCTTGTTAACTGTTACATCGGTTTGTTTTGCTCTATTCTTTACGCATTTTGATGTGAGCTAATTGTTTTCTCATAAATATGGATTCTACTTGCACTTTTCGAGTCTTGCTGCAACTTGATTGCCGATAATGCTTGACTCCCGGCCCCGAAATCCCAGCCAATTTCTGATCCCGAAAATCCCGGGATTAGAGCTCATCAATCCCGGGATTTTCGGGACCAGAAATTGGCCGGGATCCCGGGATCCCGGGATCCGGGATCCCGGGATTGGATTCGCTAGTCACGTCGCCGCGGACGCTTTGGAGGTGGACGCTTTGGAAGTAGGCGCTTTGGGGGTAGACGTCGTGGAAGTCGTGGCAGATCTACAAGCCGTTCTACTTAAGAGCATAAAACATTTACTGCTATGGAGCCAACCATAATATATGAATTTATTGCCAATTAATTAATAAATTCAACCGTTTGTGTCTACATACTTACGTAATGTGTACGACTTAAAACAATAAAGCATCTATTAGATCAGCAGAAACTCTTGTTTTTTAGCTATTATTTCTATTATTTCTTCATCAACTTTTACGTTCCATTGTATGCATTTCATTCATAATAGTCAAACAAGTGCTCGAAAAATGCTGAGAATTTAACATTAACGTCCACCAAATTTTTGTGGACCTAAAATTTATTGTGCGTGCCTGAATCTTGTTCAGAATTAAATTCAAAAGCAGATTTGGTCATGCAATCGTTTTTGAAAAATCGTTCCAGAAAGAGATTCGATATTTGTTCATCATAAAAATCTGCACAAAAACTTCATATACGAAATTCACTTGGGAATAATAATTCTCCTCATACATACGATCAAACTTCGATATTATGCACATCAGCCATTAACATTTGTGCCATAGTGATGTATACAGCCGATGAATGCATCGAAACGTCCAAGTTTTCTCGGGCGCATGTCTCGAAAATCATTAGTTCAACGTGAATTTTATATATGAAGAAAATATATGCAGATTCTAATGGGTAAAAAAACATCGAATCTCCTTCTGAAACGAGTTTCACAAAACCAATTTCATGGTCGAATCTACTTTTGAATAACGTTCTGAACAGGATTCAAGCACACGAACCTCGTTGAATTCCAAAAAAATTTAAGGTAAAACCAATAGCTAGGGAGATATTTTAAAAAACCTGATTTTGATATTTTAGAAAACCCTCTGACCTTTAATAACTTTTGTGTGCAAACGATTTCGTAGTAGACTTCTCATATTAGCTACGCATACAACTTGGACTGATTTAGGGATTGAGATTGAAACAATGGAAAGTAAACGGATTGTTCAAAGGTTTCGATTACACCGTTTCAATCTCAATCCGCTTTGAATCCACTTTCAAGTCACGTTGTATACGTAGCTATAGACTTTGGAACGTCCCGCAACTCTTCTGGGATTTAAGTGCCTATATAGAGCTTCTATGAATTGAACGAATGTCAAAACACGGAAATGCAAATATCAAAAACAGATGCGAAATATTTACTCGGATACAGCATACTTATATTTCGCGTGTTTGGGTTTGCCTAGTGTCTTTTAACTTTTTTAGTCAATTTAATGCGAGTTTTTAGACGGGGAACGCAAAGAAGAAGGGTCGGGTACGTTGATTTGTCTACTATGGACTTTTAGACGTTTCTTTTTCGCTTTTCCTCATTTATTTGTGAGCAACTGGTTGAAATTTTACTCATTTTTCCTGCTGTATGCTGTCAGGACTTAAAAATTTCATAAAACTTCCGAAGTGCTTGCTGTCGTCACAAAAGATACGAATACATATGACCAATGATTGACCAATGTAAAAGGAGTCTTACAAATTGCAATGCAATAGCAGAAACTTGACTAGCTGTGCCTAGAGCAATATTTTTTACATGAAATTTATTCAGTGCGAATGAAAGGTTAGTATCAAAAACCAAATTAAAAATTTACCTCATTTGTTACCTGCTCGCATCGCATGGAAAAGTGCGCCACAAAACTAATTTGAATGAAAATCCAATGAAAAAAACCGATTCCCAGTCCACTTATTTTGTCTCCAATCATCGAAAATACACCGAAAATTTCAGTTGTAATAGTTAAGCATGAATACAATACTATCATAGTTACACTAAAACCATAACATCCACTTATATCCAGAAAAAGATCGGTCAGCTTGATCGTTCTTTGGGTAAGGTCGTCTAAATCGCGATAGAACTGAACATTTCCGTTGCCCTGTTTTTGAATTAACTCGATTCGCCGATTGGCACACTTTAATTGAAAGTAAATTATCGTGCACAGACAATCAACGTAAGCGATTAGAACAACACATATAATTATCTGGCAATTGTAACCGAACGAAAGTACAAAAAACTGCACATACGATTTTGACTGAAAAAAGGTGCTAATCGTAAAACGTACGTTATATGGAAAAGTTACAAAAAGCACGATCCAGTGATAATATCTGCACGTTGCACTAGGTCGATGGCTGTTGCATTCAGTGTCTAGTTCAATCAGTCGTTTGAAAATGTTCATTTGATAACTCTGGGTGAAACGGCAGTGACACATCACTAGAAGTGTGCTGAGCACGCAGGCAAACGCTTCCGAAATCTGATTTGTAATACTCGTTCGAAATCTTGTCGACCAAACGTAAAATAACTCGCCCTTTTCAAAGATCAAAACCAAAACATTTATTCCCGTTATAGCGAACACCGTAAAGACAAAGTACGTATAGAATATTCCACACCTAGATCGCTCAATTTTCATTGGATGTCATCTTTGCGGAAATATTGGAAATACACCTTCGAACTGAAGCAGTAAGATAAACCACCGAAGGTTCCTACATACACCGTTCATTATCGTTTCTAATGTTCACGGTTACTGAAATGCATGTCAGGGTACGATCGAATGTAATTTATCAATAAATTTAAATTTGTCCAGCTGGTGGTATGTAATTACATTACAGGGAATGACTTATGAAAAGTTATTATTCCTGCTTGCTATTGAGTTTCCATAATGCAAGCTTATTATGAAACCGAGATCCACGTGTTAAAGGTATAAGAACAATCTTGTGGGAATGGTGTAGATCTGATATGATTATACTTTTTTCTTTCGTTCAACTTTTTTTTACTGTTTTTCGACGATAAATTGATGTTGTTTCATATTGGTGGCTTTGATATTTGGCGATATAAAGTGAAAGTCCCTTGAAATATTAAAGGAGATAAAAACATAATTCAAGGTCGTAATCAAGGGTCGTAGGCAAAAAGATACAAATAGAACGAAACATAATTTTAGATTTTATACTTCCCGAAGCGTTCGAGACACGCCCGTGCCCTCTGAAATATTGTAGAAGCTGTTGAATATCCTGCAGCATCTATTTATCGGCATTCATGAGGAATGTGGCTATTTTTTTAGCAAACGATTGGACCTGGGGATCCTTACAGGGATATTTATCACAATTTTCCTATTCAGGAATTCAACTCAAATAGCACTTCTAATGACGTCGAATATGAAGCAAGCCGATATCACCATTCTTCTGCATGCAAGTGTCGATAAGTTTAAATGATCCAGTCCGAACTTATAAGGGGGTAGGTTATTAAAATCATAAGGGATGTACAGTTCTCTCAAGGCGAAAAGTAAAAATTGCGATTGTATGGACTCTAGTCTGGCGTTTTCATCAATAGGACGTACAAGTGAAGTGTACAAGGATATTGTGACCCACCGGTTGCGAAATTCTTTTGCAGCCTTTTGATGAAGCCTAGTTGTTTGTTTGCACGGAAAAGTAACTTATAATATTGTAAGGTGAAGAGGAGTTTTTCATCTAAGATAACACCGATGTCAACAATGTTCTAAACTCGAGCAAGCAAATTATTGGCGAGGAAATACGTATTGTGTGTGTCTGAGCCCCCGTCTGTGCACGCCACTGTTTCGAACAAGATATTACCAAAAGCAGACACTGCAACATCACGATCAATATTATTAACCCTCGCTTAGAGGCTAGAAACATTAAAATGAGGCAAGAAATAAGATTCACATGAACCCATATCAAATATATTCAATATTTACCTCACACGTCACCTTTTCGCAATTCATGGAAAACTTAGCCACAAAGCAGATCTGAATGAATATCCAATGAAAGTAGCTAAACTTGAGTTGATTGATATCATCCTGGCTTATTCCGATCACTGCGAAAATTTCCGTTGTCAGCGTGCAACATGAATAGGATATCGTCATTAGAGCACTGATACCATAACACGAACTGATCTTACAGAAGAGATCACAAACGATTCCCGTTTTTCTGACCAGTTCTACTAGCGTCTGATCTTTCTGCCAGCCTTTGGATAGCTCGCACTCGATTTCGCGATTAAAGGACTTCAAATAGCAGCCAAGAATTGAGCAGAGACAGTCAACGAAAACTATCAGCATCACACAGATCATTAATTGGCTGTTATAAATGAACACAAGTAGGAAAAATTGTAGAAAACCAGTGGATTGATTGTAGGTCCTCCATGTAAAGTTGACCGAAAATGAAAACGTCGAGATGAACGCAAGAATATAGTAGAGCTTGCAATTTGGAGTGTCACGAACTTTGGTTTCACTGTCCAGTTGGAGAATTTTTTCCAGGATGTACAGATGTTTCTGCTGACTCAGGCGACAGTTCGTCAGTACCAAAGCCGTACTCAACACACATACAAGGGTTTCCGCATTTTGATTGACATAAGCCGTTTGGAGCGGCATAGGCCAGATGTCAAAATATTTGCCATCCGTCGCAACCATACAGAAAATGGCTAAATGAGTTACAGTAAGTAAAACAAACACCAGGTCGCTGTAGTATTTTCCAAATCGCAGTCTTTCGATTTCGAGGTGTGTTCGATTAAGCCAAAAAACTGGAACCACTCCCTCAAACTGCAATAAAACTATTAGCCACAAAAGAGTTTTAAATATGCTGCGATCGGGTGGCAGCATTATTACTCAAAAAACTACGCTAAATTAAAATCATATCGTCGTCAGGAAGGAACTCAGATCGATTCGGAATGTAATTAGAATTCTTTTCCTAGCAAGTGAACTCGAAGAGCAGATGATGAAGATTATTATGTGGCAAAAATTCAATTATGTTAAATGGTCTTTATGGTTACAAGCGTGATCAAATAGCATATTGTAGACACACTGCGCCATCAAATTACATAATGCTTTCATTGAAGCGTGTCGATTTTCAGATAGATTGTAGAAGTTCTGTAATTCAGAAAATACTTATGACCTGTGACTCAGTAAATATTTGAATTGGAAAATGTTTCCAAAATGCCATTCTATATTTCTCTGGTATCGTTATGTAGCAAATAGATATTGGCCGAGGCCAGGCGAGCCGAAGTCAGACGAGGCCGCCAACATGTGGACGGCATTTGACAGCTCGTCACGAATCGCCTTGGCTCGTGCTCAACATCCATTCCGATCGGATGTGGCACGAGCGCCTCTGACACCTGTCAAAGTCGCTTGTCTGGACCGTCCACACACTCGGCTCGCCTGGGCTCGGCCAATATCTATTTGGCACATTAGAGTCCGATTTACCAAATGTCAAAAGGGACAGGGAAATCCAACCAACAATGAGCAGACACATTTGAACCATAGGCGTGCACATAACTTTGAAATAGAGGGGGCAAATATCAGAATTCGGCACACAATTTCCTAAGTTTTCAATACAGTCCAGTCAAAAAGTCTCAATAAATGACCCAACCTCCGGAAAAATCCGAAAGTTTTGAAACTTTGCACATTGATTTATACGTACTTAGGGATGAATATACCAAAAGTCCTCATGAATATGAAGTGAGCTCTAGCGGCAATTAGCGAAAACAGGGCACTTTTTTGGTTTTTCGTTAGTATCTCGAGAACCGTTCGTAGGAGGCACAAGCTAACTATATACATAATCAAAGCTTATTAAATTTGCAACAAAAATTATTCTACATATTTTTCTTGTATTTGCAATGGTTCCCGAGTTATAGGGCGCTAAAGATAGGATTCTTTAGTAAAACTGGACTTGATGCCCCACACAGCTGTTACATGAATTTTGCCGATAGATGTCGGGCTAACATGTTTGTGTTTTTGTGGTTGTGCGTTTGCTTTTGGGGCTTCTTTTCTTTCTTTTTTTTCTTTTTCTTAATTGTTTTATCTTCTTTTTTATTTTTTTGCATAATTTTGTCTGTTTTTCTTCATTTTTTCAGCCCTTCTACCACCTTTTCGCCCTCTGGTGGTAGGATTTCCCGGGTGTGGGGCATCAAGTCCAGTTTACCCGATTCTTTTTCTAAAACTGTCGGGAGCGCGTTATTCCTGTTATGTCCCCCCTCCAACTACCTTTCCTTGCTTCCACAACTAAGCCGGCGGTTAATTTCAATCAGATGTCGCTGATATCCGCGTCGCTGAGTGAATGTGATGTGCGGTAATTCGTTTCTTTATTATTTTTTCGGCGTTCTTACTATTTTCATTCGGTTAGTGCCTAGTGTTTTGCATAGTACCTAGTACCTAGTGTTTTGCATCGACGTGTTTATATAATGAATAATGACTTATGAAATGGAAGAAAACTGTTTGTTGTGGGACGAGAACACCTTCTGGTGTAACAACTGTTGGTTTGAAGGGAATCAAATCGTTACTGCTAGCTAGTGAGCAAAGAAAAGATAATTTGAGTTTTATGTTTTTTGGTATTGAGAAAATTAGATTACACACTGAGTGTCGAAAAGAGTACACGCGGGATGAGTCAATAAAGGTTTTTCTGAAACAGCAGTCTACTGCAGACCCCTCTTCATCAGCACAAGGTAGCTCTTTGCTTCGAACAAGGTCGTCTGTGAAAACATTATTTGAATTCAAAACAAAATGTTTCTTCTGTGGAGATGTTATTGATGAACAGTATTTTAAAAAAACAATTTGAAAACCTATTAAAGCCCGCAGAGATGCATTCTATTGCCGAAGTAAGGAGATGATTACGACTGTATTGAATGCTCTCCTCAACCTCATTTGTTGCAAATGTACAGGTGGATGTGGAAACAGATGTGGCTGTCGAATGCCATGGTGAATGCTTGAATGGTGTTATTTCTACCCTAGAAAAAGGCTTTGATGACCCTGATGATCCCGATGTCATAAACTTTGAAGAAACAGACCATTCAGTGCAAATAGCAAACACTGAACATTTGGTACATGAAGATCAAAACACTGTGCTTGCTGGATGGTTAACCACAAGTCAGGTGAGATTGCACATTGGTATTTTTTTGTTATTAATTTTCCTTGCAATAGTATACATAAATCGGTTGCAATGTTCTTATCTGTAGAATGGTTCTCTCACACCATCATCTCATGCATAGTTACCTCTTCTTACTGAGTTTCAGGCAGCAAGTGCAGAAACTAACCAAGATCAGCAGATTGCAGGGCCTTCTACCAAGAAGCAATTAAGTTTTTATTGATTTTATTTTTCTGTATATTTTATTGTTTAATATACATCATGTCTTTCTTTTTATACAAAGTTGTGAAGTTAGTCTCCTCAATCATCCTTGGTATCTAGAAATGTAAGTAAACCATTATCAAATATTATTCGAAATGCCATATTGTACCGCACTAGCGTGGTTTTTTAAAAAAAACCCTACCTTGAGCGCCCTATAGCTCTGGAACCAGTGCGAATACAAGAAAAATATGTAGAATCATTTTTGTTGCAAATTTAATAAACTTTAATTATGTATATGTTAATTATGTTGGGCCTCCTACCAACGGTTCTCGAGATATTAACGAAAAACCAAAAAAGAAACTGTCCTGTTTTCGCTTTTTGCCGCTAGAGCTCGCCTCATATTCATGAGGACTTTTGGTATATTCATCTTTAGGTGCGTATAAATCAATGAGCCAAGTTTCAAAACTTTCGGATTTTTCCGGAGGTTAAAACTTGTTTTGGCTGAACTAATAAGCTATTGTGAAGGCACAAAAGACAGAAGTATAACTTTTTTTAAAGGCAGCAGTTGCGGGTCATCAGGGGCGGCAGTGTTGGCCCGGCTGTACCAAAAAAATTGAATTATGTCAATCAAAAATAAGAAAGATAAATAATTAATGTTAAGCACTTTACTTACTACAAATTGATTTCTTAATTATATCTGCCTCATTCAATCTTAAGTTTTTCATAAGCCACGTATACAACCTCAGCTCAAAATAGGAGTTACATAGAAATAGTATAGTGTAAATGAGTAAACGACTCCTTTGCATTCGTCTGTTTTCATATTAATCTTGCTTCAATCCTGGTTTGAGTAAGCGGCTATCTTGAGCAAAACATCAAGCAAGTACATCATTCCCACGACGGCCAGTCAACGGTCCTCCCAACCTACTTCATACCGTTCAAGCATATGCATATATGAGTTCGATGCATCTTCCACCCAACGAAACGTTGGCCGGCGCATCATACCCAGCAAGTATGAGCAACGGCCGAAATTGCGGCACGAATCAAACTGGCAGAGTCTGATTACAGTCTACGCTACTCAAAGCTCTGTAAATAGCCTCCATTCCAAACTTCGTTTTCATACTAGCTATTTAGTTGTGTGTTTTGTAACGAATTTCACACCCCACATACAGTGGCGGCCAGCCGCAATTTACTGGTAAAGAACAGCGTGCAGCGTAAACGCTCTGGTGTACTCTCTACTCTAGTCGATCTTAGAATGTTATCTGTTTCTGAAGAGATTTATGTTCTGTTACATTTATAAATTTATATAATTTATGTTCTGTTAGCATTGCATGAATAGCAAAAAGATCAAGTATGAGTTTTCTTACTGAAGAATGCCCATTATATGTAAGGGTAGTAAAACGGTGTTGATGTATGTTGGTAAAATAAATAAAAAAAGATTTTTAATCGATTTTATGTTTTATGTAGGAGAATGTAGTGGTTGTATAGCTTTAAACTGTTAGAAAACCATTTTTCGAAAGTGTTTTTATTGAAAAGTGAGATGTGGAGATGGTGATGGACAAACTGAAGCAACACAAGTAAACAAGGTGGTTCAACAAATCATCGTTTTATAGGAAAACACTTTATGAAAAAACATGGGAAACTTTATCCAAAGAAAAGCTGGACATATTCGTACGTATCATTTTATGATTAATGTTCGTAGCTATTTTGTGAAATGGTAATGAACAGTTTTTGAATGAATGCGTAATGAACAGTAGTGGCTGTTGAAGCTCTTCAGTTTGTTCATCAGCCCAAATACGGCAATTCTGCTTATTGACGTATCCATTGAGCCAAAAATACGCCTCATCAATTAACGAAATTTTGGGATGAAACAGCGAATTTTAATTGAGCTGATTCAGAGCCCATTGACGTCTTCAATTCTTTCCATGATGATTTGTCAAAAAATACTGAATAAACATTTTATTTTATTTTAATACTGGAAAAAAGTTACAGTTTGACAGGAGTCACGCGTGATCTGTCAAAAAAAGCCTATTGAAAATCAAACGTCATAATAAATCATCCTATGTATATATACATATATATATATATATATATATATATATATATATATATATATATATATATATATATATCCTCAAAAAATTTCAGTGAAAAAATCTCAGGAACGCGCTATCCGATTGAACTGAAATTTTCAGGATACATTGGTGCGTATGCAGAATAGTGCCAGGTCTCATAAAAAATTAATAATCTTTAACCCTTTGGAGCCGGCGGCCATTTTAGTGATTATTTAAAGATACCTATCATTCTGTCAACAAATAGCTTTTGCAAAAACAAAAGTTATGAAATGAATTTCGCACTTGTTTTGAATGTGAATATGCTATTTTTGACATTTTTAACCCTTTCTATGCGCTAGGCGCCTAAAATGACATTAAGAAAATTTGAAAATTTTTGAATTGCGATAACTTTTGACCAGATTATCAGATCGTTATGAAACTTAAAGGACATATTGATGTTACTAAGTTGTAGCCTTGTATAGTTGCTGGCAACCTTGCAGCTACGGCAGTCATTGAAAGTGAAAACCTTCAAACCTACGACTCTCCTAAAAAATGTTCGTCTTTTACAGTAAAAACCAACTCATATATAAATCATCTATACAACCAAAGCAAACCTTTTGAAATTCCACATCGGACAAGAACGGTAACACTGCTCGAATTTACCTATATTTTAAGCATCAGAATCTTCTGTTCACGAGAACTCACGACCCCATTATCAGATACATCTGAAATTCACAGAATGTATTGGTATTAAGCAGGACCAGGTCTGGTAGAAACGATTTGGAAATGCCGCCAACGTTGTGCCAGTGGTGCCATCTTGAAAAATTAAAGAGAAAAAAAATTGCTTTTTGCCCTTTGAATTCTGATTCAGTTACCAGATTGTCATGAAATTGACACAGTAGCTGAACCTTACCCTAAGCCGTATTTGGTAGAAATTTGGTTGAAAAATTTGGTAATTTTAGTGTCTTGGGTTTTGAAAATTCGCTTAGGAAAATAAAGCATTTTGTTCTATAACTTCCAGTGCAGTCACGAAATCAAAACGAATTTCATATGATAAATGGAACTTATTATAGGCATTATTCAGAAGGAATCTGGTTAAAAAGCGATGATAGGGTCCTCAGCTATTGTTGGTTTTGTATTTATTTGCAACATCTTTATTAAGTGATTTTATCGTAAAATTTTCAAACGTTAATGATCTTGCAGTGACAATAAACAACACATATTAAGTTTTCGAAAATTTGAAAACTTTCCCGACTGGCAGCCCTAAATTTCTTTGTACCCCTATAACTTCCAATGCAGTCATCGAAAACGAAATTCGCAGAGTAGGTTGATTTCAATGTGAGGCAGATGTGATGTTAGCGAAGAGTTGCAGCGCGAGTCGTTTTCGGCAATTTTGGTATCAATAAATGCTTACATTAAGTATTTATATTGCGAACATTTACAATGAAAATAAGCTACCAATGTTTAAATTTTCTAAGTTCTAGAGATTTTTCGGTCCCAAGCATCTTTCGTTTTTTGATCCAAAGCATTTTTCTATCCCTGTAACTTTCGACGAAATCATCGGATAAAATCGAGATCGATAGACTTATTTGATTATGACGTGAGGCAATTGTGGGAGACTTTTAGCTGCAGTGCTGGTAAAGCGTTGGCAGCACTGAGCATTTTCTTTTTCATGTTAAGTTATGCTGCTTTCAAAGTTTTGCAGTGAAATCTTAAAATTCATCCAAGTGGTAGTCCTGAGATCCTTTCCACCCTATGAGTTTAAATGCATTGTCAAGATCAAAGTGGTTTTGCCCTCGAAACGGGTTGGAGCGCATGTGGTAGAATATGCACTCAAAATCTGCACGATTCTTCTATTGTTCATCGAACATTAGTATTTCTAGCGGTTCAGGTGCGCTACAGTTTTTTTATTATATTTTTGCTTCTCTTTCTTAATCTACTGTATTGTAATATTTTTGTTGCTTATGGTATTTGGATTAGTGAATTTTCATATAATTTTTTTCTTGTTTTCATTTAATGTTTCTTTCATTTAACCTGTTTTTTTAATGCATTCTAAAAAAAAAAAGAAAATGCCGATTTCACGGAGAAGGAGAAAGCCGAAAAGAGACAGTTGGTGCAGCCTATCAAGAACGAATGGTCGATAATATTAAACTTCCATTATACATCGAAAGAATTTTAAACAATAGACTGTTTTAACCCAAAACCGGGTATTTATTCATTTGAAGAACCTTATAATATATCAAATATATTCAATATTTACCTCACACGTCACCTTTCCGCAATTCATGGAAAACCTAGCCACAAAGTAGAACTGAATGAATATCCAATGAAAGTAACTAAAATTGAGTTGATTAATATCATGTTGACTTATTCCGAACACTGCGAAAATTTCCGTTGTCAGCGTATAACATGAATAGGATATCGTCATTAGAGCACTGATACCATAACACGAACTGATCTTACAGAAAAGATCACTAATCATTTCCGTTTTTCTGACAAGCTCCATTAGCGTCTGATTTTTCTGACAGCCCTTGCATAGCTCGCACTCGATTTCGCGATTGAAGGACTTCAAATAGGAGCCGAGAATTAAGCAGAGACAGTCAACGAAAACTATCAGCATCACACAGATCATTAATTGGCTGTTATAAATGAACACAAGTAGGAGACATTGTAGAAAACTAGTAGATTGATTGTAGGTCCTCCATGTAAAGGTGGCCGAGAATGAAAAAGTTGAGCAGAACGCGAGAATATAGTAGAGCTTGCAATTCGGAGCGTCACGAATTTTGGTTTCACTGTCCAGCTGGAGAATTTTTTCCAGGACCTGCAGCTGTTTCTGCTGACTTAGGCGACAGTTCGTTACCACTGAAATCGTACTCAACACACATACAAGGGTTTCCGCATTTTGATTGACATAGTCCGTTTGTAGTGGCATAGTCCAGATGTTAAAATATTTACCATCCGTCGCAACCATACAAAGAATAGCTAAATGAGTTACAGTTAGTAAAACAAACACCAGGTCGCTGTAGTATTTTCTAAATCGCAGTATTTCGATTTCGAGGTGTGTTCGATGAAGCCAAAACATTGGAAGCACTCCCTCAAACTGCAATAAAACTATTAACCACAAAAGAGTTTTAAATACGCTTCGATCGGGTGGCAGCATTATTGTTCAAAGAACTACACTTAATTAAAATCATATCGTCAGAAACTTAGATCGATTCGGAATCTAATTATAATTCTTTTCCCAACAAGTGAACTCTAAGGGTAGAAGAGAGTAATTATTTCGCGGAAATCCAATTATGTTAAATGGTCTTTATTGTTACAAATGTGATCAAATAACACATTCTAGACATACTGCGTCATTAAATTACATAATGCTTTCATTGAACTTTGTCAATTTCCAGATGGATTGTAGTAGGAAAACTCAGTAAATATTTGAATTGGAAAATGTTTCCATGGTGCCATTCCATATTTTCCCGGAGTTATTATAGTCCGATTTGCCAATCGAAAGGGACAGAGAGGTCCCAACGAACAAACACAAAACAACCTGACTGATAGGTTTGAGGACACTAAAAAGACAACGACAGCAATTATATTCCTTTCCATTTATATATTCTTCAATAGTACAACTGACGTGTTGTCGATAATGCTCGCTCAATCAGTAAAGATAAAAAAGTCGTTTGAGTATGGACCTTAAAAGCGGAATTGAAAAGCATGCACACAAGATCTGTGCGGTATATGCAGTAATTTCCGCTTATAGGTCAAGTTGCGTCGACAACCTACCTGCCGGGTCGTGCCTCCACAGTCCACTAGAAACCTCAAAATAAATCCAACCTCGAAAAATAGCCAAACGAATTGCATGTATTGCAACGACTCCTTCTCCATGATCATCTCGACCATCATGAAAATCTCACCAACTGTAGCGCACAAAGAATAACATATTGTCACTAACAATATAAAGCCATAGCATGAACTGATTTTCCTGAAGAAATCACATAAAGTCTCCGATCTTTTTACTAAACTCTCTAGGTTCTTCATTTCGCTGTTGTCTTTGCTAATTTCTATCTCAATCTCACTGTTAACACACTGCATGCGGGATGACACTGACAAAGCGAGACAATCTAAAAACACTACAAACATCATGCACCCAAACACTTGATTACTGTAGATGAATAAGATCACAAAGAATTCCACCAAAGTGTCGGCCTGGTGATACAAGTTCATTGCAAAGCTTAGGGAGAGTAAAAATAGAAATCCTAGAGTCCCTACTGAGTAGATTTTACATCTGGGATGGAAGCTCGTTCGGTACAGGTCTCTATCTAGTTTGACAATGGTTTTCGCAATTTCCATTTGATCCCATTGGTTGATACAACAGTTTGCCACAACACATAAAGCGTTCATAAAACACGCGAAGATGTCCACGGATTGGTTGATGTTCTGCGTTTGAAGCCTTCCTTTCCACGGATTGAACGAATTACTTGACTTCACCATCAAACAAAATACAACGAAAAGAAGGCTCAAACGAACACTGGAAACCAAACGCGTAAAGTATTTTCCATAAGTCGGCTGACCTATATTGGAATGCACCAGTTTATTTGAGAATATCGGAAATAAACCTTCGATTTGCAAAAAAACGATAATCCATCGTAAATCCTCTGAAGCAGTTGGCTTGCATGCAACCGAAGCCATTTGCGAATAACTTCACATTGTGTCCGTACATAGTTATTTTTTTCAGAAACGATGTCTACAAAAACCCTTCGTTACATCAACTTGTCATTATGCTTCGGAAAGGATTAATGATGCTATTAGTATAAGTATGAGTTTGTGGTTACAGTTGGAAACTTATTTATTTACTTTGATGAGGGATGTTCCATTAACTGAATGAATTGGTTCAGTCATTGAAATGTCGGGCACGTAAATTATCGTACGCATGCATCCAAGCAAACATTTCAGGTCATTGATTACATGGATGAAAAATAATTTATCATTACCTCTGAACTAGAAATGAAAATCAGGAAAGATTGGTGTATTAAAAATGCGACAGAGTTTTTACAGGACATTTGTCAATGCGATAGACATATGTGATAGGAATCATGTTAGATTGAAAAAAGAATCACACAGTATGTACAAAAACACGGGCTTATTAGAAGCTTACGGTGCTTTCGTTGAATTCAGATCAAAATTAAACTAGACCGCAAAAAATATATTTACAATTTGGAATCAAAAATGTTTATAGATACTAAATCTCTTTGGAGTCATTTAAACAAATTCCGTCTGGAAAATATCCTTTAACAATTAATTAAGCAATTAAAATCACGCTAAGGACTTTGAAACTAGCAACAGCATTGAAAGGTGAGCCACGGACAGAGTAGGAGAAGAGCGAAGGGGATGTTTTTTAGGTGAAGGACATTTGATGACACTTCACAACATTCGAAGTGAGGGATTTCGCAGCGCATCAGTTACCCAAACCATCCAAATGGATCTGCAATATGAAACAGTCACTAGCGGATTCAATCACTCTGAAAATTTTAAGAGTTACAGAGTTAAGCAAGATCGTTAATAAACAAAAGGAACAATAAAGGGCCAAGAATGGATCCTTGCGGAACTACTGAGGAAGACCAACTCCTGAGGGAGAGCATTTATGGAAGTTTTAAAGCGGTGTACTTTGTTTTAAAGCTGTGTACTTTGAATGTCAGAAAATAAAACAATTTTGGGTATAGTATTGTGTTTTGTGTTTTTTTCAATTGACTTTAAATATTATAACACATAAAAACCAAATAATTTATTTTGAATTTCAATATATATTGTTAAATTATTTTTCCTTATGTAAGGAATATTTAGCAAGGGAAGCACTGGTTTGCTTACGTCCTACATCGAGCCGGTCCTGGCTCTATCAGACTCAAAATTCAACCAAAGTTTTTGCTGTATAGGATCATGGTTTTGCAAGTACTCGTGTATGAATTCAATACATGAGTGCTCAGCAAAAGAACACTCTGAACTCTTAGTCACATTCGAAATGAAAGCGTTGCGGAGAATAATTGGCCCTGTAGGTAAACAAAAATTCCGGAGACGCTACAACCTCGAGTTGTACAGGGTTAACCTAAAAGCAGGTTAAGTCACAAAGCGAAGGTTCGGCTAGGCTCCTAGCTAAAGGAGTTTGCTCAAAAAACCTTTTATGGTAGATTTTTTGGCAGATGACCTTGCTTATTCTAGGGGGATGGTGTTGACCATCGACTCACGATCGGATTTCGCTGTAAAAACTCATTGAGAGAGAACAGGACCGAACTGTAGTTGTAGATATTCAGCAAACAAAAACTTAGCTCTGGCACATTTTAAATTAAAAAGCCACGAAAAAGCTATTATTTTTCTTCTCTTCGAAGCACTATTTTACTCACATAAATATATACGACGAATATCTACTCACCTCTCCAGAAGTATTTCCACAATAAAGCGATAAAACTCCCACCAGAATGATATGTATGATAATCCAAATTACGGACAGAGTTATCAAATACAATTTAATCCTGTCGTCCATGGTCGCTCGGGACGTAACGAAAATCACATAGCTCTGATTGGTTACGGTGTAGAACATGTAGGCCATATACAGTAGCAGCCCGATACCGGTACCCTCGTTAACATTTTCGCAAACATTTCTCAACTTGTAATACAGTACGAAAAGCAAACGCAGCTTGTGCACGTTGCTGGTTGCATTCGGGTTTTGGATGATGTCGTTCGTCGTATTATTCACGAATTCCAATCTCAACAGGACAACCCGGATAACTGACGAATGATTCATTGTGAACGTGGTCGAAATAATGAATTGCAGCAAAAAACACCAGAGCATGATCTGCTGGTTCTGCGTTGCGAAACCTTTGACAGAAACGTAATTGAAGATTAAAGCTACTGCTAAGGCCGACAAGACGAAAAACGTTGATGTCAGCTTCGTATTGTCCACTTTCAAGTTCGTCCGAAAGTTCTGCGTGATTTCCTTGTCGATTTGAACGAGTCCGTTCAGCGTTTCTACGTTCTTATTGTAGTTTCGCAGGCACATTAGCAAAACACCGCAATATGAAAAAATACTCAGAATAACTTCAAACAACTGGTTCAAGCTATTCGACTCATCTGTCGTAGACAATCCAGAATATAGTCTGGTATTCTTCAGTATGTCATAGAAAAAGTAGAACGACAATCCTTCGAGGAACGAAACCACCGCGGTAGAATAAATCCA
Source organism: Nemotelus pantherinus (assembly GCA_963978885.1). Classification (NCBI taxonomy): domain Eukaryota; kingdom Metazoa; phylum Arthropoda; class Insecta; order Diptera; family Stratiomyidae; genus Nemotelus; species Nemotelus pantherinus. The sequence continues at coordinate 237,835,509 of OZ022263.1, forward strand.
TCCTTTTTTCTTCAAAACCACTTCACCCGTTGATTCTCGAACTAAGAAGAAAGGATTCGTACCGAAAATCTTCGAAATTGTTGCTATTATCTGCAAATCCTGAATAAAACCCATTTTCGATCCAACATACAATTCAATGCAGATTGAGACACTCAATGAAACACTGGACAACACTCAATGGCGTAGAACATCTGCTATCTGAATGTTATCGGTTTCATTACTATAATGAACCGCTACGGAATTTAATTAGAGCATAGTGGCCGATAATCGGTCGATGGTAAGTATTTACACTAATGAAATGCATTTATGATTTTAAATATTAATCGTGATGAGGTAGGTGGCTGGTCTGTTTGGAATATTAGCCTGATTGGTTAACTGTCAGTGTGAAAATTTCACCTAATTAAAATTATTGCTAACGAGCAAGGTATGAAGGAGTAGAAAAGCTTTTCACTAAAACTAATAAACTGATTGATTCCTAGAAATGCCACAATTGTCTTTTTTTTCACAGGAGTTTTAAGAGAAGAACGCGTCACTGCGAACATCATTTGAAAATCTTTCAGATAGCTTCTTAATAACTGTCCACAGTGTAGGAAGAGGTTAAGGACTCAACATCCGAGAGACATCAAAGCAGCGTTTGTTTAGTTTTTCCACTACTTACTTTTTACACGCATATTTAATATTTAGTATCAATGTTACCATCACGGTCATTTATGTAGCTATAATAATTTCAGAGTCGTGGAAACATTACTGTTGAGGCAATTCTCGTCAGTATTGATATTGAAACTAGTATATACAATTAGTCTTAATCATTCGCGTGAACGGACAGGTTCTCTGTGCGACGCCGATAACTCCACTTTAGTTTCGAACTTGAATTTCTTGCTTTTTCGGCCAATCGTCGCAATTAAAATTTACAAATGTAATTAAATAAACTATTATTTTCGATACAAATAGTGTCATTGCTTATCAATTACCAAAATACTTTTGGAAATTTCCCGACGTTATTTTTTATCGCAGGCTGGTGACAAAAAAATTCGAAGTGAAATTGCTTCGAACAATCGTCGACCAAAAGCGTCATGGTATTACAGACTTAGCTATTATTCCTATTCTTTTTCTGGTTGTGAAAATTGAGCACATTGCAGTGGATTGCAGCCGGAAATGGGAGTAATTTTCAAAAAACCGATGTATAGTCAAAATTTATCTGTATTTTTGGTGCTACAATTTTTTTTGCCCAGAGTTGGATGTCCAACAAATATTAGTACAACATTTTTAGACATTGTCACATCTTCTGCGTACGCATTTGGTCCAAAAAAAATCACAACTTTCAAGAAGAAGAGTTTTGATTGGTCACAAAACTTCTTTTACATGGATTTCTACACGTTTAATTTTTTTAAACAATCTCCTTCTTATGCCTAGTACTATAATCTTCGCGAAACGAATTCAACGGTCAAATCCCATACAAAAAGAGCTTTTCAATTCGTCAGTCAAGCTCTTTTGTATGGGATTTGACCGTTGAATTCGTTTCGCGAAGAGTATAGTACTAGGCATTAGTAGTTACTTTCTTAAAAAAGCTTCAGTTAATACGAGAATATTGGATAACAAATTAAATGGTGTGCTCTCCTCACAATTGAAGTCGTTTACACGTTGAACGCAAATCAAGTTATTTACATATCAGAGCTTCAAATAGAAATACCATATTCAGAATGCGAATCTATTATACTATATTAAAATAGATTCGCAGCAAGTAGTTTTTGTGCTTTTGCTGCAAGCCAAATTTTGCCACAAAAAAAGAGCCAGCGCAAAAATCTGTTGCTGCTATAGTACGCGAACAAACCTATTGAAAATCAAAGCATTACTTCACCAAATCATTTGTTCCTCGTTTTACCGGTTTTAGCTACATACAGGAAACTATTTGTCACTAACGAACTGCTGCCAACTGTCAAATAAAAAACATAAAGAAGCTTTTCTTTCACCTCAAGCTCCATCTAGTAGCATATCTTCGAAAGCGCATCTAAGTTACTAGTCAAAGCTTTGCTCACATCTGATTATTTTGACAGTTACCATAATAATTATTAAATCATTGGCACCGGAAAAACATCTATCGGCGGCATGCTCATAATTAAATGAGATTCTGACTGACTCATTAAAGAAACTCTCAGAGCAAATGACTATTGATGGAATCGAGAGACTTAAGATAATCTATTTCATTCGAATGGAAGATATTTCGCGGTTTAGTTGTCTGTTGAGCGTTGGATTGTTAAGTGCTAAGTTATTAGTGAAATTCGGTGCCGTTGCTTGTTTAGAAACGTAAGCACTTTCTTACTCAATGCCTGTTGTACTTTTTATCGCAGATTTTATTAATTTATGTCTGTTTTGGAATGCAGCAATTGTTGGATATTGTAGATATGGTGTACATGTTTGCTGAGATTTTTAAATTGTGATAAAAAAATGATATTAGAAATCAGAATTTTAATGGTGCAACAACTGATAAAAGCTATGAATTAACTGTGTGTGTGTCAATGATGGTTTATCGATAAGTGATTGCAGTCAAATAAAATCGATCAGTTTAAATCTTTCGATCGTTTGATCGTTGAATTTTCTGAAAATATTTTCTATCAAGTGCTTCAAAAACGGACTAATCACGGTCGATATAGTAAAACATAACATTGTGATGGGAATTCGATATTTCTGAGCATATGTTATACTCAAAGTCAACATGATTAAAAAAGAATATTTCACATGACAAGGTCGCAACCAGCTGTATGACTCGGTACCCTACATAGCATGTGCGTGTGTCGCAACATTTTTCATAACAAAATGCATTTTGCAAGCTTTCAATTCAACGGATTTTGTTGCAGTTAATCGATGTTGGATTAATACGACGATCGAATCAATTCGCGGAAGTGAATCGTGTGGAAATAAGATAGTCACAAGTCATTTTTTCCATAGCGTTTTGAAGGGGCCATTTTCACTCAAATAATGTACGATTATAAGCATAATAATTGGTGAGTTTTTTGCGACTCGATCCAGAACTGGTTAGGGTAGGTAGCATTGAGAACAACAACAATCCTGCCTCAGTTGCTGTTGTTTTCAATGCTGCCCACCCTAACCAGCTCTTGATCGAGCCGCAAACACTCGCATAATGTATATATATATATATATATATATATATATATATATATATATATATATATATATATATATATATATATATATATATATATATATATATATATATATATA